>ML675631.1:731547-795615 GCA_007922155.1 Mesoclemmys tuberculata | reverse complement strand
GTGTGTGTGTGTGTGTGTGTGTGTGTGTGTGTGTGTGTGTGTGTGTGGTTTTTTTTTTTTTTAAGATCTAACCTCCATGGCTTTTAAAATTCATAAGTAGTCTGCTGGCTTCAGAGAGTGCTGATAACTGTGTCTCTGGTGGGAATGGAAGTAATGCACAATACAGTAATGATTCTACCAGGATAAATGCCATAGTAATGTTTAGAAGGAAATAAAATATTAATAATACTTGTGCAGTATTTACATCTTCAAAGCACTGGGCTAACATTAATTGAGTCCAGGAGAATGATAATAGCATTATATTGGGCAAAAGTGTGCATAGAGTCATAGAGCACTGGTTTCCTCTAACTGATGTTCTTCACACATTGATTGCCTTTATCCAGGGCTCTCTTTCTGATGCAATGTGTGTATTTTTAACCCTAAAGTATTTTCAGTCAACCTATTGTAAGTATGGGATTGGTTTCTTTGGGTGCATTTTGGAAATGCCATAAGGTCCATATGCTCACCTTCATACAGTTGCTTTGTCTGTATTATAGAAATCACAGAGGTTAGAGTTGGAAAAGACCTAGATATACCTGCACTGGCGGGAAGATGGTGTCAATCCTCCATCTATCTATCAGCATTTCAAGAGCATTGTCTCAGTGGTAGGTAGAAACAGTATGGAGGATAGAGAAAACAATTGGATCTATCCAGAAGGGATAGTCAATTCTCCATCATACTTCTGGAATAATAACTGGCTCCCTCCTTTGAGCATGCTTCTGGACTTACTTCTGCTCTTGTTCTTTGGGAAATGTTTTACAGAAGAGTGAATCTTGCTTTGGGACCTGAATATAGTAAGGGTAGGGTTCTTACTGATCAACCTAGGGGAGAGGTTACAGAACCTTGGGGCCTGCAATTGACAAAGTTATTTTTCTAGCTCCAGCAAATTCATAAATTACCCTCATAACTCCCATGACGCATACACTGTTGTGAGAATCGACCTCTCAATTGTTTGCCTTCCCATTGGCTCTTCTCCCCTAAAATGTTAAAGGGATAGAAACCCTCCATCTCTCTTTTTTCTTAATTCCGTGATATCTGGTTCCATCTAGTCCATCTCCCTTCAGTGCAGATTTGTTCCAAATGGTGTATTTAATAGTGTTGTGTTTAGTTTAGTTTTAAATGACTTAGGCAGTAGGGATACCATCAGCACTCTTGGGAGACTATTCCACCATCACATAAAATTCATTGTTAAGCAACTGTAACTATTGCACTGTCTGACTTTGACAAAGGACAACATTTTCCCCTTAGCCTTAACTGGGGCCCTGTTTTTGGGCTTGTGGTTTTGTAGGTACAATAATCAAAGAGACAAACTTGCACTGACAATTTAGGGGCATAGAAATTGTGGCCGGTGTCTAAAATCTGACCCGTGATGTTCAGAAGAATGATAGCAATGGCATTTGTTTTGGTTTTTTAAAGGTAAGTTAATACAAAGAAAAAATCATCTTACTGTTGGAAAGAGTCCATTGTACGGTATATTCTTGTCCTTCCTGCAGTTCCAACAGTCCATGTTTGTAATGACTAGTGTATATAATTGTTCATATAAAGAATCCCAAGCCTTTTAACATGATGGAATACAGCTGAAGCAGTGAAAAAAAGAGTGAAAATACTCTATTTCATGATATTCTATGTCTTTTGGCAACTAATTCATAGTAGCTCAACCTCATCTGCTCTTTTTTTCTTTTCACCCCTTTCTGGACACAAGACCTATAGCATCATAAAAAAAACCCAGACTTTACATGACCCTCACCAGATTATGAGAGGGACCTTTAAATTAAGATGCTATAAAGAAGCCACCAAATGGAGCATTAGAAGTAGCATAAAAAAAATTCCTGTGGGTTTCTCTACACGAACAATTAACAGGACTAGCTCAAAATTCTTTAATGAAACATTAACACCTGATTTGAGATGGAAAGAAATATCAAACTCTTGAAAATGTTTACAGGGTGGGAAAACTGTTTCCCACCGAGCTCCACTCCCCACTGTTTTGTGATGGCCAGAAAGAGCATAACCAAGTGTGGAAGCTTCTGTTTTTTTCTGCCACATCTGGGGGTGAGTTCTAAGCTGCTCCACGCAGCAGAAAAGATAAGCCATGTAATGTGGGGAGTGGGCATACTTTAGCATCTGATGAAGGACTTTGTTATGATTTCAATAAATAGCTTGATTTAATGTGGTGAGAAAGAGCTCGATTTATACTCCAGTCCTGACCGTTTTCTAGTTTCGCTGAATTTTAAAAGCAAGAGAGAGACCTTTATGAACAAAAATACTTTGTAATTCTTCAGACTAATATGAGACTAATGAAATGTCATGTTTCTGGGCATCCATTTGATAACTGCAAGATTCCGGAAGTATTTGTCCTCACCCTCATGTGACAGGTGGTCAGGTACATGATGGGAGCTTTTCACCTTTCTTTGAAGCTTCACGTATGGGTCATTGCTCAAAGCAGACCTTTGGTCCAATCAAGAATGGCAAATATAGGTTCCATGGTAGGTTATGTCATCACAGGAGGCTCTGTTGCTGTCCTGTCCCTGGTACTAGGATTCTGAACTGTTGAAAACTAAGTAACTGAACATGGCTTTCATCTGAAGTGCCTTCTTGTCTTTTGTAACTGTCTTGTGTTATATGAGTGTCCAGTTTTAGAAAACGTGCTTTCCAAACATTTCCTGGAGTTTGGTTTGGTAAACTTTCTCCTTCCTAAATCTAACTTTCATTCTCTCTCTCTCTCTCTGCCTGTCTCTCTCTTTTCCTTTCTGACCTGCCTCCTACTGCAGAACCGCATGCATGAGTCTCTCATGCTCTTCGACTCCATCTGTAACAACAAATTCTTCATCGATACCTCCATCATTCTCTTCCTCAACAAGAAAGACCTATTTGCCGAGAAGATCAAGAAATCACCTCTGACTATCTGCTTCCCTGAATATACAGGTATGTGTCATGATGGGGACAGCTCAGCCAGCCACTCAGGAAGCCAAAGATGAAAGAAGTGATCTTGCAGCACAGGGGCAGAGATGAGAAATGACACAATTGAGGTGCCCTAAAGTTATATGGTGCCTTGAGGGGCTGTGTCTATTAGTATTGATGAGTGTCCTCTAGACAGTTCTTGTAACACTGAACAGACTTCCTGTGCTGTCAATGGGACACACAAACCTCAAGACACCATATGGACTTATGAAGCACTGAAATACAAAATTCCCTCAATAACTAATGGAACAATATAACAATGTTAATTGTAGCAATATTAAGAATAGTCTTTTCCTCCTTCTGTCCTTTCCTCCTTCCTTTCTCCTTCCAGCGCTGCCCATGAACCTACTTCTGAAATGTTTAGTAAGTTTAACTTTCAAGGGGAACACCAGCCACTGATTGTAAGGTCCCAGTCTAGCAAACACTAATACATATAGGAACATAGGGACTTCCTGGGTCATCAAGACCAGTCCCCTGTTATGGACAGGCAACCTTGTCATATACTCCTGCTCATAAATTTATATACATGTCTAACTTGACTGCCGTGCGTAGTCCCACTGAAATCAGTGGAACTATTTGGGGTAGTAAAGTTCATTACACATGTAAGTGTTTGCAGGACTGAAGCATGAGTTATCTTCTGACAGTTTGGCCACCTTGCCCAGAGGGCGGGGTATTCGGACCAACCTGTCCTCTGGTGTTTGCCTGGACTACCACTGGTTGGTTGTCAGAGCAAAAATGACAAAGACCATTTTTTGTTTTTAAGGGACGTGTGTGGCACACAATAGTTTGATGGATATTAAGTTGTTTGTTGGGTGGTAACTATGAGAAAAGTGAAATAAATATCCTTTTACTGTACAACAGAACGTATTGGGCCCCATTTAGTAATGTTTACCAAACAATTTAAACTCTTTAGAAAACATCCAGTCTGCATTAAACTGATAAATAGACAGCTGCATTGTCTAAAAGTTCATGATGGAGCCTTGATCCAATAGCAGGCGGGCTAAGATTACAACGACCAACGATTTTTATAATGAAAAAACCCCTAAAAGTTAATGCTTTTGTGACAGAAGTAATGGCTATGGCAAACATACAGCCTCATTATGGCAGACCTTTCTCACAGACAGGAGCATAGGAGTTGCCAGACGAGATCAGACCTGTGGTCCATCTAGCCCAGTATCAGGCTTCCAACAATGACCAGTACCAGACGTAAGGTGCAAGGAAAGAACGCCACATTAGGCAGATGTTGGATAATCTGCCCCCTGCATTAAGTCTCATAGAAAGATCGATCTCAGATTGATATAGGTAGAGACACAGAGCGAACTTTACTGTGTATGTTTAGAGCAACGTACAATCTTTAATGAATCAACATCACCCCTGTGATGCGGGATTACTTCCATTTTACAGATGGGGAAACTGAAGCACAGAGTAATAATAAAGACAATAAGGCATATTTCCCAGCTGCTGGTTCAGCCTATTCTATTAATCCATACTGCCCTTCTGGTCTCTTGCTGAGACTCCATCGCAAAACAATAACAGAGGCTGCATGTCCTGTGCTCATACGTCCAGCCCATGGTGCCAAAGTGAATGGTTGGCCCCAAAACTGTCATCCTTAGCAAAAATCCAACGCTCGTTACGTTACCATCCAAACAGATGGAGAGTGATCTGGTCCAGGGAGCGAAACGCCCAGTGGATTTTGCGAGGACTATTTTATGCTCTGGAGTCTCTGGTGTGCGCTGCCCATTTTTCACCAGCCAAGAACCGGTGCTTTGGGCGCACTGGTCCATGAGCTGCGCCCACGTGTCATCATGCACCCACTGGGTGGGCGTGTTGGGTGAGCAGAGCACACCCTGCCACGTGTCAACGCTTCCTTTAAAACCAGATCAGTGGTAACAAGACTGAAACACATTAAACATCAATAACGCAGTCAGTATTCATCCACCCTAGAGAATAATTCCACTGGTCCTGAGGAAATGGATCACAGGAGATAATCAGCCGCTCCTGTTTCACAATTCCCTTGTGCATCTCTTGCTGACCCATCCCTACACCCCTCCCTCAGCTGGAAGGAGACGCAGCTTCAGCTTCTTTCTAAATAGCCTTCCCGTTCTCTCCTCTGTCTCTGCTTTCACCTCTCCCCCCCGGCCCCAGCTCTGCACTTCCCCAGATGATGGGGTTGGACTTCAAGGAGGTTGCTGAGTGGAGGGAGCAGGGCCGGCAGAGAGGGGGAGCAGATGAGGAAAGAAAAAACAAAGGCAGAGGAGAAGTCAAAGGAAAAGCTTTATGAAAGACAGATCCCTCCTGAGTGAAGTTTGGGGGTGGAGGAGTGAGCTGGCTGGCCCGGATGCCAAATCTTGGTCCAGGTCAGATCAATGCCATTTTACAGAGCACTATAATCCACATCATCTTGTGCATTACGGCTGAGCACACCTTCCAACGCACCTGAGAACTGGTCATCCCATCCCTAGGCTCTGAATGCATCCAAGCTAATTGGGTCCCGGCTGAGTTCCCACTCCCTAGAAAATGTCAACATCCTCCCTGTTTAGGAAACGAGATAGCAAACTGCACAGTACCTCCGAGGCTTACGCCAACTTCCCTCTCGCCTTCAGATATCTAACATGGGCATCTTTGCTCCTCCAAGCAACCGCATTAAAATAAAGGAACGGAGCCAGAGAAAGAGAGCTTGAAAAGGAAAATAAATCTCCAGATAATAACAGCTTTTCAGGAGATGATTGCAGCTGCGTGATACTGGCTTTGTGCATTTCAGCGAGGCGCCAGGCCTCGACGCTCTCACCATCATAAGCTGCTTAGAGTAATAACATGTATTTTTCAGCTCTCACAACTGGCCCTCTGCCATCCCCGGACCAGCAAGGCAACATTTGATAAAGACTTGTCAGATCTGGAGTTCTGGCCCGTCTAATAGACTGTAGGTGCCAGACAGGCCCCTCAGAGAACACAGGCCCTTCTGGCCGTGTCGTTAAACGGTACAAACTGTGGCAGAAGGACCTGACGCTGACCTCCAAGCACCCCCTGGCTTGGGTAAGGTGAGCGGGTTCTCAGAATGAATTCCCAAGAGCCTGTCACTGAAGACGGGTGGGAGAAGAGACGAGACCTGTCACATAGGTGGGACCAGGCTGCCAGTGGAGGGGGCAACTCTCTCTCCCACCCTACTCAAGGGGCTCTTTCCCCTACCTCCCTGCTTCTTCCTCACCGGGGTGTCTGCAGTCACCCTCTCCCCTTACTCCTGGGCTGGGTCTGCCACGGTCAGGGCCCCACTCTTGTCAGCCTGGGCGATGCGAGCACTCTTGGTCAAGCCAGACCAGACCCTGCAGCTGCCAGTTGTGCTGCTGGTGTGACCCAGCAATCCCCGGTGAGAGCATTCCCCGGCCTGGGCCAGCAGCAGGGCTTGGGGGGCCTGGCTTTCCCACAGCCGCAGCAGCACACAGGGAGGGGAGCAGCTGAATACAAACTGAGACGCTGGAGATTCCTCTGCGAAGGCTCCAAATTTCCAGGACCAGCTGCTAGAAAAGGGGGCTGACTGCGAGAACACAGGACACCCGGTGGCTCTGCGTAGGAGGGCGCTGAAATACGGCGCCGACTTTTGCAGCTCAGGTTCCGAACGATCAATAGGTGCTGCAGTGTGCCTTGTGCAAGCAGGAGAAAGGGGCAAGGAAGCAGGCACTTACCAGCTGGGAAAAAAGGAGCTGCCCCAAGCTGCTGCAGGCTGCAAAATGGCCACCTTAGGGCTGCTAAGGTGAGTTAGCCAAATTTAAAGGGCCAGCTCCCAGAAAGGCTGGGGGGCAGGGAAGCGAGGTTACCTTACTCTGGGGTGAGTTAGTAGGAAGCAGACACTGAGGACTGCGTCCCCATGGGAGGGGCTGCATCGGTACCTGCCACTGCTCTCTGACAGTGCTAGATGGTGAAATCAGGAACCGTGGTTTTCCTCTTGTTGTTTTTGTTCAGAGTGGGAAAGCTGCTGCCCCGTCCTGTCTCGGTTTACTTTAACCCCTGTCGCCTGCCCTCACTGCAGATTCCTTATACCTCACGGCTGGCCGGGTCTGTCCTGGGCGCATTCCAGACAGGAACGCAGGGTCGCTTCTCAGTAAGCCTGGTATAGCTAGCCCAGGCTACGTGCCACTGCTGCGGCCCCCAGATTGCAGGGCCAGGCATAAGGTAGGCTGCTCTGACTTATAGCCATCTGCTCACGGCCTCAAGTGCTCATTTGGGAGCACACAAGCATCCCTGCACAGGGGGCCAGGAAAGCGGATGGTCTGGAGCAGACTCCCCTGCCATTTAGCTGGGATCTAGCCAGGACACATACATACCCCAAGATGGGAAGGGAAGGGTGGTCTCAATCCCTAGCTTCAGGACCCCTTGCTTAGAATCACCATGCCTGCTCTTTGCTAGCCCAGGGAATCCCCAGGTAGCCAGGTAAGCCACAGCAGCGCAAAGCAGCTGGAACAGGGGCTAGAATCTGCCTCTTGCGTCCAGACACATCATTCCTTGCTGACACAGCTCACTGTCTCCAACATGTATTCACGTGAGCTATGACCACAACAGGGTATCCCCGGAAGGTCCTGAGAAAACAGCAGCAGGTCTCTACTGTGTGTGTGGTTTGTGGACCCTTCCTTGCTCTTGGTTTGTAATGGTGCTGGCCTTGGAGTATGTGCTCAATAAACCTAGCAGCAATTTATTACCGTCTATGCCTTCACCAGGAACATTCTACCTTAATTAGAGGTGTCTCATATCACCGCTACAACAGCATCATTGTTCTGACCACATGAGAGGCAAAGTCAGTGTGAGCCATCTTCACACATCAGCTCCACGTCTGTCCAAACTTCCTGTTCCGTTTATTTTTCCTCTCAGCCCCATTTTAGTGCTGCTGAAGGATGCAGCCTTAAGAGTCCTGGAGAGCAAAACCCAGAGGTAAAGGCAGGCTCTATCTGAAACCAGGGGATCTCCCCTCTTGGGAAAAGTTTGGCTCTTGATTAAAATTTTGCAGGTGTCCCCATCTCTGTAAGAAACCTAAACCCCAAATCTCAAACCTGTGGGAAAGTACAGGAATGGGAGCTGCATGGCAAGCTACCTTGCCACTGCTGACCGGAGGAGACCACAGCTAAAGGTGACAAAGTAGGTCAGTCTCCATGTATCACCATCAATCCTTGGGCTCGCAGGTGTGTCTGCTCATTAGAGCAGGTGGTTAACTGTTCCCTAGAGACCACCTGCTCGTTCCACAATGGCAGCACTTTTCTTCAGTTGTTGCAAAGCTGGGTTGGATTTAATCAAGCAAACTGGAGGTGAAAATCTCCACCGTTATCCTTTTGCCAACATGCAAAGCCACCCAATTCTTCCCGCTTTCCTATTTGTGCATCACAGGCCGTGCTGGCCATTAAAATGGAATGCCATGCTGCAGCCATCTTGTGGTTTTGTGGTTAGCTTTACTTATTTAGTGCATAGCCGACTGAGGGTTGGTTTTGCATCTGGTTGCACTTATCAAGTCTATTCACTCCGATCCGTTTGACTGACGTGCCAAGCCTGGCTCAGTTACACCTGTGTAAATCAAGGGTCATTCCATTGCACCAAGGGAGGGGAACCTGACTCTGTTCGTCCGTGTTGTAGGATGGGTGATTAGACGTGCCAAATGCCCTGTGAAACACTAGTGATGGGATTCATAGGCAACATCCATTTCTCACAAGTTATTTTGGCGTCCATTGTAATAGCACTGACCACAATAATCCGCTTACTGGTTATTGCTGGAACTGCTGGATACTTCTGTGGGAGTGCGAGGGCTGAGGTCTGCTCTCAGGTCACAGGTGTAATTCTGGAAGAATTCTCCTGTCATGAACCAATTTACTCTGGACGTACAGCGATGGAACTAGGAAAATAATTAGGTTCCTAGGCCCAGATCCGCAAAAGTAGGAAGGCTCCAAACGATCACTGATTTCACTGGAAGTTAAGAGTCTAAATATCTTTGTGGATCTGGGCCTAGTTTCCAGCTCTGATTTTAGTGCCTCTTGGTTCTCTGCTTCCCCTCTTGCCCGATATCCCTAACCCCAGCAGCAGTAGGAGGAGCACGGGGCAGCTTTGCTGCCGGGATCTGGGTTGCAGGGGGAATGTAGACAATCAAGCTCGTGTCCAAGCCTCTAAATCCCTTCTCTTTCCATCTTGTAGCGATAGTTACAACCATTATCTTTGGGTCCGCTTGTGTAAAGGATCAACACGTTCCAAGCTGTTCTCCCAAGGCCTGGTTTCCTTTCCCAGTGCTTTAACCAGGACAAAAGAGTGGGATTGCACAGCATAGTATGGCCTGTAGTAGTCTGGGGCTGGGTGTGGCTTTGGTTGAATCAAGCACGATTGTTGCTTCGGGCAGGGCTGCACTTAAAACCTGCAGTGGTACAGCGGCACCACTGTAGCGCGTTAGTGAAGATGCTACTATGTCGCCGGGAGGGCGTCTCTCATCCGCGTAGTAAACCCATCATCCAAAAGGTGGTAGCTATGTTGCTGGGAGAAGCCCCCTCGTTGACATAGCACTGGATTTTTCACACTCGAGCAAGGTCATTACACCAATGTAGGTTTGTAGTGTAGACCTGGCCTCAGTTTCCCATGTTTGTATTGAAGTTAGCCGTTCTGTGCAGCTCCGATAAAGTCAGTGCCTGACCCGGTGTCACCACCACTGGCGTGTTAGGAGTAACTCCATTAAAGTTAGTGTGGTACAAAGGAGGTGTGAGACCAGTTTTCTGATACTTTCCATCTCACAGAGTTCTTTGTGTGCTCTCCCCCTGTTGATAATGTGACTCCCAGCTGGAGAACGGGCAAAGTAACCAAGTACGTGCCAGACACTGTCCCAACATTTGTCCTAACTCTTCATCTCACCATAGCTACAAAGTACTGCATAGCAGTAGCACTGCATAGTGCCCGTGCCTCAGACAGACACTGCCTTTAATGGTGACCAGCAAAACAAGGACAAGCATTGGGGTGGGACCTTTGGGGTGTCTTGCCAATGGATAGAAAAGACCTTCAAGGTTGATTGGTTTGCCTTTTAATTTTTCTTCTCATTTTTCACCTCAGAAATATCAGGCTCATCAAGTCTCATCTTCCCTCAGTTTCCTGGAAGTCTCCTGGTGGTGCAGAGAATCGGAGTAGGAACTTCCTATGACTTTAATTAAAGGGACAGAGGTTATTGAATCTTTAAGAGAGAGGATCCCCCCCCCCACACTGTTCATTCAGGTGTTTGTGTTAAATAAGTGTTTTCAAAAAATGAGTGAGCAAGATCTTCAGCTAGCGTAAATAAGTCAATGGAGCTCGTCAATTTACACTAGCAAGGAGCTGGCCCCAAGAGTTTTGAAATCCCTTCTCAGTCGCTCATGTTCCACCTGCAATGTCATCAGCCCATTAGCTTACCCGTTATCCATAGCATCTACTGGGAAAAAAGAGAGAGGGTAGATGAGACCTGATTTTCTAATGGAAGCTAAAAGCAGTACAACAACTGTTCTTCATACATCAGCCCACGACCCCATCTTTTCCCCCGTCACAGGTGAACTTTAAGGGGACAGTACATCAGCCCTTCTCCCAGATCTCCCTAGAGCTTGCGCAAGACCTCTGATGCGGATTCTCTGTCTTTTCCTGTTTGTTTGCCTGCAGGCCCCAACACGTATGAGGACGCAGCGGCATATATCCAAGCACAATTTGAAAGCAAAAACCGCTCCCCCAACAAGGAGATTTACTGTCACATGACTTGTGCGACGGACACGAACAACATCCAGGTGGTATTCGACGCCGTCACTGACATCATCATTGCCAACAACCTCCGAGGCTGTGGCTTGTACTGACACCTGCTCGTCCTGCATAGCAAAGCAACTCCTTCGGTAATGATCACGGCGTGAGGAAAAATTAAAAAAAAAAAAAAGCGCAAAACAAAAACCGAATCAAACGACAAAAAAACAAAATCATAACACTAAATAATGCAAGGTGGTAAATAAAAAGGCAAAATGACAATTTATATATATACATATATGTATATACATGCATACATATATATATATATATATTAAAAAACCACGACAAGAAGCTTTTTAGTTTGTCTCAAAGAGCTGTGGACAGAACTGATTTCTCTGACAGGCTTCAGTCCTTCCTGATATAGTCACTTGTCATAGAAATCAACTCAATTAAATAAGCCAGGAAAAGTGACACTGACATTTGCTAAATGGTCCACCTGCATTTTGAACGTAAGGTATCCTACGAGTTTTAAAAGGGATCGCTTTCTTAAAACAAATAGCGGTAATGTTATTTTTTTAACACTTCTTTGTTGGGAGGGGCTTCCGGGGTAGCGGGGAAGGAGACATTTTTTTTTTCTTGCTTGCTTTCTCTCTCCCCGGCCCAGTTTCTCGGTTTTTTTTTAGGTACTGCTCTTAGGAACCTGTCAATCAGCTGGTGCCACACTGCATTCTGGGCCATGTGGGCTGGGCTTTCAGGGCCTCTCGGTTCTGTTCAGCTCTTCTGGGTTTCAAAAACAAAAAACAACAAATAATTTTTAAAAAAAGACAGCCAAAAAAAAAAAAAAAGAAAACCCAAGACACAATATTTTAGGACTTTTTTTTTTTTTTTTAACTGGGACGCAGCAGGAAAGCACCCTTTATGTACCAAGCTCTTCACTTGTGGAATGTAACTTCCTCCCAAATTAAAGCACAGGATGGGGTGCTTCGGGCGTTTTACCAGCACAGGGTCTGCGAGAAAGAGGAGGGCCCCTAGCGGCAATCAGAACCCAACACACGCATGCTGAAAAGATGGGGGAGGGGAGGGATGTATTGGCCCATCAAATTTGAACCGTGTGTCAGTGCCAACCTCACATTCAGGTGGGCTTTCGGCAGGGGAGGGGAGATGCAATTTATTGTTTAACACGGTTCAGGACATTAACCATTGTTACATTGTTTTACTTGGCAGTGAGGGATTTCCCCTGTGATTTAATTGATTTATTTTTAATGTATTCAAGCCTGGGCTCCCTTCTCTCTCTCTCTCTCCAGACCACTTCATGGACTCTCCTGTTGACGTTCTCCTTATCGGTAGCATGACCTTTTGGCCTTTTGCATAAGACACAGCCTTCGTTACTGAGTCAATGTATAATGTGCTGAACATGGAATGATGGCTGTGTGTTTCCGTAGACTGCTGTAGATCTGGTTTTAGCCGAGTCTTTACACTTAGAAGCTAAAAGATTAAAAAAGAAGAAAAAAAAAACCCAGAAAAATGGGAAAACACACTTTTTTTCATGTGCTTTGTAGCTAAAAAAAAAAAGGGAAGAAAAAATCCTTTCCCATTTCCCCTTCCCCCTTTTATTTAAAAAAAAGTAAAGAAAAATCTTTTGCAACAGTGCTCAGAGGTGTTCTCCTCTTCTCCATTCCTCATTGTAACAGGAATGAATTTGCGTTTGTTTTCATATAATTTCCTTTTTTGTTTTTAGTTGTGTCCTGCCTCTTTAAAAAGAAAAAAGAGGGGGCTCTTTATTAGCCTGGAGTGCTAAGACTACAATGTGAGACCATGACTATGTGTCAGGTATCCATAAAGGGATGTCTGTCTGCTTTTTATTTATTTATTCCCCCCCCAGTTTAATAACTCTTTGTTCTCAATTGTCTCTTTCATGCTCCAGGTTTGTATCAAAAAAGCACAGCTCTCAGTGGCCCATAGTGGCCAAATTATCCAGAGATTTTCACTCTCCTGTCTTTTCTGCGCTGAAGAATACTGTGTATTACATAACAAATAGCCTTCCTCTTCTTTCTTTTATTGTTTTGGGGGTTGGTTTGGGGGACCACAGGGGGATCATTTTTGTTTTTTTGTTTTGTTTTGTTCTGATTTAATTTTTTTTTTAAACTCTTTCTAGTGAATGCTTTTTTGTGCTACTTTTCCCTTCCTCTGATCCTTTTAGTGAATGGTGTTTTCTCTCTCTGTCTCTTTCTCATGTGGGGGTGTTTGTGCTGCAAAAACAAACAAAAAAACAAAAAAAACACAAAAAAATATACAAAGAAAAATAAAAACAAAAAAAGAAAGAAAGAAAGAAAATGTTTTAAAACATTTTAAAAAACACACACAAAAAATCACAAAAAACTAAAAAAAACAAAATCAAATGTAGTGTTTACATTAAAGCCACAGTTTTCATGACCGATCCTTCATCATTTCTACTTTGATTAGTAATCAGCCATCTTCACAGTTTCACTTTTAAGAGTTACCTTTGCTGAAGAAAACCAGTCACACCTGTTTAAAATAAAATGACTAAATAAAGAGCAAACTAAATATATATATATATATATATATAAAGCGCCAGGTCTTTCTAAGCCTTTCTATTACCAATCAGTGAGGTTTCTGTGATATATTAGACACTGCCAATCTTTCTCTGACTAATGGAAAATTCATGTGTAGCTCAATAAAGAGAATGTTTGTCTGTAATCCTGGTCTTTCACCTTCTGGTTTTCAGACTACAGTTATTTTATTACTATTTTTTCTTTAATTAAAAAAGAAAAGGGAAAAAAACCCCACAAATAATCAGAGTTGCTAATTCAGATATTTCTTGCAGATGTGAGGGAAAGGGGCAAATTAGGGCCCCCCCACTCCCTACAGGGACCTGATTCCAGTCCCATAAATTATTTCATTTCCTTCCTCTCCCCACTAACCACCCACACGCACAGGGACCCTGGGTCTTCCTCATGCAGGGAGTCTCCCGTCTCTTACCCACATGAGGCTGCCTCAGCGGACTCCTCTGAGCTCCAACGTGTGAGGTCCTGAGGCCGCTTACTGGAATTTCGTTCAGTTGCCCCTCCGTCTGTCTGGAGGGGCAGCTGCGTCGAATGTCGGTACTGTTGCAATCACACAACCCGAGCGATGCTCCGAACCTCTCTAGCAGCGATTAAGTGCAGGACCATTGCTTAAAAGTGGTCAGGCCATAGTCCCCTCTTCCCTCCCTCCGGCTCTGTGGCTTATGGAACGTTGAACCAGTGTAAAAACCCTGGGGAGGAAGCCTGACCCCAACTGTGGAAAAGGAGTAAACATCTGGTGCCGCATGGCTTGGGAGAGAGGGAATCAGGGGCCTTTTCCTTTAATCTAATAGTTCCAGCCCAAGGCCTGATCTTGCAAGCTGTATCACGTATAGACAGACCCTGGCATCTGTGCAAATCTCTTTTGGCTTCACCGTGGCTCTGCACTGGCCCAGGATCTGCCAACGCAAGACACCTTGCATGATCAATGCCAGCTCAGAAGGATCTGGATGCTTTTCCCATCTGATGGTTGTTGGTAGCCAATGTGAAATGGATTTGGTGGTCTCGACCAAGTGCATCCCATGAACCACCACCGTCATCCACCCTCATCGCAGTCTCATGGTCTCTCATGAGCACGGCAGCTAGGAAGAGATCCGAGAAATGTGAACTGCCTTCTGCTCCCTCGGGGTGGGCCTCCAGATCAGGTGTGAGGCCTGCGAGCAGGAAAGTGGAGGGAGGAATCTGTCGCTGTCTGCACCTTTGCTTTGTCCTGGCTTGGGGAATAAAGAGACAGCTTCAGTCTCACAGGTGGTCCATCACGTGCCTTTTATTAGCACCAAAGCTGCTGGAACTTTTTAATTCCCTGAAAATTGGAGATGTCAGTGCATCCATCTTCTGTGTCAGGTGCTTTGAGAGCTAGGGATGAAAAGCGCTCTGGAAAAGCTAGAGATTTATTATTAATAATTACATTAAAATGCAGCCCTTGGGACACAAAAAGCATGGACAGTAGCCATTTGTTAGCCTTTTCCCACTTCAACCCACCAACATGTGTTGGCCCCGAACTGCAGGGATCACCGGTGCAGGTGAGATGGCAATTACTGCCCCAATCCTGCAAACAGTCTCCCACATGCTTAACTTGATGCATCTGGGGACCACTCACATGCTTAAAGTTAAACACCTGGTTAAGTGTTTTCAGGACTGGGGCCTAAATATCCCTTCCCACTCAATCCTTGGCTTCTACTTAGACTGGCAGTAATGCTGTCCAGTGGTGTCAGTCATGATGTAGACGCCCATCCACTAGGCTCGGTGGTGAGATTCCCAAATTATTCCACATACTGAGGGCTACCAAACAGCCATCCAAGGCTTATGACTTGTTGCAGCCACACTGGGACATATTCAAACTGAGGATACAGAGGTGTAAAGCTTAGAGGCTATTTCTCATTCCCTTCTGCCATCCAGTCCCCACGTCAAATCTGATTTAAACCCTCATTCCTCTCCACCCAGCCAGACCAACTTCATGATCCAAAGCAGTCTCTTGCCATTTTTTGTCATCTCAAACCAGTCAGAAAAGGGAGCCCTGGGGTGTTCATTAATCTCTACTTCCCTCTGCGGAAGAAAAGATAACCCGAGCTACAATTTGGTCCCAGGGAGAGCCATCATCAAATATTCACATGGGTGATTCAAAAGAAGAATGGCTAAAAGACACTGGAAATTTGCGTAAGAAATACTAAAACAAAAATTCCTTGTGACAGAGAAATAGACCCATAGTCGCAAAGATGTTTCTCTTGATACAAAGGCCGACACAAGGGAGAAGGGCAAAAATCAACTAGAGCAGGACAAAAAACAAACAGACAATCTGACGAAACATAAAACTGGGTGACTAGCTCAAAAAATGTTTGGCAGATACTGGCTCAGATTGAAAATTAGAATGGACTTGGATTACATTTGCACCCCTATTCTGTTCGCGTTCCATGAACATGCTAGAAAATGAGTTCAGCAGCAGGGACAGCCACTGACATAGTGAATGATAAGCAAATGTTTACAGAATATTCAGAGAAAGCCAATTTCCAGTGAACAAATGCTTTTATTTGCGCTGGGGACCTGATTCCAAGTGTTACGCTCATCCAACCAGGGAACAGAAACAATACCTCATGACCTATATGCCTAAAACTAGCCAGAACAGTTTGAAGCTCAAATATGGCATTCTCTTAAACCTCTCAAGAACAGTCTAAAGCCTAAGGACAGTATTTAGATATTATTTGCTGAAGAATAGATACATCCATGACAGTTGCGAAACTCCTTGCACAAAATTTGCAAACAGGGGGGAAAAGAAAGGTGAAATCCATTGAGCAAATTGCTAGCTAGGCATTATTTGCCCACAAAACAGGAGGCTGCCACTGCAAAATTGAAGGTCTTATCCAGCTATCGGTGTCTGATTTTTTTATGGAACGTGCTGCTCGCCTCTGCTGCACAGGAAACTAGGTGAAGTTTCTAACCATCAGGCCGACATTGGTGATGAAAAGGTGTGTATAACTGCAACCTGCCAGGCTTGTGGGAGTTCAGAGGGGGAAAAAGACAGAGAAGTGACTTGATTTTGTTTAAATATCACTTCAAATCAATCTTCTACGTACTTCAACTTTACCTTCTGAGAATGTAACTATTACAACTGTAATTGGGACATCAGCGTTAAATCAGCAATTATTATATGGTACAATTGGACTTTGGTTCATTGGCACACTGCAGTCCTGCCTTTCTTACAGCGTAGTTTTTTTCCAGTCAGAAACCAACTCTTTGAGCAGAAGCTTTTGGTGGCATGCACACCTACCACAAAATGTTATTTGACTGGCAACTCACCCTCCAAAATGGGATCAGTACTGGAGGAGCAGCTGTTCCGACAGACAACAAGGATTTCATCCTGTGCTGGGAAAGTCTATACCCTTTGGCAGAGAACTTCAAATGGAAACCTGTCCGGAATTAAAAAGTGCGTCATCAAAAACCACTTCTCTATCTTTTCTACCCATGTCTCTATCCATTCTATATGTACATTTCTAATTCACTCACCACTGCAATATCTAGGCATCCAAAGAGAAACCAGATTATGTATCACCCATCACCCACTTTTCATACTGTGTTTCAGTCTCTTTCCCATTTGAATTGGCAGTTTGTCTATTCTGCAGGCTCTGTAAGTGGATGAAACGCTCTTGTACGTACCATAAGATTTGTTGCAGCTGGTACAGACATTTAAAATTTTGGGCAAATAAATGGAGTGGGCAAGACTTATGAATATTTTTTGTAAAAATGTTTTCCATCTTCTGACCAGCTCCAATATTTGTTTCCTGCTGGTCCCTAGGCTGCAGAATGTAACAATGAGGTTTTCACATAACCATAGCACAAGGCGAACAAATCTCAAGTCTTCTCACCTATGCATGCCCCAAACAGGTGGAGTCATTCAAACTTGCGCAACTTTATTACTTCCAAAGTGTACACAGATGGAGAGGTCCAGCTTTGCTCACCCATGTAAGAAACTTATCATGTAGCATTGGTCCAGCTGAGAACAATGGCTGATAACTCCCTAAAAGTCAAATGAAATGTTAACCCCCCCCCCCGGTCTCTGCAAATAATACTGTGTGGGACATTTTCTTCCAACCCCAAATGTATCAGTCAGTTTAACCTGTGCATGTGAACTGTTCTCACCATATTTAAACATCAAATTTCATTAACAGCTCAGGATCATGTCCTGATCGACTGAAAAAAAAAGTGAGATTCAAAATCTCTCAATATACTTCCATCCTAAAGGCGAACAAAAACCTGCAACATGGAACATGAAACACCCTTCAACTTGTAAAAGTCTTTGTTTGAAGAACATCCAGAAAGAATCTCCAATTTGTATGTTGGCTGACCATGGACGGGTACTGCAAAACGTGCTACCAACAGAATTAAGCAATGCAACATATCTGTACTCTGCCATACAGCTCTCTGAATGTGCTGGCGAGGCTCAAAACACTCAGGCCTCATCTATACTTAAAATTTAAGACAACCTAACTGCTTTTCAGGAGCATGAAAAACCCACTCCGCTGACTGACGTCGCAATGCCAACCTAACGCCAGTGTAGATGCAGCTGGATTGACAGAAGAATGCTTCCATCAATCTAGCAACAGAGGGGTAACCATGTTAGCTGTATACAGCAAAAACAATACGAGGCCGGTAGCACTTTAAAGACTAACAAATTTCTATGGGCATAAGCTTTCGTGGGCTGCAACTCACTTCGTCAGATGCATGAAGCAGAAATCAGATAGGAGGTATATCTCATTTATTTATAAAAACTTCAAAACCAGACTTTAGCGAGAAACTGAGGAGCTGGAAATCACATGCAAACTTGACACAATCAAACTGGGTCTGAATAAGGATTTGGAATGGTTCTCGCTTTACAAGAAGTAATTGTCACAGTTCACATAGTCTCACCTCTAACTGAATGGACTTTGCTAACACCTACCCTGGGCTGTACACACACACACACACACACACACCCCTCCTATCTGATTTCTATTTCATGCATCTGATGAAGTGGGTTGCAGCCCACGGAAGCTTATGCCTGCAGAAATTTGTTAGTCTTTTCAGAGCTACAGGACTCTCATTGTTTAATCTAGCTACAGACACTTGGGGAGATAGAGTTTCTATAGCGACGGAGAAACTCCTTCTGTTGATGTAGTCTGTCTACACTCCAGGGTTATGCCAGCACCGTAACTATTTTGCCCTAGGCCCCATCGTGTAGACACGGTCTCAGACAGCCATATTACTCTAGAACAGAATTTTGCAAACTTTTCAGGTTGGTGACCCCCTTTTTCGATGTCAAAAACGTTCACAGCCCCCTTTCATTGACTATAAAAGCAGGAGCAAAAAAACAAAAACAAAACCAAAAAAAACCCCAGATTGCAATGCTAAGCCACTATAATTTATTGGTGTTTCAAGTGCCTGACCAAGAATATTTGACTTCGAAGGGTAAGGCTCTGCAGGGAGTGAGATTTTCTTTACTTTGGAGTGTAATAAAATTTTCAATGCTTTGCAATCTCCAAATGGGCATTCATGACCCTTCGGTGGTTATGACCCAGCGGCTGAGAAACATTGCTCCAGAACCTGGTGCAAGCAGAAGTAGGAAGCCATTGTGTGAGCAGCTGTCGTGATGGGACGCTAGAGGTATCTGGAAACTCGGAGTGGGGTCAGAGCTACACTATAAACTTATCCTGGTGTAACCGTGTCACTCAGAGGGTGTGAAAATTCACACCCCTGCGCGACGCAGTTATGCCAACCTAACTCCTGGTGCAGACAGTGCTATGTCGACGGGAGGGCTACTGCATCTCACAGAGGTGGATTAACTGCGCTGACGGGAGAAGACAGACAGGAGTGCAATTTGCCAATGGCCCGAAGTCTGATTGCACTGCTCCGTAGCGTCTTCAGAGGATGGCCTTTGCACACTGTGCTGAAGCCATATTTTGGGGCCTGATTGTGAGGGGCAGCACACACTGAGGGAATTCTCTGATGGCCATGCCCAGCTTTCCAGCCCCTTTGCACTGCCAGAGCAGCTCAAAAAGAATAAAAAAGACAATCTGCTAAAAAGCGTATTTCCAAAGAACTTGACAGTTAAGGTAACGTATCACTGGCCAGATTTTAGACCAAAATTCAGGTCTCAAATCAAAATCCCCAGAAAGACGTATCCAATGATACAAGAGGGATGAGTGTCTCATGCTTCAAACCCAGCGTTGAATGCCAAAGATTAAACCCTCTAACCATCTTTCACGGCTACGGGTGAACTTCCCGACAATGGCTTCGATCTCCAAAGCCCTTGGAATTTTTACAGACAGAAATAAGCCAACTTCATGCCTGAGTCTACCACTGCACATCTTCACCCCCTCTCCCTTCCAAACTCACTGCCAGATTTGTGAGAGAACCACCGCCCTGGCTCACAACACTCCTCGTTATTTATTTATTACTTGCACTGCAGCGCCTGAATTATTGTTGGATGAAGCCCCGTCACAGTTCTCAGCATTACCGCTCAGCCTCAGAAGAAGAAGATGTTGCTTATGAGACCAAAGGCTGGTTTTTGTGGTTAAGGCACTGGCCAGCAGCTCAGAAAATGTGGGTTCAAATCCTGAGTCTGCCAGGGACTTCCTGTACAACCATGGGCCAGTCCCAAACTCTCTGCAGCTGTACATGGAAATAACGACTCTTCCTGCATGCAAGATTGTAAGCTTTTTGCAACAGGGGTTGGATCTTACTCTCTGTAAGCACAGCAGAAGGGGCTTCGATCTCATTTGGTGTCCTCGGCCACTGCAGATCATAACAATCACTTTTGAAAGGATCACAAATGGCTACAGCCTTCCCCCCCATGGAAAGCTGATAGGAGGCTGGGAGGAGAAACTGAGGCACAGCGCGGCGAAGTGAGTTGCCCAAGGTCACCCAGCTGACTGGTGGCAGAGCCAGAATTAGAGTAGAGGGCTCCCGACACCCAGTCCAGTGCTCTTTCCTCTGGATTAGGCTGCCTCACTGTGGCAGGTGGTGTAGACGACGACGTCGGAAGGAAGATAACCGCTGCCTGACCATATCCCTCTGTGGGAGGGGAATGAGACAGGGCAGAAAAAGAAACATATTATGGTCACTAGCTTTTGCATTTATAGACCTTGCCTGCCCTTAGCCTGCTCTCACTTGCATGGGAGCATCTCCAACGAACGAATCTGAACCAATAAGAGGGCAGAATTCGTCTCCAGCTTCCAAGTGCTGCCCCAACAGTCATTAGTTGGAGAAGTGTATTACCAAAAGAAAATGTGATTCGCCAGACACCCTCCATTGAAATCAGTCTGGATGTACGCCACTGGGATCAAAAGCAGAACTGGGCCGCTCCCTCTAGTCCTAGGAAAAACTCAGACGAGATTAATTCCTTGGCTTCGTCACCCACTTTAAACACAGGGCTCAAATACGAAGTAAAATCAGCACCAGTCCATGACCTTCTATGGGGTTTCCTTCAACACCACAAACTTCCATAGCTCTC
This sequence comes from Mesoclemmys tuberculata, assembly GCA_007922155.1. Lineage (NCBI taxonomy): Eukaryota > Metazoa > Chordata > Testudines > Chelidae > Mesoclemmys > Mesoclemmys tuberculata. The sequence goes on along the minus strand of ML675631.1, from coordinate 774,843 downwards.
CCGCAACTGGGGCAAGCTGCAGCCTAGACACAACGCAATCAAGAGGGCCTGGGCAAGTGGCACGACCACCAATGCCTCTAACGTACCATCAGTCCATCATACAGCTCCAGTAAGCTGAGACGAGTCCACCTCCTTTCAGGCTGGACTCAGGCCCAAGGCATCTACTGTCGCTCAGTGATCCAGAGTTCCTCCCTGCAGTGAGCTCAGGAAGCATTCTCACCGAGAAAGTACCAAGCCGCTTGCTCGTTCTGTGCTCACCTAGCATCCTCTACGTGGGGCACATCACACAGGTTTCCCATCTCAGGACGCCCAGAGAGAGAACAGGAGAATGCTGGAGAGGACAGAGAAAAATTCTGCTCGGAAGATCTGATTCCCTCTCAGCCCCACTTCAGTTTTATTGCCATGACAGCACCGGGCTTGCCAAGGTCAGTACATCAAAGACCCGTGTACAGGGTAGGGATTACAGGCACAACAGGGCTGTTATTCAGTGCGTCTGATTCATATCTCTACGTGTGACCCAACAACCCAGGCTGCAGCAAGCCGCGAAGCTGGACTGGTTTCTGCTTGTCGGCTGAGTACAGCCCTGTGATTAAACAACAGTGACTAGAGAGGCACCTTCGTACTGCTACCGTGGCTAATGACGGGTCAGCCGTTCCAGCCGCTTTGCAACTTGGCCATTATAAAGGTGCTCCAGGAAGAAGTCTGGCCGAACGCCCCAACCTGAGAACAACATTCTTACCCAATCTGAACAGGCAGAGAAACCATCTTGGGGGGACTGGGGCTCAGACCAGGGCAGAGAAACTGTCCTTTTCTAGGTTGAGGCATTTTCCCCAAGGATTCTCTTTTCCTGATAAAGAGCCCCTCTAGATTTAGCAAGAGGCGCTTTGCAGACTCCCCTTCTCCTCCTCCCGTTGAGGGAAGGAGTTCCTGCATTCTGTTGAAACTTAGAGCAGTGCATGGCCTGGAACTGGAAACCTTGAGCTCGGCAAGGAAACTGGGCCCTTATTGAGGCTCGGGGGTAGTAGCCAAGAGAGTAAGGTTCACGGTCAACTTCCGTTGGGCACCATGTCACCATTAGTATTCTCCATCTTGGTGATGGGGCCCCAGAGGTGTAGCAGGAGAGCGAATCCTAGCTGGATTTATTATTGGAAACCTAGTATGTTAGGAGAGAGGCACAGAATTGCCCGGCAAATGAGGAGTTAACAGGTGTGGAGCACACAAGTGCTCCGGGAACAGCAAGTGACACTCCACTCTGAGCCCAGCCCTGCGGATCTGGCTTAGAAGCTCTATGCTAGAAAACAGAATGAAAAATGTTTCTCAGTGTTGGGTGAGCCGCGGTCCTGTGACCGCGAGCATTGCGCTTGGGAAAGGAACGTGAGTGGCTGATGCTGTGGTTTTTATGCCGAGTCAGTCAGCCAGCCTCCAGGACAAGTCATTACTGATGGAGTCACAGGAACGTTTAGACTAGCAGGAAAGCTTCTTGCCAGGGAGATCCACTAGATTGTGAAATAGTCTCCCAAGGGACGTGGTGGAAGGGCTCCATCGGTTCACACATCTAGAACTAGTCTGGGCAAGCCACGGGTAAATATGGGGTAAGGGAATGAACCTGAACTGCCCCCAGTGAGGGACTATTAGGCAATGTGATAGGACTTGTCTATCTTCTAGTATCGGATTGTAAATATTCCCCAACTTTTATGAACCAGATAAATCTAGGCAGCCAAGCATATTAAATCCAAATACTGGGTGAAAGATGCCAGCTGTAGAACACCTTTGAAACTAAACACAGGCTGTTTCTCCACCTGAGACAGGGGGCTAACAGCCTCCAAGTGGAGCATATTGAGATCTAGCCATGAGATCTTCCTGCGCTATCAGGTACAACCCCCCAGTCAGCATTAAATGTCAGCAGGAAAAACCACGTTAGGATTGCTAGTCTCACTGCTTTGGATGGCACAATGTTCCCACCGGGTCAGGCCAAAGCAATTAAACAAGACAGTGCAGGACCTGTGTAACAAAACCTTTCGGCCTGCAGCATGTTGCCATCCCTTCAGGTCTCTTCTTTGGCAGCTCCATAAACTCTCTTGCCAGCAACCGGCAGAGAAGTAGAGTCTGTCGCTGGTGCCCTCTGCCTATGGGCGATGCTCACCTGAACCAAGTGGAACATTTGTCAAGCATAGATTGCAGGCCAGCTGGGCCCACCCAGCTGCCAGCGAGTTGGATGAAGTAGCTGTAGAGCGGGATATATAAACAGCCAGGCCCCCACCTTCATTTTACAGAGGCCCTCACACGGGCCCTAACATGGGGGCAATCTGGGAAAAACAAAAGGGAGTTCATTCACACAGCAGCAAGTCTTGTTTAGAGGCTTCCCTCATTTCTCCCCGCTCCTTGGTGTTTACAGTGGCCTCCCCAAAACATGTGGAGTTCTTCCCAGCCACGGCCGAGGCAGTCAGCACCAAGGCGTCTCCATTTTGGGGAAAGGAAGCGAGGGTAAAATAAGCAACGCTACACCTTCCTCGTATTTATAGGTGTGAACAAGCCATTTATGGCTGAAGTAAGTCACTCCGAAGGAGTGCTCCAATGTGAGGCTACCATCCAATGGGCGGCTGGGAGAGTGGCCAGAGACAGGGGAACGCCAGGTGGCTGCTCGCATTCAATACGCGGGGCACGTAGGTCGCTTTTGGATAGTGGGATAAAGGAAACACCATCTCGGGTGAACAGAAAGGGGGCGAGAAGAAAGCACCAGCGAAAAAATGGACAGACCAAGAGGGAGGACCAGTCCAAGGGTCTTGCTCGTACTTCGGTAAGTCCCTCATTTTGAGGGACGGCTGCTCATTTTAAGTGTCTCCTCAGTTGTTGAAAATGATTTACCTCACAAAGAATCATGAAATTGTGATTAGAGAGAGTTATTTACACCAACAGAAGAAACCCCACCACATTTTAGCATCCCTGTGTCCTACACTGGGGCCTCGGCAAGTTGAGAATCTTCTTCAAGTACAATTTATTGGCACCACTTGTTCACCTTTTCATGCCACTGTGAATGTATGAGGATGGTGTATGGGAGTTTCATACTGGTAAAGGACAAGAGGAATTAGGGGACAATTGTTACGACATATAACATATAGAGCAGCAAAGTTGCACTAGGCAATTGACAGGCGGATGCAGGGAAATGCAGAGCTGTCAGGGAGCAGCGGCTCCCCAGCTGACTGTGAAATAAGGGATGGACGCTGCAGTAGTGTTACCAGGCCTTGTTATATAGCGGGGTAAGGAGGATGGCCCTCAGCCATGCAGATCTGACTGGCTGTCCTTCTGCGCAGCAGACGAATGGGGATAGGCAACAAATCAGATGACAATGTCTCTGCAGGCCCACAGCTGTGTCTGAAAACCCACAGCAGATATGAGGGGCTTTCTGGCTGGTTACAAGGAACCTCAGCTCCCCAAAGGCTACGGAAACAGAGAAGAGCTCTCCCTCTCATATCTGCTTGCCGTGGAAGATTGAAGAGCCTGAGGTTTTCCTTGCACCTGGACTTGTCACCATTTGCACCTGGGAATCTGCCATGTGAGAGAAAACACGTCAAATCTTAACATTCAGAATATCCTTTAGCTGAGCTCAGACTAATGTGGGGCTCAAAAGCTGCATTCTTTGAGGCCTCTGGACAGCACTGCTGTAATCCTCCTCCATCACGTTCACCTTTGTAGCACTAATGGGTTCTAGCACCAACAGCTACCGCACAGTTGAAGTCATGAGACATTCTCTAAACGCCTGGAGTTTGGCAAATGATGTTCCCTCTCTTTCTGGCAGAGGAGGAGACCTTACTTTAACTGCTTCATAAATCAGGCCAACTGTATAACAGTGATGCAATGGGAACAAGGAAAGTTGCATTAAAAAAAACTTCAGGACAATTTCCAACTCTGATCAAGAGGGTTTGTTTTGTTTTTTTTAATTATTTTTAAACAACATAACAAACAGCTGTGCTCTGAGCAAAACCAAATCTCTCTTACACACACACATTTTAAAGTTTACTAACAGCATTGCAAGGTAAGGCATTCCAAAGAGATTTATCAAAATAAATTATCTTCACCAAAATATTTATGCGATTCATCCTTTCATTAAATTCACTTAAATGTCCTAAAACCTGCAGTAAAAAAACAAAACAAAACAAAAAAACCCAACCAATAATTCTAGATAATACTGGGCTCCTTCCAAAGAACAGTGATACTAGAAGATACTTCTCAAAACATTTAAAATTAAGACACTGCCATGTAAAACTCAGCTATGTAACCTAGGCTTGTAGGTATCAAATGTGTCTAAAGTCAAAAGGTCTTTAAAAAATGTGAGAAAAGTTAGGGGATTTGTTCACAGCTAACCTAAAGTCTGGCAGCCCTGATTCCTCCTGTACATTCGATTAAACTAATGGGTGTATTACTACACAATGCAGGGTTAAAAAAGTAAAAAGCAAGACACTGTAGCCATCACTCGTCTCTTCAATCAAGTCCTATCCATCCATGTATGTATGGAGCCTTCTTTGCATGTCACCCGAGACCAAACTTGTAGGTTTTAACTATATTCCACCAACATATTGTAACACTGATTTCAAACGTCTAATATATTTGCCTTGTGCCCCTTTTTAGCTTTGCTCTTCTCAGCCTCCCATCTACTGCTGGCAATGAAATGCATAGAAAAATAACTCCAAGGACTGAGCAGAGCTAGAAATTGGAAGCGAGGAGGAGCTCAGAAAGGACCAAAGAAATGGTTTTACTGTGACCAACATGAGTTAGCGCCTCACTGTACCATCCATGTTTTACTTTTAAGTTGCGTAGCTAGAAAACTTACCATCCACAGCTGCACTGCTCCCGCATTCTGGCATTTACCCATGCCCGGGCAGGCCTATGTAACATTTTTTATTCTCTCTCAATATGTACAGTAACTTGGCAATGGCTGGCTGCTGACTTAATACGGGGTTCGCTGTGAATCTCAACACTTCAATTCTTTCTTCTAATACTCCTCTTGGATGGTCTCAAGCTAAACACACCAGCACTTTCAGCAACCTATGCATACAGCTTTTAATCTAGGCTGCAGTCTTTCCCTGGCCTCTGCTGTGGGCCTGCAGCTTATGCTAGCAGCAGAAATCATGCCCAAGGTACAAAAACTGCATTCGTTTGTGAAGGGGATAAGAGTCACATAGAAAATATTACCACAAGGAAGGTTAATTTGTCAACTGTCCAAACACTATTAGACCACATGCTTTATATAGCAGAGATGCAGCCAGCTCACCCACCAGCGCAGCTAGCTGAGCACGGAAGAGAGACTTCCTGCTGGTATGAATATTGCAGGTTTTACGTATTTATTTATTCATTTATTTATTTAAACATTGCTCGTGAGGCGGCGGCAACAGCAGAGAGCACTAAGAGGTTTGCTGCATCTGCAGTCTCCGTTCGGCAGCAGCGGCTAACATTCTCCGGCGCACAGTGACGGGGTCGGAAGTGGCACCCTCAGACAGAAAGGGGCTCTCCGAGGTGGAGTCCTCGTCGGAAGTTTTGTTCAAATAACGCCTGCAAGGATAAAGGAAAAAGATGAAAACAGCAGACTGGCTCTTTTTGCCCATGAAAAGTGGCCATTGGTGCACTCAGGGTTCATCATTCGGAAAAGCAAGGGAGAGTTTGGGGTTAGGGAAGGTAGGAAAACACCTCATCGGCATAAACTCAGACTCTTGCTAGGCTTACCAGAAAAAGGACTATATTATCTATCACGCACTTTATATAGTTAAGCAGCACCTAGTATAAACTTTCTGAAGTTTCTTGTGGTTAAAGCACGGAACTGTGAGTCTAAAGATCCAGGTTTTATTTCAATTCTCACACCGATTCACTATGTGGCTTTGGGCAAGTCATTTAACCTCTCTGTCTCCCCACATCCCAGCTGGTAAAATGGCAGTAGTATCTATCTAGGACGATATCTGCCTACGAAGGAGTACTGCAGAAAGGGACTGGGGGGTCATAGTGGACCACAAGCTAAATATGAGTCAACAGTGTAATGCTGTTGCAAAAAAAAAGCAAACATGATTCTGGGATGTATCAGCAGGAGAGTTCTAAGAAAGACACGAGTAGTAACTCTTCCACTCTACTCTATGGTGATTCGGCCTCAACTGGGGTATTGTGTCCAGCTCTGGAAAGATGTGGACAAATTGGAGAAAGTCCAGAGAAGAGCAACAAAAATGATTAAAGATCTAGAAAACATGACCTATGAGGCAAGACTGAAAGAACTGGGTTTGTTTAGCCTGGAGAAGAGAAGACTGAAAGGGGACGTGTTTACAGCTTTCAAGTACATAAAAGGTTGTTATGAGAAGGAGGGAGAAAAATTGTTCTTTTTAATCTCTCAGGACAGGACAAGATGCAATGGGTTTAAACTGCAGCAAGGGAGGCTTAGGTTGGACATTAGGAAAAACTTCCTAACTGTCAAGGTGGTTAAGCACTGGAATAAATTGCCTTGGGAGGTTGTCGAATCTCCATTATTGGAGATTTTTAAGAGCAGCTTAGATAAAACACCTGTCAGGGATGGTCTAGATATTACTTAGTCCTGCCATGAGAGCAGGGGACTGGACTAGATGACCTCTCAAGGTCCCTTCCAGCCCCATGATTCTATCTCAAGGATTAGTTTACTAACATTTATGAGTTCTAGGACAGCTTTGGATGGAAGGTGCTCTAAAGCCACCAAGTGTTAGATTATCGAAAATAGAAAAGAAAGCAGCTCCCAGAGATGACAACCTGTTGCATTTTAAAGTTAGTATTAAAAGCAACCGTTTTGAACCCAATAGCTCTAAAGATACACATGAACTAGTGGTTTTAAATGTAAAATAAAAAATAATTTGCCCCTCTGAGAAAAATTTAGGATTTGAAGGAAGATGTGGCTAGGGGTAGATATATTTGAGCCCAAATTTCTCAAGAGACTTAAAACTCACACATAAATCTTCAGGTTACGTTCCAGTTTAACACAAAAGAAGGTATTTTAAAAATGCAAAGGGGTCCGTTTGCTGACAAAAAGGGTTGCACCCGCAAACAACATGCATACACTTTTTGCAGGCCCATTTAACATTTTCTCCTTAATATAAGCTTAAAATAAGCACAGAAAGTTGTTCAATAGAAACAAACCAAAACACACAAAAAAAAAGGAATCTTGCTATATGATGCTTAGTGGTTTCTCTCTCACTGGGCATTTTGTGCATGAACAACTGATGCTCAACTGGCATTTATTGGAATTTATCACGATTCACTAATATGAACAGATTTTTTTTTTTTTTTAAAGTTTGGTTCAATATACAAACATTTATTAGCAGCCAAAAGAATCAGTTTACAATCAGTCACTACATTGGGGGGGAGAGGGGGCGAGGAGAGGAGGGGTTGAACTATCATCCTATAGAGAGTTATTTGTAAGTGGTACCATAATTGACATATGTCATTTGGTGCTTAAGCAGACACAGAAACTTGCTCAATGCTTGAAAACAACTGTGTTTGCCATGTGATGTCAGACACAATAATTCACGCAGTGCAGGCAAAGCCAAAGCCTCCATCAGGAGGCAACATGATGGTTTACTAGAAGCAGACTTGTAAACAATACTGGGTTTCCTTAAGAGCCTCATCCAAAGCCTACTACAGTCACCGGGAGACGTTCCCTTGATTTCAATGGGCTGTGGGTTAAGGCCCTAGGTTAGGAGTTTACAGGCACAATTTGTAGAGAAAGGGGCCTAAGTCATCCCTTCACAATTGTGTTTTGATAATGATGCGGTATTAAGGTCGCTGATCCCATTGCAGCAGACGCAGCTGTTGCTCTCACTGTATTTGGCATTAACACATCCCGTCAGCGGTTACAACCCAGACAAAATCCACTCGACAAGCATCCATTCTAATGAACTGGACAATACCACATGTCAGGGATTGAGCATACTTGCGAGCTTGCTGCAGCAGGTCTTCCTTCCGCTGAACTAACATACGCTGCCTTTCATCAGCTGACTTAGAGAAGCGACTTCCTCTGGCCTCAAAATCTTCTGTCTCACTGGGCTCTGCTTCCATTTCACTGAACTCCATCATTTCTTCCAGTCTTGAACTGAGTTCAAGTGGCACTCTCTCAGTCTAGGATAAAGATGGGAAAGCAAAAAAAGAAATCATACGGTAGCATAAAACTTGATTGGGGGGGGAGAAAGGGGTGTTGTTATATCAGAACAACAAGCTACAGCCTAAATTTTCAGAGCTATTAATAAGTGTAGAGGTTATCAAGGAATTTAAGGGAAAAGGACACTGAATTCAGGTAGCTAATATCCATAGGAATAGCTAATAGGTAGCTAATTCCCATAGGCTTCTTTGGAAATCCCAGCCAAAATTTGCAACAGGACACGTCAAAACATATTTACAAAGAGTCAGAATTCTATAAAGCTGCATCACGATCACTGGATTGGTTGTGGATTCAGTTAACAGACTAGCCATGAGATTGGTTTAATCTTCAAATGCAAAAATGTGGGACCTCTTGCCCTATTTAAAAATAAACAAAAACACACATCCAGAAATCACAGCTTCTTACAGACGACTAAAAAGCCAAACACAAAAGGTGCTGAATGAAGGGCTTGTCCCACTTTCCAGCACAGAGGCTAAAAATTAAAAGGCAAGTAGCGTTCATAGAAAATCTCTGAATACGTGGCAGCAGCATATTTCACACGTTGTTTGCGGACCATCCCCCCATGGCAATTCAGTCTCACTAAAAAACTATTTCATGAGTTTTCACCAATTCTTTGGGACTCAGTCTCATGCCTTTGGATTCAGAATTCTTAGCGTCTACAGACCACATGCACACAAACTGCCACTTCTCCCAGGAGCTAAACCTGTCAAATCACACCCTCGTTTTGTAACTGAGCACCAACAGTGCAATACTGGGATATAAAAGGGACAGGAGCCCATCCACTGCAAGCAGTTTGTTGTTGCACCTTTAGTCCTTGCAAATCTTCAGAGTCAGACCTTCATGCTCCTCTATTATCTGAGCTGTACCATGTGCAGTTTAACTCGTAAGCCCCTCAGGGCAGGAATTTCATTCTCGGCATTCTGTTTAGCATATTTAACACAACCTGCTGCAAAGGGCTGTGTAAATGTACAATACTAGGTAAGTTAGCAACCATTTTATGTTCTGTTTCCTGCAGAGCCTACGCTGCATCTGCGTAGTGCGCTGAACATGCAAGAGCAAATACAGCTCACGGAAGTTAGCTGTACCTGCTATCATGTATCAAACTCTTGATTAACGCATCCAAGTTGCCAGAAATTCTATTGTGATTATTCACCGAAACATATGGGCACAAAGGACAGAGCAAGATGACCAAACATCAACTGGAGAGGCATTTAAATATTATTTTGACTATGAAACTGAGTACGCTGGCAAGCTAGTCATCAATAGCAACACCACGCTCTTTTTTACAGTCACTGTTCTGCTATAGGCTTTTTACACTATGTGGCTTGAAATCAGCAATCATTTCAATCCCCAACATACCGCAAACTGAGAATTCTTGCGTTTCCCCATGGAATGGGAGAACCCTAATCAGATGAAGGTGTCTAACCATCAGAGTGAAGTTCTGGAACAGCCTCCCAAGGGGAGCCGTGGGGGTGAAAAACCCGGCTTCAACACTGAGCTTGCTAAGTTTATGGAGGGGATGGTCTGATGAGATTGCCTCCAATGGCACGTAGCCGATCTGGGACTGCTAGCAGCAAACATCTCAAACCACCAGTGATGGGACGCTGGATGGGGAGGGCTCTGTTATGTAGAGGATTCTTTCCCAGTTGTCTGGCTGTTGGGTCTTGTCCACATGCTCAGAGTCCAACCAACCACTGTATTTGTGGTCGGGAAAGGGTTTTCCCCCAGGTCAGATTGACAGAGACCCTGGTAGTTTTTCACCATCCTCTGCAGCTAGGGGTCACTTCTGCCCCTCCTAGGGCAATTCTGCACCACTGTGGGCATGCAGAATTCATGTCCCCTGCAGATTTCTTTGCTTCCTCACAGAAAAATGCCTTTCTGACAAGGAAGCCACAAATGCGGTCACATACCCCTACCCAGCAAGTGCAGGTGCATCATTTAGGGCTCCTGGAGCAGCCAGCGGTGAGGTAAATCACCATGGGGGGAGCCTGGGGACACCCCAGCCAGTGGCTCCTACCCTGTGCCAGGCTCAGCTTCTAGTCCTGGCTGGGCAGCAGAGGACAGGACGTGCCCTTCCCCTCCAAGACGTGGCTGAGGCTGGGTCAGACCCACCCCCAGAAACCTTACCCGGCTGCAGGAAGCTCCACTGCTGCAACTCCGGCTCCCTGCCTCCATTGCTCCTCAGCCCACGGGGACAGGGGTCACAGTACGGAGAGCAGCTCCCGTCTGCCCAACCCCCAGGCACCTCGACTCCCCCATACTCAGACCCCCATGCTGAGGCTCACTCCCCCCGCAACCAGAACCACTCCAAGCCCCACGCACTCCTGAATCCCTACCCCACCAAGCCTCATCCCCTGCATCCAGACCCCAACCCCTGCACCTAGACCTGCCCCCGGGCTGAGCCCCCATCAACTTCGCCTGGGCCCCCCTGCAGAGTTCCATTGCCTGCGCCTGGATGCCCAATGAGCCCTGTGCGTCCAGAACCCCGCAACCCCACACCCAATCCCCCCTGCACAGAGCCCTCTCACCCCACACTATTTCTGGGGCAGGCCTGGCCCTCGCACTATGTCAGGGTCAGGTGCAGCCTCACCACCAAGTCTGTGTCCTGGGGAGGGGAGGTGGGCTGCAAAATGATCTCCCAACTCCATGCCGCCTGTGCTCCCTGCTGCCATGCTGGAGCCGCCACACTGATTTACTGATAAATACAATTTGCAGGATTTTAAAATATTGTGCACAGAGTTTTATTCTTTTGGTGCAGAATTCCTCCAGGAGTATAACTTGCAGGTTTAAAGGAGTGTAAATGGTGGATTCTCTCTAACTTGAAGTCTTTAAATCATGGTTTGAAGACTTCAGAAATTCAGCCAGAGGTTGTGGGTCTATTATAGGAGCGAGTGGGCGAGGTTGTGTGGCCTGCAATGTGCAGGACACCAGATTAGATGATCACGATGGTCCCTTCTGGCCTTAAAGCCTGTCTATAATAGCACCACTTAGCTCTCACATAGTGTTTTTATAGGTCAGTGTCATTATTCCCCCATTTTACAGATGGAGAAACTGAGGCATGGAGCACTGACGTGACTTACCCAATTGACACCCAGCAGAGCTGGGAATAGAACCCAGTCTCCTGAGTCCAGTCCAGTGCTCTACTCACTAGGCTACACCATCTCTCCAGAAAGAACTGTTTCTACTTTCCCCTGGAAAGAACTATTCAAGATAAACAGGAAAATCATGACATGGAGCCCAATTGTGCAAATTGTATAACATCCTCCACTCTCAATGATTTAAGCTAAAGAGCCATAGCTCCTTGAAGGAAGCACTCGCTACTTTGCAGGATCAAGCCTAAAGGGAGAATAAATTCAACCCTAGAATTTTTCTTACCACCAAAATGCTTTTAACAATGAACAATACAAGAAGAAAAGGTTGGGACTTTCTAACTACAGTCAAAGCGAATAATACAGTGACAGAGTAATTCTTTTACTTCAGCGCCTTGCCTGATTTCTTATGTTAAGTTATGGCGGCATATACTGGGCCCAATCTTCAGAGTCATTAATGCAAAAGAACCAAGGTACATCAGCAGCTACCTCTGCAATTACAACCCTGCCAAGGTGTCTCTAGAAAGATTCAGATTACAAACTCCAGGACTAAGGGCAGAAGAGCTGGAGATACAACTCTCTCCGAGATGACCCAGCTGTGGCATGAACTTCCTGAGACCAGATTAATCCAGAGGCTGACCACTTTCTGGCACTCCTCTAACAAAGCATTTTCAGCATGACATTGGAATGTGTTCCCCAAAGAGACTCCTTGCTCAGAGAGGGGAGGAGAGCAGAAAATTCCATGAAGTATGCGAGAGTCTCAGCCTGGAGATTTAACTTACATGGGAAACACTTAAATACAACTACAAGAAACCCCAAGAGAGAAGCATGGCAACATACTGAGGGCCACGTGTTCCAGAATCCTGCCTTCAGCTGAAAACGTGGCATTAAGGACTCCATTGCTTCCCAGTTTAATCTGAGAGCACAGCACAAAGCTGTTGTACCATGTTTGATGACGATCTTGGAGACATAAAAAATGAATCGTTGGTAATGAGAGTACTCTGAAAGCAGGATCCTCTCTTAAGCCAGACTCTGGAGGTGATCTGCATGCTGGCACACCAGTAAAGTTTTCAACCCTCGTTCTGATGGAGCAGCTGTGAACAAGACTGCAGAGGGTACACAGCGCTCCCTAAGCTGAGAACTGGACTGTCCATCGCATGACTTGCAGGATTCTGTAACAACTACCAGGAATGCTGCAGAGTGTGGTTTGAATTCTCTTGCATTTGGGGGAGTTTGCCTGCTTTTCCAACTGATCGAAGTAGTGGCCACAGCCGTACAAACACAGCAGGTCAGCACAGGTGCAGTGCCTCGACTGTCACTACCAACAAAGCATCCAGTACTTCACTCCCCTTGGCAGGTGGCCTAACAAAGCTCACATGAAAATCGAGTTGATGAACTATGAAACAGCTAAACTACCTTAAGTGAAGGAGTGAGTGTATCTCGATCATGTCCTGTCATATCGGGTCAACATTATATATATATAAAAAAAAAGTCGCTAGCCAGTGCCAACCATGATAATGTCAAGAAATGCATTACCTGAGCCAACCGCCTAAGAGCTTAGGTATTGTTTGCCGTCCAGGCAAACTGCCCTGACAACCGAAATGCATCAGAGGGGTAATGTATTGTTCATGTCAGTTTCTACAGCCTAGCTGCTATGACTCCAAACCATCAGCTGTGTCAATTTCAACATCCTGTTGCACTGATGGCAGCCTGGTGACAATATAAACCTCCACAGCCTGGATCCATCAGCCGTAAACTGTGAAATGCATAGATTTCAACAGCTGGTGAGCAAAACGAGCCATTTTTAAACCCTAGGGGACACATCAGTGCACCTATCTTGTTGATACCAATATCTTCGGAGCATAAGCAGCAATGCATCAACTAGCGTGATGTCAACAGAGATACAACAAAACATCAACAGCGAGGTCATATAATAGTGCTACTGGAGCAACCTCAAATACCCTCTCTGAAAACCAGACATGACCTTCTTGGGCCAATAACAGTATGGAGGGCTTTATATCATTAGCAGTTCTTGCATACGTATTGAGGCGGAGGAGTGATGTGACAGAACTCTGCAGTTCCCTCAGAAGGCCTTGGAGCAGATAAGCAACCTCACTTTCTTGGACCTCCGAGATCAAAGAATGGAAGCATCCCAGAATGACCTTATCCACCTCAACCAGGGTCAACAGAAGTCACTACAATCCCATAGTCAATAGTCTCAAAAGATGAGGGTGGACCGAGAAAATCAGCCTGGACCTCCTCGCCTCTTTGATCTTTGGCCATGGCTAGTAAGTCATCAGCCAGTGAGACTAAGAATCTATACCATACTGAGGTCTAAAGCAAGGCTGAAAGGGATCCAGGGAAAATAAAAGTTTGAAAAAGTAGAAGAATAGCACACCACAACTTTCTCTGTTAATCAGAAAATGAAAGCTGAGACAGGCAACACCATCAACATCAAAAATCTCTTCCTTGAGCATGAGTCTGGCAACCACTGTTGAAGGAAACTGTTAACCTCACTGAAATCTCAGCCATTGTAGTATTAGAGAGAGCAGTCTCCCAAAACACAATAATAAAGGTTACAAGTCAAAAGATTAGACCAGAGCTCAAGGGCAACCACCTTTAATCAATTCCTCTTAGAGGCGTCAAGAAAAAAAAATTGCTAACTGCACTAAGAGAATTTGTGATGCCTGGAGGATTCTCTGTAGCACCCACCACCATGAGATCTAAGCCAAGAGCCGTTGGGCCAAGAGTGGAGAAAAGCCCAAGACAGGGAAAAACTACAAATGGTGGGGAAGAAGGGAGGGATGTAGGGAGGGGGAGAGAGAGAGAGAGAGAAGCACTATTCACACACTGATCTCCTTTAATATTTTGATATGACACCACAAATGGGGTAAGCAGGGCATCTTACAGAGGATAAAGGCATGGGCCAAGATTTTCAGGGGTAGATAGCGATTTTCGGTACACAGCTTGAGGCACCTTAAAAAGGAGCTGATTTACAGAGGGCAGGTGACTCAACGTTTTCTGAAAATCCCCTTTGAAGTATTTCAAGTTGAGCACCCAAAATCACTAGTCACTTCTAAAATCTTGGTTGTCACCCCTGCCTAAAAGATCTTATGCAAAGCAAGTTATGATGCAAATGAGCAGGAGAGGAAGACTTACACATCCCTAAGTCACGAGGTTGCTTGTTTTCAAGTATATGCTCATTTCCTTAAAACAGGACGCCCAATAAATGGAAATTCTGCAGGGTGGTGAGGGAAGACGAGTCGTTGTCAGAAACGTTAGAGAGGAAGTATCTGGATACGGAGGCGGGCGTGTAATATATGGGATGAGAGAAGGAAGCCTCAGGCGTAGGGTAGCAACATGAGAGCTAAAGAGTTTGCAGAAATCACTCTAAAGCAGTAATCGAACAACATCATGGAGGAGGCAGACTGACTGACTGCTGTGTCTCATTGGGCAGTTCCCGTGATGCTCTGTGCTATAGGGTGTCTCTTCAAATATAAATACTAGTTGGAAGTCTGAGTCCCACCCCTAGGACACTGCTGGGTATGTGAGTTGGCACAGTACATTGCTGGAACACTTGAGCGGGTTTTTAAACACAATGCAAACCTCATAAGCACCATGAGCATTTCAATGTGTTTAAAAATACACAGAGCGTTACTGTATGGGCATGCATGCTTCTGGTGAGATGTAGAGAGAGAAGGGACTGCACCAATAAAGTACAAGTTACCCCCTCACGCAACAAACCAAAGCTCAAAGGAAATGAACAATCAAGAAATCCTGCAAGACTTGGCTATTTTTCCTGGGCCTACCAGTCTGAGCCAGGAAAGAATTCACATGGAACCGGTCACCAGGAGTAAGAGCCAGTCAGCGGACCAAACTCCTGGGTAGCACTCCAGGGAAATATAACAGAATCATAGAAATGCTGGGCTGGAAGAAACCTCGAGAGGTCGTCTAGTCCAGTCCCTTGTGCTGAGGCAGGATTAATGATACCTAGACTATCCCGATAGGTGTTTGTCTAAACTGTTCTTAAAAACCTCCAATGACAGGGATCCCACAACCTATGCTGCTGGTTAGAAAACTTTTCCTAATATCTAATCTAAATCTCCCCTGCTCCAGATTAAGCCCATTCATTACTTCTTGTCCTGATGAGGCAGGTCACATTGTTTTGGTGAATTTAATGTGAAGAAAAGGGGCTGGCGTGGCAGCCCTGGAGCTTAAAGTCTTCTCTATAAGCACAGAACAAAGTACAGATTGAATAGGAGGAGTGCAAGCTTCCGTCCCATTACCCCAATGTGATTCAAGCCTGACCTGAGGGAAGCACATATGGAAGTTAAGAAGGAATGTCTATCTCCATAGCCTCCAATAAGACTGTCAGAACTGCCCATTTTGCACCATGGATGCCTATCCAGCAGGAACAAGATGGAGACCACCAACTCATTCCCCACAGACCCACAGCCATCATTGATAACTTTCAGTCATGACAAACCTGGGATGAAATTCACATCCAGTCACCTAGAGAAGAAAATGTCTCCAGATCGTTATCGCTAGTCCATTACCAATTCTGTAAGTGAGCCAACACATCCCTCGCCCCTCCACGTGCTCAGATTGAAGTGTTTGAATTAGGGTAACGTTCTGTATTTTAAATCACACCAAAAAGCGTGCCACTTTCTGAATGTGCATTTTCCAAAGCATCACATATATATGCAACTTTTCAAGTTTTTCAGGGGGTTAGCAGGACAGAAGACCTGCATACACAGATCCAGAGCGTCCGTATAGAAAACAAGATGCAAGTTCAACACAACACATTCAAAGCTGGTGCACATTTGTAAAATTATATTCCTGAACATGAGATGACAATACTTTAAAAAGATTTTACTAACACACCAAAAGAAATCCGAATAATCCAAAAGAAACGGGATAAGATTTCCCTTAGGCACCCAAGAATAATCAAAGTGCTTTATATCCAGCTCCAGATTTTCCTCTTCTGTGACTCTCCCTTCCACTTGAAACGCATGCCTGTACTGACACTGTTCTAGCATCTACTTCAGGGCTTTAAATATAAATAAAACCCATGCTACCTCGAGGTCTGCTGATGGTCAGCTGCTGCACCTTGCCTTCAAATTAGCCACAGCTGGGCTATTCTGGTTATTAAAGATTGCCAGGGGCCAGAAGGTCCTGTAATGAATGATTCATTCCCTTCTAAATCCAACTACAGAGGAAGGTAAAACCACTTGTCAGAGGAAAACTGAATTTAAAAAAACCCAATCAAATAAGAGACCCTAATCTTTCCTCCAAGCCTTAGTTTAGCTAACTTGCACCATTCTCTTAACTCCTTAAAGAAGGAAAGAAATGTTTTTCTGCCTGCTTCTAGGGAAAGTCAGAGAGGAGTAGAATTAACTACCTTTCACCCCCCTCCCCATTTGTACCCCATTCGCTCCCGGGCACCGCATGCTTTTTAGATCCATCTGTCCAGCTCCCTGCCTACCCCTCAACAACATGAAAGATTTCCCACACCTGAAAAAAAAAAAAATCTACTTATTAAAGGGACAACGTCCCCAGGGTCTCAGAGAAAGTGAGGAGTGGAGCTCCCACCCTCCCCTTTAAGGGATCACCCTAAAGAATCCAGGGATAGCAAGAAATCCTGCTCCGCAACTCCCCAACAGCCTTCCTTCCCCAGACAGGAAACGAGATGAACTCCTTGAAAGCCACCCTGTCACAGTCACAGAAGACACTACCGGGCTTTCGAATGGAAGCCTGACATCTTCTGTACGGGTGTCACCAACGTGCACCAGTAGCCAGGAACTGAAGGGTACCCTCTAGCTATTGGAGTTCATTTCCGTGAATCTGGTTTCCTTTTACTACTGTGCTTTTTCTGTCCACTTACCTGGGTAGCGGTTTCTATCTCCTCCTGACCGGAATTACGTCTTTCCACTGGACTGTTTACCACAGGTCTAACGCTATCTGGACGCTGCAATACAAGCATCACAGATTTAATATGCCACATGAAATGCAAAAATAAATACAAGGCAAGTTCTAAGAACAAATTCAAGCTCTGCCTTCCATCCCATAACATGCTGTGCTCTATTTAAAACAGGTAAGTTAGCAATAAGAATACACGTTTGAGAGTGAGAGAGAGAGACAGAATTACAGCTACGGCCCCACACACCCTGATGGAGGGTACATACCAGGTAACCCCCACAGTACCTGATCTGTGCAGCACCACAATTAGGTATTCTTACTAACAGAAACATGGTGCCCAGATTGTTTTATTGCAGACCAGAATAAGAACTGGCAGTTACTTTGCAGACTACTTTCTTTGTACATAATACAAAGATCCATCCCCGAAAGATACAACTCAATCATCCATCTGAGAAATCAGCTGCAAATGCTGTTATGCTACAACATGACTGAGAAAGTGCTTTGCAACGTTCTGAGCAAATTGCCATTGAAGATGAAATTTCTTACATTTGTTTTTAGCCCATGTGAGACATTTTTGCTATATGAGTGTGAAAACCTGGTGTTTCTGGAACTCTAAAAAAGCAAGGAAATTCCATGAAAAAAACTGGGCTAATACAACAATACATTTGAGATTTTATGGGCACAGAAGTTGAGACAGTCAAAGTCACAAAACCCACAGCATCAAGATGCCAATCAATTTTACAGAGTATGGTAAGGCATTCAAATTAAATCTTATCTTGTAATACTGAATGCTATATTGGTGCAAGGGCGCCCGAGTTAGGTAATTCCTACTGGAACCCTGACTTTTATGCAGATGAAATCTTAATGATGTTGCATTAACCCAAAATTTGATAGTGCTAGTGCATAATAAACTGAAGAATCAATGTTATGTTTTCCCAGTTCGAACATTCTCATCCATGTCACGAACCTAGACCACGGTACAGTATAGTCCTGCCAGAACATGATCTCATGACTGACCTGTGTTGGGAAAGGTACCTGGATGCGCCCCTCTAAGATGTTGTCGGTTGTTATTTCTACAGAGCGTGTCAGCTGCAGATCCTGTAGAACTATATGATAAGGAACCTGAGGGAACATCTCTTGAATCTGATGGGCCTGTAAAAGCAAAATTTATGTGAAAATTATCTACAGAATGAGGTGAAATCCTGATGTCACTGAAGTCAACGGCAAAACTCCAATTGACTCAGATAGAACCACGATTTCACCATGAAACTTCATCCTTGTAAGAATACAGGTTTCAAAAAAACCTCTCACACACTCTTCTTGAAGATCCTTTTTCAGGAGTGTTTATACATAAATATATAATCTTTCAGTGACTGAACATTAGCTCAATGTTTAAGATTTACGGTACTCAATTCCAGATTTATGCCAAAATGGCACTGATAACCCAAGGGACTAGTAGTGTCAGTTTTAAATAATCTACTCTCTCTCAAGCTGTTCAGGCTAGAAAAAGCTGTTTTACCAGCATCTGAAACCCTGAGAAAACAGATTTCAAATGGACTAAAGCATGAGCAACTAACAATTCACTCGATTTCATGCTGTTTAAATGATGTACAAATGAAACAGAGAAAGGGAAGAGCAAAATAATGTGCTTTTAAAGGTGCAAAGTCTTGATGACTGCTCCAGCTAGAAAAACATTATAGAGCCAGCACAAATGCTTTCAGGATCAGTAAACCTTTCCAATGCTCAGAAAGTGGGAAAAAAAACCATGGGCAAATGGTATGTTTTGGATAGTGGGGAGGACACCAGGCACTTTCAACTAGCTCACAAAGCAACAACAGAGCCACAATATATGTAACAACTTCCCTTTTTATTAATCTGTGACCAAAATAACAGTTGGCATTTCAACCACTAATGGCCCTTCTCTTGGAATACTCTTCTAGGCTTTTTCTCAGATTACATGATGCAGAATTTTGCTTAGTTTCCCATTTAAAATGCATAACACTTGGGTTTGCTAACACACTGGTCTCTCTCCTTACATGAAGCAATATAAAGTGCAATATTGAAATATATTCAAATATGCATGACCCTTATAAATTATTAGCCAGTCTAAATATAACCTCCACCCTGTGTCGTCATGTTCAGCAATAAAGAACAGCCGGTGTCTGCTTAAAAACTCTGTGCTCATTTAACTTGAATAACGTTACTGCAGTATAGAGTCTGGAAACTCAAAATTACTCAAAAAATTTTGGTCTCACCCCACACAATTCAACAACAGAGATGGCACTTTAGTAAGGTATCAGGAAGGTTTCATTATTTTTACAAAATACACTCGTGAACAATTACTAATATGCTATGAAATTGGATATCAAATAATTCTGATTAAACAATGCTTGTCAGACTAAACGAACAAAGTACATTTTATGATGTAATTTCCTTGACTTTTGCGATCACGTGCTATCGTTCATTCACTAATGCACAAAATCTGGTAATTTGTTATCAGTGTCCCAGTCACCAGAGTGAATTAGCAAGGGTCTGCTGTACTAACAGCGCATCATCTCATTAGTATGTGTCTGAACACAAAACTCTGTGTAAGTGCTCCATACTATTAATAATAGTGATGATGCTACAGTAACTGTAGTGCTAAATGAAAAGAAACATACAGAGAAGACCTGGGACAAATATGGCCACAACACCACAGCAAACAGAGAAAGTTGTCAATTTAAGGCCTGATTTCACTCTCACTGAAGTCAATGGCAAAACACCTAGAGTGCAGAATCCGAACCTGTTACTCCAAACTGTGGGGAATGAGGTGCTGGAGAGAACTGTAAGAAACAGTATCAAGCAAGCTGAGGGAAGTACCTCTATGTCCCAGTCCTTGAACTCACACCAACCTACCCTCATCCACCAAGTCCCATTCCAAGTCGTGCACAATGTTAACATTGACTTATCCAGGCTAGTCTCCCCCTCACTTCCGTTTCCCCCACTGTCCATTTATCTTCACACCTTAACACTGCTAACCTGCAACCACAGCTGTACTGAATTCAACGGAGCCGCATCCACTTAAGGTAGGGCTTCTCTGTGGCTTGACATGTGTTAGAGATTTCAGTGTCTCCCTTCCACTCACTCAATCCACATACATCCCTTTCACTCCACCACAGACCAGCAGGCATAGGAGTTCAATCAATTAATTGGTCTTACCATTGCATTGAGCTGTGAGTTGCTTGCTTGTGCAATACCCAGGATATTAGTAGTGTGCATCACTTCCACTGAAAAACTGGGCAGCCAGCTAGCGATCCGAGAGCCTAAGCACAAGAAACCAAAAGGATGGTCAGGCAGAAATAAGAGAGATTTTCAGCGGTCTGAAAATGTGTGTTTAATTCAATCGTCTATAATTACACAAAACGCATAAGGTAAATTCTATAATGAATTTCACTCTAAACATGTCTCCCAAACAGGGAGAAGGTAGGAGCAAAGAAACATTTCCTGCTCCCCATAACTATCGCTATTTGTTTGCAACGTACATACTAAGTACGTTTCACTATCCAGCCATTGCTGATCTGTGGCTGATCTGTCACAATAAGTTCAACACTTTTATTTTTAAACAAAACCAGTCTGAGGCAGGTCGTGGGGAGGGGGGGAAGAGGACAGTGTTTAAGTGTGGGGGCTATCAGGGAACCAAGAGGACATGAACTTCATGACAGCAGCAGTAACCTATAGTTAAGCCCTAGGTTGTGGAGGAAAAATTCCTGCTCAAAGGGAAAACTCTAGGGCCAAATTCAGCCTTGGTGTAAGTGGGTGCCACTCCACTGATTTCAATAAAGATGTGGCTGCTTATAAAGAGCTAACGTTAGCCCCTATTGTTTCACACTCGCACTGTCAGGGCCGCTGGAGAAGCATTGCTGTGCAAGAGCACGGAGCAATCACACTAAGTGATTCTCCACCTCTTCCTGTGGCAATTACATAATCAGGCCTACTTGAGTATGGAAAATGGATAAACCCTCACTACCATGCCCTTCCTCATTTCTTATTTCTCTGTTCATCAGTCCATGCCTTGCTCTAAGCAGATTCTATTCTTGTCTCTACAGCTCTGTCAGTGGTCTCCCATGTGAGAATATGGACCCTCTACTTGCAAGTGTCCTTAGGAGACACAAAATCAACACAGAAAATGGAGAAAGTGCAGGCGACTGTCCGCAGTGACGTGCGTGGATGCACACAACATGGACCGGCCTTTGTTCTCTTGGGTTTCTTGATTTGAAAGATGTCATATTACAAAAACAGAATGGACAAATAAAGGTTGATCGTGTGACAGCGCAGCATCTACGCTAGAGCATGCTGGGAACTCTGCTAGGACAGCTGCCTCCCAACGTGGACATACACTGAAAAGGCTTTCAAATTACCACCAAGTGACAGCTGAGGAAAGAAGGCATATGCTAGTGTCCAAGTGAAACAGAAGTTGCCAGATTTTTTGCACTAACAGGACCACAAAGAGCTTACGTGTGAGCATGTTGAGGAATCCGTATGACACAGGACCCCTGAGAAGTCCACCTGCTTTTTGCATATAATCATAGGATACATTAATGAAGCCATCAGGACCATCTGCCCAAACACGATCAACTTTACTTTGAATGTATTCTTTCATCTAAGACCAGATTTTCTTAGGCCTCTACGGGGTTTCACATGACTCACGCCTTGCAAGGCTCTTCCAAGTCAGAAAGCCTTCAACACACACACGGTAACTTATAGCAATCTTTCAAGAGCGGCCACTGGTTGGTGAACAATTTGGGTAGGCAGACAAATCTCAAGCATTTCCTGCTCTGTCCATGAGAATAGACAATGGAACAAACAGCAGTTCTAGAATCATTCACCCTATAGAACTAAGTGGCTATTTCCTTCTCCTAGAGTTACAGGAACGAGCGAGCTTTCAGAAGTCTCCGTAGCTTTGGTCGGTCTTTGAAGCGTATGTTCAAGCTTGTTCAAAAGGACACAGAGAAACCTGAGCTAGCTTATTTCTAACAACAATAGCAGTGAAGCCACGGCCGCAGAAGCAGCAACACTGGCTGTTCAAACCCACCTGGACCCTGAGTATCTACTTGAGTACTGCTGTGGCTTCATCACCATTGTTACATATCTACACGTGCTGCACTCATCTCTGACATACCCTGTGAAACGATATTCACCTGTAAGGAACTGTATGTCTGAGAAAACTGAAGGGGAGAGGAAACTTTTGTAGGCTGTTTTTATACTGGCCCGCAGTGAGGATCCGCTTGTACAGAAGGCTGCTGCTCTTCTGGTTTTATGGGTAACTAACTATAAAACCCGGTTCACTAACCATCGAAGTGGAAGAAGTGATTGTGCTGATTCAAGCGTGGTCTGCCTTCTGCTACGGCCACAGGGACCAAGTTCTCCTCTAGATTCTCTCTCTGGTGGTCCTCCCGCACTCGGTGGTTGTCAGTGATATTGAGAGACATTCTGCAGGTGGGGCAGGATGTATCCTGTTCAAGCCAGGAGCGCAGGCACGAGCTGACAAGAAACCAGGCAACAGAAAACAATAGTGAGCATATTGCATTTGTCCAAGGCATCAAGGACACAAGTGCACTGAGAAACTGAAGTGTAACAATGACGCCACACAATATTCTATGCAACACATTAATACGTCTGATTGCTCTGTGACATTTTACAGTTACCTGAAGGGACAGACTGTCTGGTCAGCTCCTGGTGATCACATCACTTGATTTGTCTTTTCAGCTGAAGAAACCCAAGTGAAAGTGTTCACACCTTGCCGTTATACCCACGCTTCTAGACAGCCCCTCTCCGCAGCTAGAGAAGCCTTGCAAAATTTGCCTTGCCCAAGTAACCCAGAGCAAGTACATTTTTGTATGGAAGGGGAAGTTAAAAGAGCATCGTCATAAACAGCAGGTGAGCAGATTTTGCAGCTTGGTTGGTAAATCTTCATGGCATTTTTGCCAGGCTAGTCTGGAGTTAGAATTCCAAAGAACTGTTCCAATTTTCCCTGAGACAGTTAACCTTATTTATATTATTGCCATGGTGGCTATAACTGTGAGAATTTTATGGCCTAAGGTGTGTTTATTTCCTATATTTATTTCCTGTTACTCATAAACTAACAACTACAATTCTTGTGGTCCATGGCCTTTTAGGGTTCCACCAAGCACTTTGTATGCTTTCTGATTCAGACTGATGTGACCCAACGGCCTAGACTGTAGTAAGAAATCAGGCAGAATTAATTTACTGTAGTAAACCGGTGCGGGGTATTATAAGAGAGTGAATTCAAACCAAGCTCTACTAAAAATTAAAACCTGGGATTTTCAAAAGAGCATAAAGGAGTTATGCACCCCACTCCCATTGAAATCAACAGGATTTAGACTAACACGATTTGACTCCTTTGAAAACTCCAGCCTAAAGGCACAAGGCTGATCTCGACCATGTGAATCTGGGCTGCTCTCTCTTTTTGTACAGCCACTCCACCCTCCCCCCAATTTTATGCACTCCCACCTATCTGAGAACAAGAATGAAAGCTTCATGTTTAGCATGA
This sequence comes from Mesoclemmys tuberculata, assembly GCA_007922155.1. Lineage (NCBI taxonomy): Eukaryota > Metazoa > Chordata > Testudines > Chelidae > Mesoclemmys > Mesoclemmys tuberculata. The sequence goes on along the minus strand of ML675631.1, from coordinate 751,127 downwards.
TAGAAAAAAAAAAAAGAACATGGACAAGAAGAAAGAATTAATTCTTAAATGATCTGAAGGTTAATTTATTAGAGCAGGTTTTTACATCTGAGTTTAAATCCTCCAATTTAACATGTTGCCTCTCTCTGCCTAGCTGCACCATTCAGCTCAGAGTAACTTCAGAAAGAATGCAACGATACCATTTTAGATACATGGAAAACAACTTTCTGAAGAGGAGAGCCTCTGCTTCTCAAGTGCATGGCTGGTGATTAAATATTCATGGGGTTCCGCAGCTTTGTAAAAGCAGTTTCTGCAACAGTAACAAATTATCTCATTAGAGGCTTCTTGGAATGCAGATAAATATTTATGAAACGGTTTCCAGTGAATGACAACAAATTAGCCTCCAGATCACAACCTCTGATTTGATAACTAACAACCAGGAGGGAGCCACAGAAGGAGCTATGAGCAAAAGGAATATGATCATACAATAGACAGAGAGAATTTAACTGACCTTTCACGTCACTCAGCAGGAACTTCAGAAAATCCCTGCCTCCCTACCCAACTTCCACTTTCTTTTAAACATGAGGTTAAATGTTGTCTCTGGTTTTCCATCTACCACCCCAAAAATAATAAATCTTCCTGGAGGAAATGAAGGTTGAGACAGAGGAAGAAAACTCAGCATGCTCAAATCATGCACCTATAGACAGCAAGGTACTTTCTGCAATCAATTCTACACTGACACCTCCACCAGATACATACTTGTGGAAGAGATGTCCGCATGGAAGTTTACGGGCAGTCTGCATGGAGTCCCAGCAAATGGCACAGTCGTCATTATTGACAGCTAGCTCTTCAGGTGTTGCAACTGCAAACCTACAATGGGAAAAGGCAAAACATGATCACATCAACCGCAGCACAGCTACACATCTAAAAGTTCCGTTGGAAATCTTTATTTACTGCATTAGCCATTCACTCTTGGTCGATTTAGCACAGTGGTTTGCAGCTTGCCTATACCAAAGGTGTTGATTTAAAAATGGATTAGTGAAAACCCCTAAAATAGAAGTTCTTAAACTAGTTCGCACCTTCTTTAAATCATTTTAGCTTTCACTGGTAAATTACCAACATTGTGGAGTACTATTAGTGACTCCAGTTAAGATTGAGCAAAGCTGTTTAAGATTTTGGTTTAGTTTAAATCAGTAATTTACTGACACAAACCAAACAGTTTAACCTTGCTTAAATTGGGTTTAAGAGTGTCAATGTTAGGGGTTTAAACTAGATCCACTTCAAAATTATTTTAGTTAAACCAGTGCATTTTTCTTGCATAGGTAAGACCAAAATTTGATAACTGATAATTAAAACTTTGAGGCTCTTGTTTCAATCCTGATGCTAATGTTTAAAAAAACACCAGTTATTGGACAGGCAGTTCACTGTAACTTGGTTATCACTCCCATTGCAATAGCAAAGTCAACCTCAGATTTATGCTAGGCCTAAGGCCTGGTGTGCATTAGAAAATTAGCTCTATTTAACGACATCAGTCAGAGGTATGAAAAGTCCACACCCTGAGCGGTGTATTTAAGCCGATCTAAGTCCTTGTATACACAGTGCTAGGTTGACAGAAGAATTCTTCCATCAACTTAGCTACCGCCTCTCAAGAAGAATTCCACTTGTCAGTGTAGATAGTGTCTATACCAGAGTTTCTCACCACCATCCAGGGTTTAATTTGTTCCCCCAGCTTGCTGGGGCTGAGTAAATCTGATGTGAAAAGTGATATTTGTATGTTTGTTAACATCACTTTTCACTGCCTCCCAGCCAGCTGGCAAGTCTACTTCTCTGAAAAATGATATTAACAAACATACAAATATCACTTTTCACAGCAAGTGGAAATGGGTGGCAGCCCACGAAAGCTTATGCCCACAGAAATGTGTTAGTCTTTAAGTTGCTACAGGACTCTAGTTTTTACTTTTCACAGCAGCAGACTTACAAGCTAGCAAGTCTAAACAAATAAAGCAACAAAAAACAAACAAACAAAAAGACAAGAACATGCAAAATGCCTTATTTTTGTTTCTATTCTGTTTAGGTCCAGTAAAGAAGACAGATTACTGTACATTATTTTTATTGCAAACACCACCCCATAAATAAACTGGAATGATCTGGACACGTCTATGTACATATTTATTTATTTTTCCTAAAGTTAATTAAGTATTTTAGGAAAAACTGTCAAAGCAGTCACAAGCAAGGAATTGGTGGCCACACTCTGAGGCCACCAAAAAATTTGTCGTGAGAATACCTGATCTATGACGACGCACTGCAGTGGTGCAGCTGGGCAACTAGCATTTTAGGCATAGTCAAGCATTAGGCGAGGTCTAATGGAAGCCAAAGAATCAGTGGGATGACACAAGAAGTGAGAAGACTTAACTGCTGGATCTATAAATTTGTGTTTCACATGCCTTTTATGTTAACAAAAGGTAAACAGTGCAACACCCCCTCCTCGCCCAGGCACCACCACTTGTTTATCAGTAGGTTCTCTCTTCAGGATCCAACAAAGCACTGCAAATTCACTCGTCACTTGCTCACCTAGCTTCCATGTTTCCGACCACACGCAGGTAGTTCTTGTGACGACGGATTCTACGCTGAACCTCGTGGAACAAATAACGCAGCTGCATAAAAATCACCAGGCTGGCCATCGACAACCAGATATTGCCAAACAGCTTTAAAACAAAACAAGTGTTCAGAAGTGAGTATCAGGAAAGCGAAGAGAAGAACTGAAAAATAGCAGAAAATGCACTACACATACAAGTCACTATGGCTAGCAAAGTAAAGTGTTACAGTGTGAAGGGCTCAGAAAATTCCACTTTGGCTGCTCCAGAAGAATCTAAACCATTAACAGCTGTTCAACTCTCACACATGAGAATTTTGTCTCTCATTCATGTTTTCAGAGAAACATTTATCCAGTCTTTACAACCTGGGGAGGGAGGAAAGGTTCAGTTACAAGATTATTTCTGCCAATGGGAGTTGGATCAGGCTCCTAAGAGAAGGAAGAAAGAGCTAAATACAGATATAAACCAATATTGACCCAGGTTATTTTGTGTTCCGTGTTCAAATGCAATCACAAGAACCACTTCCAGTGTACACTGTTAACAGTACTCATATAGTAAAGTATTTGTAACAAAAAAAAAAGTTACATTCACTCCTGATCAATTTGAGTCTCTTGCTGGGGATGGAAACTATTTATTTCTCTTGATAATTCAAAGCTGACATTACTCAAGTACATATCAATCTGAAGTGAAACATCTGCTAAACAGATTATACACCAAGACAAATGGTTTCCAGGGAGTTCAATGATACAGGAAGAAACAATGCCTATACAGCAACATTACATTTACATCTCTTTATTTAGACAGATTGTGTGTAACTTTCAGTCCATTACAAACTAAAAACGTGTGTGGTCGAGTCACTTTATATTAAAACAATTCTGTTTGTCTAATACTGACTTCAATGTTACATACCAGCATGTGAATATGATGCATCAGGTCCAATGAAAGCAAGGTTAGCTCCATGACAAAATCTGTATAATACACATATGTTCCCTTGCTCTCCCAGGTTCCTTCATGGTTGAGATCCCACAGATGAATTACATAACTGTAAGAGAAGAGAAGTCAAAGTTATTTTTAAAAATGTTTAGCAAATGAACTTGACTAACAACACTGCATTAATTTTACAATTATTTCCCCCCTCCTGCTGCTGTTCCTTCTCTTTCCATCACATTTGGGTCTTTCTTACTCATCTGACTAATCTTAGTGATTTCAACAGCACTATCCATAAGCAAGGCAATCAGAGTTTAGCCTTTGGTCTTGGGATATACTGGCATCAGAGAACAGAGGACGGTTCTGTGTGTTCCCTGAGGTAACTGTGTGGACTAAAGGCCTGTATTCTGCCTGTTGTCCTAAGTTATGGATAACAATCACACAATATCATCACACTTTCATTTAATGAAATGAAGGCTCTGAAGAACAAGGCTGTCATCTTCAAAAAAAAAAAAAAGCAACAGATTGCCAAATCATCCTACTTTAAGCCCCGTGTGGTTGCATGAGTCCATGCTTCATATACGCCATTATTATCTACAGCTGTATGCTCATTACTGTACTACTGATCTTTATTGAGAAATATCATCTACAGTAAATATTCTTTGACCCTCTCAAAGAGTCCCATTGGCAAACAAACAAAATAACTAAGCACCGCCTTTGAAGTGAAGCCCCTATCTGCACCAATAGCGTGGTATGGGTATCACCTAAAACATATGCTACTCACCGTAAAATCACATGAGCAGTTCTCACTGTCACAAGTAGAGACTGTAAGGGGAAAAAAGATAAGTCATTAATATAATTCCCCACCATTTTACAGATAGGGATATTGAGGCAGGGAGTGAACATCACTAGACAATGTCACATTGAGCCAGTGGTAGAGCTAGGAATAGAGAGGCCAGGTGTCCAGACTCCCAACTCTTAACCCGGTCTTTTGGACTGTGCTGCCTCCTTAAGCCTTAATGTTCTAAAGCCCAATCCATGCTGGGATCAGAACCTTGCTAGCTCCTTGCCGTAGATCGCACAGTTCTCATCCCATGGTGGGCTGGGACTAAATATGAAGGTCAAGGAAACACACTCAGGCTTACTATTAGACGTTTCAAGTGGAAATGATCATTCCTTTTGTTGAGGTGGATGTGATCACAGCAAGAATAATTTGTCTTTAGTCCATATAAAGAGAAGAATTTAGTTATGCCAGAAAGCAAGATTAAATCATGTGCCTACTCTAAAGATAAGCCACTAGAAAAACTGCATGGAATAGCTCAACTACTTCAGCCATACCGAGGGGCTTTGGAGTGGCCTGCCAAGCATTGTTGATTTCTGAGAACCCAGCCTCATTATCTCCCTCATTAACCTACCACATACAACCTGATGTGAAATGACTTCCATCTTCAGAGCTAAGGAGACTCTGTCCCCACCACTCCTTGATTAACAGAAGGGTTGAATACTGCATAACCCAAGAATGATCTGAAGTTAACAGTGGATTTTGACAGTGAGTTGGTTTTATAAAACTGTTCCACAAACTAAAATTAAGCATAAAAAGGAGAAAAGGTTCGTTGAGAAATTCAAAAATATATGCCAAGTTCCACTTAGAGCAATACCACTGTACTTTTAGTCCATGTTTAGTGATTTTTAAAAAAAGCATTATTAGAAAATTCTTCAGTTTGTATTTAATCCTTGAGTCATATCCATACCATCTGCTGGCCACTTTCTCACAGGCTTTGCAATACATTTCAAGGATTTTCTTTTCCCAATAACGAAGGCTGACTGAAATCTTCATAATATTTTATGACCAACGAATCATCCAAACAACACATACAGGTCAATCTAAAATCAATGTCAACAAATCATTCAATACTGTATTATGTTCTAATCGGAAACCATCTTTCAGAAAAAGTTAAGTCAGCCACACAACCTGCTCCTGTAACGTGTTACAATGAAATCGCCTTCTTATGTTGCTGATGCAACCATATAGCAAGCCACAGAAATAGAAAAGTTACTGTACTTTATTCTCAAGAGGTCTTCTAGTTACAGGGAAATCTTCTAAGTAAGCCAATGAGCAAAAGTAAATATAACACACAAATTAAAACCTGGAGGTGAAACAGAACGATAATAAGATCTGCTAGATGAATAAGCTGTTGAACACAGATTTATGCCAAAGCCAGGACACAGCATGAAATGCCTGATAAGGAAAACATCTGTCAAGGGAAAACTCAAAGAGTTTAGGCCCTACATTTTAGCTACTTTAAGAATTCTAATATGATGGGCTGTGCACTGTGGAGTCTAAATATTTCATTTTAATTCACCCCTTTGTCATAAAGATATCTGTACTATTTAATGATAAGGCAGCAAGGACAGGAAAATTAAACCAACTGGCCAACCCAGAGCTGGGGGATGTGATCCCTGTATCATATGCAGAATCAACAAACACACACTGATCCTTCAGGATAAGAGAGGCTACATTGAAAACAAAATATTGCATCACTGGTTAATGCAAATCTATGACTGAGATGCTAAATGCAGAAAAGGACATTTACATTCCCCTGGCAGCTGTAACAGCCCAAACCAAAAACACTCCTTGTACTTCTACCTCTGGGAAAAGGATGAGAGAATAAACCTGTTAGTTATGTTGCTTAATGCACTACTGGAAGCCGCTCAAATACTACAATGAGGATCATGGAACAAGAACCTATATAAAATTACACTGTCGATGTAGTATTACATAACACTTCAATACGGATTATCAGACAGGGCGCTAGCTTGAATGCTTAACTATTCACATGCAATATGGCCAAACTACGGTTGCTATCTGACTCACACCTGAATGTCCTGCCTTTCATACTTTTAAAATTTCAACGTTGTATTACAGTTATGTATTTTTTTTCCCATTAAATTTCCTGTAACTGAAAAAAAAAGTGATGGGAAAAAAATGGACTAACTGCAAAGGATACTCTCAGTTGTGTATCTGGAGCATCGCACCTTAGTATGTTAAACAAACGTTTATTCAGAAGCAAACTACTGCCCTTTATACTTGCCAGGCCCTTTCTGAACACAACCTACTTCCCTTACCACATTCACATCCCTCCTGAAAACTCATCTGCGTCATCCTGCTGATGCGAAGAGGAAGGGGTAGGTGCCACAAAGAGGAGGAAGAAGCCAAAGTAAAACCTGAGAATCACATTCTCACCACTCTATTGAAACTACAGGGGAATAAAACTAAATCAATGTTTGCAACGTCAAGAAAAAGACCAATAAAGTACTTTTAAAAATCCAAAGTAATTACAAACTAACGCAATATGTTTGGCAATATCCCTTTTAAAGAGCATCACATGGACGGTCAGCAGGACATTTCAAAAGCCTTCCTCTGTTTTTTTTTTTACACTACTTTTTCCTTTAAGTTTGAGGATCACCACTAGCTGTTGGTATTAGGAGGCATACGGAAAAGAACGTATCTTCCCTCAGGCTCAACCTTGCAGACACAAACAAGTAATTTCACCCACATGCGTACAGGCCCACTGAAATCAAAGATGCTACTCATGCAAGTGGGCAGGGCAGTGGCCCGGTTTGTTAATCAGATGCCTGAGCAGCTATATCAATTCATCTGACAGCTGATTTTTCAGCATCTCTTTAAAAATATACTGGTATGAAATAGATACATCTGGGTTTAGCTCAAGTATTAAACTTAGGACTGCGAATCATCTTTGCTTGGAGATGTGGTTGCTATGATAACGCCACATAATGCTGCCTACTTTCAGCACAGCTGAAATCAAGACATTTGTGTACAAGAAAAACTAATGAGCATGCTTAAGAAATGCAGGAAGAATTAGCTCAGGTGCCTATTAGAATGAGAGAGGCAATGTTAGAAAGAGCTCAACTGTCAGAAGCATTAATGTGACAAATCTTCAGTTCCATTTCACTCCACATGGAGATCTGGCCCTCTGGCCCATTTCTGTGTTCAAGTCAACCTTAGCTGAAACATTAATGTAAGTGTTGAATATTTAAAGCCCTGCAACAGCCATACCGCTTTAACTAGGTGCCTCCAACCATCCCCCAGAAATCCCCAATTGTTTCCTACCTCCACCATGTCTAGTGCTACCAGGTCCTCCTACTTCCAGCTGACCAGTTCTTTCCTCCTCACTATCTGTATTTGGATTCTGATTCAATATTAAACGGGTACAGATAACTGCTACTTGGTACATGAACTAATGAAAAGACAGTTCAAAAATAAAAGGAGAAATACTATGCTGGAGGAATTGATTTAGATAACTATTCTCGTCCATATTAAACTGGAAAAATAAATACATTCTAATAGACACTTCGGCTAATTCTTCCTGTATCTCTCATGAAGCACAGTCATCAGTTTCTCTCATTCACAGATGTCTTGATTTCAGCTGTGCCGAAAGTAGACAGCATTGCATGGATTTATCATAGCTACCACCTCTTCAAGCAAAGATGATTTGCAATCCTAAATTTAACACTAAGGTAAACACAGATCTGTTGGCTACTTTGCAACAGAATATTATTTATTTTAATTCTTTATGGCTGGAGACTTTTAAAAAACAAACTGCAGAAGCCCCCAAAAGAATCAAAGGAAAGAGGAAAAACAAAGTGCAAATCAACTTGCATAGAAAGTTAAGTCTCACCTCTGCTGCCATGAAAGCTAGAGTGTGCATTCCATGTGTATAGCCGATAACTCCACAGACAACTGCCAGACCACAACAGGAGAGTAACATGGCAATCAGCAGAGTCAGGACCCTGACGTGGCTGCTCATTGGTGTGGTGGGAGAAAAGGAAAGCTGCAAAATATTAATATGAAACAGTATTAACAAACTGCTCCTCTCTCTGTTGTTTTCACCCAGTACATATTCAAGTGAACCTAATTATTTCCTGAATAAAACCAGCATTGCAACCTCAACCACCTAACCAAGCAGATACGAGGGCTGGGAGAAAGAAAAAAACAAAAATCACAAATACACTTCCTAAGGCCTTGTGACTCTAGCTTTCATTTACATTCACAGATTTTACAGCCAAAAGGGACCGTGGTGACGATTCTAGTGTGATTTCTGGCATAACACAGCCCACAGAACCTTATCCAGCAATTTCTGCATCAAGCCCGTAACTTCTGTTTGAGCTGGAGGGTATGTTTTAGAAAGACATCCAGTCTTGATTTAAAGACATCAAGTGATAGAGTCCACTACTTCCCTAGGTAAATTGTTCCAATGATTAATTACCCTCGCTGTTAAAAATGTGCACCTTATTTCTAGTTTGAATTTGTCTAACTTCAACTTCCAACACCAGATCTTGTTATGCCTTTTTCTTCTAGATTAAAGTACCATCAGAAATCTCTCCCCCATCCAGGTACTGGGAGACCATGCTCATCTTGTGATCAGATGACTGAAAACTATTTCCTTTATCTCCGTTAAGAATACATATACTTTTAATTGAAAAGTTTTATATGCTTTGCTTATAGATTATGCCAAAAATAAAGTCATCTTAAATTAAGGATGAAAGAATCAAGCAAAGCATCTAGGCGCATCTCTTTATCATGAGTGAGAGTCAAACTCTCAGTCTGGGGTGATTGGTTAATTATTAAGTTGGTTCACATATTCCACGCATTCAGTTGCTGAACTAAGGGGAGTATGAAGCCGAGTCCAATTCCAATGGGGAAAGAAGAATGAATTTAGCAAGCAGGGCAGACCATACACATTTATCAATAAAAGTGTTATACTTTAATGTTTTCCTGCAACAAGAAGTCGTCCCAGTAGCAGCACTCCTTTCTTAAGAGCTCTCAATCAAACGCAATAAGCATTTCTACCTTTACAGTTTGGTCTCTTTCAGTTGTCTAGAAGATAACTGCAATGAACCAAAATCTGCTAGATAACCTTCCTGTTGACTGCTGGTTTACAGTTAGACTTAAATGAGATTGGGTGGGGTGGAATAAGTCCCCCAAGGCCACTCTATACTATTAAAACTGCAGGAAAGGCACCCCTTGCTAGGTGGTGAAACAGGAAAAAATTTGAGGAGTCCAATAGGCCCTAAAATATAGAGTTGGGGTAAACCAGAGGATCCAGTCTGGCTCAGGCTTTTATTTAAGGACACTTGGGTTAAGGGAGCAGCACATACATTATAGATACATAAGCGGCTACAATTACACAAAGAACAAGGGTGATCTTTCTAATCCCAGTAATAGCCCATAAAAGAGAGAATTAAAATGCTCACCTAGTAACACATTGTTTGCGCTCACACATGTTCACCCACTACCACAGGAAAGATTTTTTTTTGTAATCTACATTATATCTCTTTTCGTATGTCCAGTATAACAGATAGACCTGGCCCAGTACAACTTGTGTAAGGGCCAATTTGTTTATTTAACTAAAACTGAACAGACTCTCCATTCATTTTAAGACCATAATCAAATGCGCACTCCATTAACTTATTCACAGGCAATGTTCCTTACTACACTGCTCCCTGCACTCATTTAGAATCATCTTAGCTCTGCAGAGTCTCATTGCTATTGGTGCAAAAGCAACGTTCTATACAGCATAGTTTCTTAACCTGGGGCATGCGTACCCCTGGGGGTACGCGAGACACAGGCAGGGGGTACCTGGGGAAAAACAGAATGAAGGGGAGGTGGGTGGCAGCTGCCAACTTCTGGGGAAGCCAGGCGGCAGCAGCCCGCTTCCCACCGATCCAAGATCCCAGCTGGGAGGCGTGTGGCAGCCCCCAGCTTCTGGGGAAGGTGGGAGCGGCCCCCTGCTTCCCACCCAGTCACAGCTCCCAGTTGGAAGGCAGGCGGCAGCTGCCACAGTCCCAGGAAGCCAAGTTGCAGCCGCCCACTTACCACCTGGTCACAGCTCCCAGCAGAGCAGCTCTTTTCCTGTCTCTCTCGTCCTCCTTCCCTGTCCTCTCTCACCCCTTCCTCCTCTCAAATCTATGGCAAAAAATTTGGCACGGCACTTTATATTCCCCTGCATTGGCATGCCGCTCAGAGCCTCCTAGCTTTGGCCAACATCACCTCTAGCCCAGGGATATACTTGAGTTGCGCACCCCTGATGTCAGATCTGGTGTGGGTAGGATTACCACCTTTCCATCTGCCATACCACGGCCTTATATACTCAGCCCTTCTTCCAACTTATGGCTCACATTAGTCTGTAAATATAAAATCCTGTGGAAAACTGAGTGTTGAGGTACTTATTAACATTTTCAGAAGTTAGCAGATACTTGCTTCTTAAAAGGTTGAGAAGCACTGCTCTACAGCTACAACCACTTGGTACAGCCTCTCTGCATCCCACCATCTCATTTCAGATTCCAGCTGAAGACTGTTTCCACCTAAACCTATTCATTGCTCCCCCACTCTGTGACTTACTATCTAACTCTTTAAATGCAGATATAGTTTGAGATACAGTTTACAATCTACAGTACATATAAAGATGCACCGTGTCCCATCAGTTCTTGGGTTGAGGCACAATGATCATCACTATTTCAAAGACTGAAAACTGCACACAAACGATAAATACACACTGAAATCCAGTTCATTTTATTCTGCTCTTTGTAATTTTACTTTGAGAGATCAGAAAAATGTCAAACTACCCACAGAAAGAGGTTACCTGAGTAAATCCCAACTGGGCATCAAACTGAGGGAAATTTTCTTGAATTCTTAGTGAAAGCAATTGAAAAGGGCACTTTAAAAAGGATCTATAGAACAGCAATTCTAGGGAAGGCAAGAACACATGGAGCTTTGCATCTGTGGATCTTTAAGCACTTTATGAAACAGGATAAGTATTATTAGCCCCATTTAACAGATGGAACTGAGGCAGGGAGGTTAAGGATCTGATAGTCAAAGGTGCTGAGCATTGATAGCTCAGTTTGAAGTCAGTGGGAGATGTGGGTGCCCAACAAATCTGAAAAATCAAGCCCCAAGTGACACACCCAAGGCCACCCACTGCATGTCAGTGCTGGCACTGGGAAAAGAACTCACATCTCTTAACATGCAGAAAAACTTACATATTCAAACCGATCCTTGCAGAGCTGAACCATGAGGTGGAGAAACACTAGTCCAGAGAACCAGAGGCACCACATGACCACCTCTTCCACTGTCTGAACATTCAGCACACCAAAAATAAAGATAAACTTGTAGAAGATGAAATTCCAGAATTTGTCCTTGAGATGCTAAAAAGGAAAAGATTTGTTTTCTGCACGTAATCAAAACAGTTAACGATGCTCAAATACAAAACTATCTGCCCATACCTAACATGGCTATTTTATTAATACAAAAATCCGATAATACTTGGCATTTATGCAGCTTCTTCATCTGACCATCACAACATGCTTCACAATTATTTAATCCCTCCACCGCCCCTGTGAAACAGGGAAGTATCCCCATTTCGCAAGTGGGAAATTTACTACACAGCAAGTCAGTGGAAGAAGGCGGAGTAGAAGCCCCAATTCAGAGTCACCTGCGTTACCTGCTATTATTATTTACCACCTGCTTCAAGGCAGAACTTACAGGCTCCATTGTACTAGATAATGGAGAGAGTAAAAGGACAGTCCCTGCACCAGGGAGCTTATGGTCTCAGTTGAGCAAAGAAGCAAAAGACGGGCGTAACAGATAATAGGCTGGAGTGCGGGAGGGAAAACGGAGGAAAGAAAAGTGTGAAAATGTGGTATCACAGGCCAGTTATGCACACAGCTAGATATGGAATATTTTTATTACTGTTTTATACTGGCAGGATATGAATAACACATAAATGAGAAATGCTAGAAATCCTTGCCATCAGGGTAAACTGATTTAACTCACCAATTTAAATCATGATTTAACTCGGTAGGAAATCTTGATTTAAATAATCAGTTTTAATCATGATTTGCATTTGTACTGTTTAGTTATTTTTCTAAAGAAAGCTGATTCTCATTGGTTGGTAACCATTAAAACAGGAAGATTTGTAAACAAATAAAGCCTTTACATTAAATTTGGTGTGTCTTTTTGCTAATCAGGAGGATGCACTATAAAAACATTTATTTAAGCATTTAGATAGTTTAACTCATATTTATTCAGATTCTTAATTTTTACATTTTAATTATGTTAGAAAATGGTAAATTTTTTAATTTTTTTACTTGGGTTTTGTGTCAAGCTCTTTGGATGGAAATTCAAATACAATTAAAATTGCGCATAAACAACATTTAATTTGTTTATTAAATAAAACTACCTCAAGTAAGCTGGACACAAGAAATAAAGTTTATCAAAACATGTTTTGCATTTAGACCTGACTTATTAAACAGGTTCTCTCTATGGAAACTATTTATCTGTAATTAGCAAATTCAACTGATTGTTTCTGGTCCCTAAATCCGAAAGATTTTAAAACGGATACATCTCATCCTCTCACACCTAATTTTTTTCATAGATTGGAAGAAAAAAAAACAAGCTTTCCTGCTTTTTCAATTCCCAATTACTTTCTTAACTTTGAATGAACTGAACTTGAATAAATTGAAATTAAGAAAATATTCTCCCTACACCTGCAGCAGAGGCTACTGCTGTCGGTCAAAAAAGCTGGTTTAGCATGTCAACAACGTTTCCAGGCGCTTGGCCAGCCACTTCCACCAGTTCAATGGTGTAACTTTCTTTAAAACTTGGCAACAAACATGTCCTGCTTAATATTATTTTAATTAATTAATTTAAGTGGTTTTAACAGATTATAGTAAATTTAGGTCTTAACATGGGTTGCCCTAATTTCACATTTACTTTTAAATAGGCTTATTTTTAAAAATAAACCTGTGGTTAATTTAAATTTTAAAAAAATCTTATTGCCACAGTAGGCAATTAAAAGAAAATTACAAAAACCCAGCCCACTAAAAATACTCAATGTATCAGATCCTTAGTATCCCAACATAATTGCTACATGCAAGAAGGGAGCAGGTGAGCAACAACAGCACAGGAAAAGTATCCCCACACCCAGGCAATCGGAAAGAAAGACAATACATTGCTTAGTTACAGCAGGATAAAAGCAAGCGTACAATTTGCAGGGCTTGGGGAGGTTTGTGGAAAAATGTCTTATCAATCCTCTTTATAAAAACACAGTAAAAAACAGCAGCAAGACAGCTAGAACAGGCTAATAATTCCTTCAGGATGATCACATTTTTGACCTAACAACACATATAGCCTCTTTCAAAGAAAGCTATCGAAGTACATTAAAGGGACAGTGAACAAACGAGAAGCTGGTTTGAATTCCACGTCCATATGGTCACCATGGACAACTGCATGTCTGTACATTAAAAACATCTATGGCTTAATATTTTTAAATGACTGTACAGCTATACAGCGAGGAACATTTTGAAGGGACATTGTTAGCTTGATTTTTGAAAACTGATTTTTTTAAACAACTAAAATCTGTTCTATCAGAAAACTGAAATAGATTTGAACTGTCCTGGAGTCTTTTTTTAAAATCCTTTACAAAAAAGGGGGGTTTTCTGTTTCCCTGCTGGTATTTAGAAAAGTCTTCTGGGTAAACCTAAGACCAGTAAGAAATGTGCTTTGGCTCAACTCTCCTGCCCTCTCTGTGCACGTATCTGCCTGCTGCACAGATGGTAAACATCCTCTTCTTGCAGAAGTTGAGGATGAATGAGGTTCATGTCATCATGCCAGAGCATGATGAAAGAATTGTAACTGACCAGTAACAAAACAGTGAAATTGACTACGTAAAAAAGTGCTGTTAAATGCAAAAAGTAAACTAAAATAAAAAAGACATTTGTTTTCCTCTAATTTCCTTTAAAATTAAGAGCACTTGTAAGCATAGGAACAAAATTTACCATGGAAATGAGATATTAAAACCATTTATCTACAAAAACAAAAAAACCACTATATAAAAATAAACAGGAAACAGATAAACAAGTATCTGATAGCAAGACAATTTGTCTAAAAGCATCACACATTTTACTTACCTGCCTCTCACTAACACGAAGAGGACCAAACACTGCACACTGGATTAGTTTAGCAATCAACATCAGGAAACAGCAGGCAGTGTTTACCAGTACCTAAAAAAAAATGTAGCAGAGACTAATATTTTAATCCTATTCATAAAAGAGATCACTATACATCATCCCCTTGTTATTGTTTCAGGTAACCCATATATGCCCCTTGCTAAATCCTAACTTCCAGGTGACGTACAGTAGAATACATGTCACTTATTTCATTTCTGGAAAAACTGATCTATCAGACTGAGATACTGAGACATTATGATCAACAGCATCATTATACAGATAATCAAGCCACCACCCCAAAATTTGCAAGGAAAGTGACTTCTTTACCTAAGTTATCATAAATACCTTACACTGTTAAAAATTATATAATGTCTAGAATTTGATTTTCTTTTCACTATTTATACAGTTTATTTATTATATCTGTCTCAGCTTAGACAATACAAACTGACTAGTTGGATTCACTTTTCTTCCCGGTAAACTTTACTTTCTGGTTTCCACTCGTTTTAAACTTATCAACAGCTTATTTATAATGCCCCACACCATCAAGTCAGTGGCATTCAGAAATGATTACTGAGTTGTTCAAGACATTTTTCTTAATCTAAGATCCTACTTTAGATTAGCAATCATCATCAGTTCAACAAATCAAAGGAAAGCTTTTAAAACTGCATCAGATTTTGTAGTAAATACAAATTATTGTGAACATTTTCTAGAATAAAGTTCATAAACCTTAGAATTTTAAATATACACTACTTAAAAGGGACATTCAATTTAAAAATCATATGCTGCAAACAAATTTATCTTACTATTAATATATTACTAGATTATTCAAAGATATTATTTTTAAAATCCATGTACTTTTCACTGTCTACACTCTGACTTTTTGCTTTTCTCTCAACCCAGACAAATAAAATCAGTAAAGTCAGTTTCACTTTTGCTTATAGTCTGTGGCATTTTCCGGTTCTCAATTTTGGAATATTTGCCACCCAAACACTATAGGAGACTATTTGTTTAAAGTACACTGTTTTCACTGAAACTTTTTTTTTTTTAATTGTGAAATGTTTGATAAAAACATGCTAACAAATTTTAAATTTTGGGACAAATTTAAGTTGATGAGATCCTTTACAAGGAATTATTTTTAAAATAATCAAGTCCCCCCCACCCCCAAGTTACAAGTGTATATTTTAGTTTCCAAAAATCATTTTACAAAAGCTATGAGAGCTTGGTCATGCCTGATGCCAACATGCAAGTCTAACTACACACCTTGTTGCAGATATGCTTTACGTAACACAGCCATCAAGCAGAATTAAGCGCTAGGTTGGTCTGTGCTGAAATTTTCTCAATTTATCTCATTTTTACATTTAAATTGCTGAACGTCAGTAAGAAAACTCCAGTCTAAACATGTTCACTGTTCACAGTGACATCATTTACACTTATAAAGTTTGCAGACGATACCAAGCTGGGAGGGGTTGCAAATGCTTTGGAGGATAGGATTAAAATTCAAAATGATCTGGACAACTGGAGAAATGGTCTGAAGTAAATCGTATGAAATTCAATAGGGACAAATGCAAAGTACTCCACTTAGGAATGAACAATCAGCTGCACACATACAAAATGGGAAATGATTGCCTAGGAAAGAGTACTGGGGAAAAGGATCTGAGGGTCACGGTGGATCACAAGCTAAATATGAGTCAACAGTGTAACGCCCAAAAAACAAAACAAAAAACCCCAAAAATATTCTGGGATGTATTAGCAGGAGTGCTGTACACAAGACAGGAGAAGTAATTATCCTGCTCTACTCCACACCGATTAGGCCTCAATTGGAGCATTCTGTCAACATTTCAAGAAAGATGTGGACAAATTGGACAAAATCCAGAGAAGAGCAACAATAATGATTAAAGGTCTAGAAAACACGACCTATGAGGGAAGATTGAATAAACTGAGTTTTGTTTAGGTTGGAGAAGACTGAGGGGGGACATGATAATAGTTTCAGGTATATAAAAGGTTGTTACAAGAAGGAGGGAGAAAAATTGTTCTCATTAATCTCTGAGATTACGACAAGAAGCAATGGGTTTAAACTGCAGCAAACGCAGTTTAGGTTGGACATTATGAAAAACTTCCTATCTGTCAGCGTAGTTAAGCACTGAAATAAATTGCCTATGGAAGCTATGGAATCCCTGTCACTGGAGATTTTTAAGAGTAGGTTGGACAGACACCTGTCACGGGTGGCCTAGATAATGCTTGGTCTTGCCTTGAGTGCAGGGGACTGGACTAGAAGACCTCTCAAAGTCCCTTCCAATCCCACAATTCTATAATTCATACCAGGTCTCAAAATCTAATCAATAAAACCTATCTGCTTTCTACAACTGAAGCAGTTAAATCTCTCTTGGATTATAATTTATAACTCCTGGCAGTGATTTCAAATGACAACTGTGATCAGTAGAAAACACTGAATTGCTTAAACTGGTTTCTCATTATGTTTTTGCCAACCAATTGATTAACTTTTGAACTATATAGGACATAAGAAATGAGAAAACAAACACTAAGAGAAAGACTGTTGGACTAGATGACCTCCTGAGGTTCCTTCCAACTCTAATTTTCTATGAACACACCACTTTTAAGGGACACAAGATAAAATTTTCCAAAACACCTAAGCAACCTGGGTGCCTAAATCCTATTTTCAAAGGGACACAAGAGCCTTTAAATGTCTTGGGCACTTTTGAAAATTTACCGTCAACTTAAACATCACATACCGTAAATCAATTTACCTATAGTGCTAACACTACTTTGGATAATTAAACAAAAAGGATTTTAAAAATCTAATTTACCCAGTCACTATTTATGTTCTTTGTTGAGTTTTGTTTATATCAGTAAGCACGGACAATGAAAATCTGTGAAGTAGAGATAGGCTTTTTATTCTGTTCATATAGCACCTAGCAGCAGTGGGGTCCTGGACCATGACTAGGACTCCTAACACTGTGGTAATACAAATAATAATACATTGTAGCCATTTATAGCCACTTCCATTTCCGGGTTGTCATGCTGCATGTTTTGGCTTCAGACACTGCAGGGGGATTTTTTCTTCTTCTTTTTAAAGATTATGGAAACATTTCTACTGCCTTAAGTTTTGCAAAATGTTGTTTTTTTACAACTTTTAAAGTTCTGGGTCAAAGGCAGAATCCTCTCTTGCAAATGTTTACTTCTTAGTAGCATGTTTAATATTTTGAATTGTTTCATTGGCTAATCCCAAAGTGTCACAAGCATGGTAAACACGACTTTTGTAGTGTCAGGATACGTAAATTGACAACACCCCTTTAAAAAATTAACTTTTAAAAATAATTTTAATGTAAAAAGAGAAAGACATTGAAATATTAAGTTGAGCACAAAACATGTATTTTATCCAAGTACAAACTGTGGTGTACGCACACATGGGTATGCTTCCATACTTAATATATTACTATCTTAATGGCCACAAGAACAGTCTCTTCACGCTCACTTTTTTTTTCTTTTTATACCAAGATAATCTACATAAACACAGTCTGAGTCTTGCAAACCATGCAGAGTCGGGAGGATCAACATCACGTGTGTGTCTAAACTGTAGTTCTTTTGATCTGGGCCCAAATTAAAAATGCATTTAGAAACAGTTTTCATTTAGTCAAAATTCCAGTTTATCCATATTTTAGGATACCTTGAGAGATATTCAAATAATCAGAGTTTACTGATACTGGAAGTTGTTACACCGAAGCGCAGTGTCCAAGCCAAAAGAGCAAAATATGTTTTAAAAATTAAAACATAATATTAACTGGTTTTAACTCCTTTTTTATTTTTAAACTGAAATCTGCCAGACTGACCACCATGGAAAGAAATTTCTGTTTAGCAGCTGAACAGATACACTGTGAACGGCAACACGTGGTGTTCAAATTGCAGCCCCCAGTGTGACTCAATCCTGACCTGGAGGGATCAATTTTACGGGCAAAATGAGTTAAATTTCTGTGGACTGTTCACACTCCCTGTCCTCTCTGCTGAAGCTAACAAAGGAGCCTAACCCAGGCAGTGATTTTTCTAACGCAGACACTTGGGACTAAATTCAAGGCAAGTCTTCCTCCAGCCTCCTTCAGCATGCAAAGCCAAGAGTTTCCTAATGTTGCTAACACTGGCTCAAGTACACCCATTTTAGCACCTGGAAGCCCCAAGACCAGACAGGCCACTAGTGTTTAGACCCAAAACTGCACTCTGTCTATTCTATGGCTCCCAAAATTGTGAACATTGATGAAGCCAAAATTATGTTAACAGCATCAAGAAATGTAGAACAATTTCCCTAATGCAGATAGGATCTAAACTAAAGCTTACCAGTGCAGACTCATACCTCCTTAACATATAACGTACACCTCCTTACATATCACCCCTGGATTTGTCCTGGTGTAAACCACATTAATGGGCCCAGAAACTGATGTAGAGGCATTCTGTTTAGTGGCTGAGCTAGCCTCTAAAACCAGACCTTGGAAACAAGAATGAGACCATCAGCCTCACTTCAGACAAACCACTGACCAGGTAGCAGCGATCTGTCGCTACAGACCCTTGTCCGAATTCAACCCAGTGACAAGCCGCACCAGGTGAACTCCAGCCTGGTGTTTGGCCCAGGGCTGTGCTTTCCCCAAGGGGCTGCTCCTTTGCGGAAGGGAGAAAACTATTTCCTCCGAAAGGAGTTGGAGGAACTCTGTTACCCCCAGAGGGAGCAGGCATCCCTGGGGTCTGCTCCCTGGGACACCGGGGCAAGTCACGCACTCCTGGACCCACAGATCATCCTCCCCCAAAGCCAGGCCCCAGAGCCCCCCAACATCCCTCATTCCTTCAGGCACATTTAGCCCTCCCCCCCAGGCCAGCTATCCACCCATGGGCCCCCCACCCATACTCACCCCACTGGACCTCCACTCCAGGGCCCCTTCGCCCCCCCCCACTGACCCCCCCAGCCCCTGCCCCCACTCCAGGGCCCTTCGCCCCCCCCACTGACCCCCCCAGCCCCTACCCCCACTCCAGGGCCCCTTCGCCCCCCCC
>ML675631.1:720521-730546 GCA_007922155.1 Mesoclemmys tuberculata | reverse complement strand
TCCTCCGCGGGGCGGGCCGGGCCGGGCCCCGCCTCCCTGCCTCAACCGGCGCCGGCCGGGCCCGCCGCCGCCGCCGCCTCCCCCTGGCGGGGCCTAGGAGCCGGGGCCGGGCCGGGGCGGCGCTTTGCCCAGCGGGAGGCCCGAGGGTCCCCTCACGGGGCTGCGGGCACCTCCGACCAGGCCCGGCCGGGTCCGCGGGGGGAGCGCCGAGGGCAGGCGTAGGCCTTCCCCCCTGCCGAGGGGCTCCCGCCGCTCCCTGGACCCGGGCGGGTGATGTGTCAAGGCAGCCCCCGAAGGGCAGCGGGCACACACCGAGTCGGGATTTGCTGAGAGCCCAGCGTCCTCTCACCGCCCTTCTCAGCCTTCCCGGACTAACCCACCCCTGCCAGGGCTGCTCTGCCCTCAGCCCAGGGCCTGTGCCCAAAGCCTCAGCTCTGCTGCTGGGGGCTCAAGCTTAGCTTAACAGGGCCCCATGCAATTGACTTGCTGGCCACCCCCTAACGCAGGCCCTGCACTTGCACACACACCCCACCTCTCTCATGACCCTCAAGCCCAGGTTGAGAAACACTGCTACAGCATATAAACAAATTATATGGGATTTCCGTTTGCACTGGCTTCACTAGTGCTTTTTACAAAGCCTGTTTAAAACTCAGCGCACAGTTACATTGAGGTACCCCCAGAAGACCTTTGTATACCCCCCCCATGGGTACATTCCCCTGCTTGAGAACCACTGTTTTAAAGTAAATTTGATGCGTGTCAAGCTGCTGGCGTGACAGCCAAGGACAACTGAAGTTTTTCTACATACAGCCCTACGAGCGTGCCTCAACCTGGCCCTGTGTTTTGAAACTTCACTGAAACAAGTGAAATCTCCCTTGTGAACCAGATGGAGGTCTGAGTCATTTCACATAAGCCAAACCACCACCAGCTTGTACATTTTGGTTATTCCCTTAAGCCTTCACTTTATTTTCCTAAGTGTTTTGTAAAGCCTCAGCCACATTATGTGAAGATGGAAATACATTTATTTTTAAGTGCCCTGTGAAAGGATCATTTGTGAAGAGCTTTCTTAGCTTTTAAAATGGTCATCCAATTGCTAATTTGGAGGAATTGGGTTTATGTTTTTGCCACAGGGTGGCACTGAAGCAGTAGTCCATTTTCCAATTTTATTTTTGCAATCAAGTGTTACTTAGCTGCCATCACAAGGAAAGAAAGGAGTATTGATTGTTCCTTTAAATTAGCAGTACATCATATTATATTGCCCACGTATTTAAAGCTAATTAGTGTCTTATTCTCTGTACCACTGTGAGGCTCATGTTATATTAGAATTTCTACCATTCTTAGTCTGTTACGTCAAACTTAATTACCTGTGCCCCCATGGTACTTCTTGTATCGAACACTGTGTAGAATACTAGTTCCAATAAGCATTTGAACATTTAATCATCTACCTACTCCTTATTAAAGTTTCTCCCTTTTTATGGTAAATCATTAAAAAACGTTGAATCAGAAATTGAGACTTATTTACATTAAGTTTTACTAAGCTTGGGCCTTTCAGAGGATCAAAAATTTCTCTCCACCTCTCGTTACAGAAGTTACTAGATGCTCCCTTTCCACTTTGTGTTCATATTGTCATCAGACATCCACACAAAATACACTCAACTGTGACTCCCCCAGAGTGCAGTACTCTGTTCCCCTGCTTATCTTCACAAGGCAGACCTTCCAAAGTGGTCAGCTTATCAGAGGGTGCCCATTTCTCACCTGTAGCAGTGGCCAAGGCTAGAAGCTGGGACTGACTGCTACCTCTTCTGGAGACAAGAAGAACAGCAATCTGCTTCTGTCTTAAGGGACGAGACAGCCAAAACAGAACTTAGAAATAATCTGTAAATTTAATACCCTAACTGGAAGTTTCTCCCAAGATGCTGCTTCTTACAAAAAGATGGGTTAGCTGTGCAGGAGTAAGCATAGTAGTAACTTAAGGACAAATGAGTAAGGGAAGAGACCTTGTAGCATGGAAGACTTCAAACCTGGGTGCCTAAAAATTAAATTCCTAAATAGAAGTGACCTGAGATTCTGAGCAGCTATAGTTTCTATTGACTTTTGTGAGATTTGAGAATGCTCTACATCTCGGAAAAATCAAACCAATTAATTTATTCAGGAGCCTGGCTTTAAGGCAGCAAGTCTGTAGACAGTTGTTTTTTGGTGTTTTTTCCCCACATTCCTACATAATGGATTCCTCCCCTCCAGCCCCCACATTTCAGCACAATATATTTTAAGGCAGTCTTGTTAAAATTGTCTTTTGTTCCCAGTGTAACTCAGATGTATTGTGTAAATTAGCCATTAGTCCAAACTATAGATGGATATGGTACCATTAAGAAATTACTGAACATGTATCATCTTAGTGTACAATTTATTCCAATTTATAGAAGACACCTTGTAAAAAATAACTTGGAACACCCAAAGAGAGAATCCTAGTTGTTCATGTGTTTAATACGTGCAGTAGATTGAGGTCACTTGAGAAAATGAGATTCCCCAAGCTTGAACCATCCTTTCTGAGAAGAAAGTAGTAGTTAAACCATGGGAGTTCTGCTCAGTAAGGAGACAGCTCCTGGGACGGGTACATACATATTTCAGTGCATTTACCACTGAAAATCTCAATTCAGTTCTACAGCCTTGCCCCCATGAATAATCAGAAAAGTGCTCCTTTAAGGCTCTTTCATATTTTACCTGCATGCCATTAGTTAACACAGGGCAGTCCCATGAAAGGTTTTCTGATTGAAACCTGTTGTGTTCTAGATAGCTCTATTGAGGTCACCTGTAATGAGCAATCAAGATCCCAAACCAGTCGCACTTACAGCACTGGCTCAACTTGCCACTTAGTAGTATTTCCATTCTAATCACAAAGCATATTACTGGGCTACATTTTTTAAACTTAATCATGTCTTGACTCTGAGTACTATTTTTTCTAACAAGTTTCATACTCTCATCAGGACAGTTCCCTCATGAGTTCTCTGCTCATGAAAGCACAAACTCAAATGTTCAGTTAACACATCAGGTCCTCCCAGCAATTTTTACTCCATTATCTAGACCTACTGTTGTGCCCTACTTCTGTTCCCTAAACATGGAAGAAATAATTATCTTGAATCTCTGACCCACCTCCAGTAAGACATTTCAAACAGCTAAAACAACAGAAATAAGCAAACAATCCAATCCAATTTGTTTAATGTTGTACAAAAAAAACTGATGACTATTACAATGAAAAGTGATTAAAACACTGAATCACATTCGCCATCCCACTGTCTAAACAGTTGAGATTCACTTTGCTATTCAGACAATAGGAAGTTTAGCAGTTTTCAGGAAAAAAAGACATAAAAAAAAATCCTTGTGTCACATGTATTCTTCCCTCTACATCTTAAAGCTGTGCTCACAGAGACGGCTTCTACTACCACACTCCTCAAGTATATGGGAATTCAGTTGTAAATAAAATTGAATCTGAAATAAAAAATACAGTTACACCATGCAGGAGATTTATTTTCATCATTTGTATATAAAAAGGTGTTAAAATGAGTTGAGTGTGCCTATTTATTTCTGAGGTAAACAAACTTACACCTGACAAAGTAAAGATGAGATTTACACACACGAATTTTTGTACCTCAACCAGTAATTGGCTACACCAGGTAGATGCAAGCCTCAGCTTTACACACAAATATATTAAGGGATGCAAACCTATGGAACTAACTTCTTGAACCTTCAAACCTGGTTTTTCCTCTTCCAGAGAAGCTACTCTGAGTTTTGTTTCCATCAGGAACAAGAAAAGTCTTATAAGGTGGAAAAAAATTGCTACTGGATCAACTCTGCATATATCAGAAGTCAGACATGAACCAGAAGCTTTACTTAAAGAGCTACAAACTCAGTGTTCACGCTGCAAATTTCAGTTTTAAGAGAGGCCATTATGCAGGAAATAGCAAATTGTATCAAGTATGTATCAATCTCAATTTTCAGATGTCCTTGCTTTTCACAGCTGCTTAGGACCCAGGTGTAGAGATTTGGGACTCCAGCTCTGGCTAAGCTTTTGCAAGAGTAGTGATTAACACTAATACAATCTTTGCCTTCTTAAAGATCAGCATTGTATTAGTTTTTGGGGGGAAAAGACTTCCTTTGTACCAGTAGTTGCAAAGGCTGAGAGCAGATAAATAGGGAGGTAAAAAACAAAGAAAAAGAATGGTACAAGCCTCTTAGGACAGTACCAGTTCTGACATCTCAGAAATGTTTCCATACAAGTGGGCGGATGACTGGTAAAGAAAGAATGGGACCTCTTTCACTGACAGGTGACAAATTCAACTGTGTGTTGCATGGCAAGTTACTTGAGTAGATGCTCAGCAACACAAAGAGTAAGACCTGTGAGCTCTCAAGCCTGAGGAGGTACAAATTATTTTCAGTAAAGGAGAAGGCTAAGGAATGCATATTTCTTATCTGAATCGCAGTGATGCACCTCAAATATATTATAAAAAATGCTGAGAAAATCATTAGTCAGCATAGTAGCTGCTTATACTGTGAATCCGTTGCATACTATACCTGCTCAAGAGCTGAGGAAGGCTGGAAATGATAGGTCCATATCCTGGGGCATTGTCATAGAGCTCAAACAATGGTGCAGCTACCAGCTTGTAATTTTTTGGGACCGCAAACAAAGCTAAAATGAATCCAAGTCAATATTAACAATGGAAAAATCGTTTCAAACAATTTCAAGCTAAGGTTTCGCTAAGGGTGTCTCCCTCCCTCCCCCTTTAAATACAAGATCACTTCACTATCATCCAGTGGGCTTGTTTTACACAGTTGGAGGTGGAGCTCTTATGCTGGGATATTATACATATGCACACCTATCCCACCTATTATCCCGGGAAAACATCCCAGTCTATGGGGACTTAAAATCAAAGTAAATAAAAAACTCAACAAGAAAATTGGATATTTTTCTTTAAATTTTTTATAAATTTATTTCGTTTAAATTATATATAAAACCCCTATTTAAATTAAAAATAAGCTTGTCTACTTCACCCACAGAAGTTGGTCCAATAAAAGATATTACCTCACCCCACCTTGTCAACCTATGTTAAGGCCTAAATTTACTATAATCCATTAAAATAATTTAAATTAAATATAAAAAACAACAGTACATGTTTTCTGACAAATTTCAAAAATACTGACTAGTCATTTTCTTTGAATATATTTTGATTATTTGACATTCAGGGATGAGATTCTTTATTTCTCTCCCTCTATCCCCTTTAGCAGAACCCTTATGAAACTTTGTTTATGGGCCTTCCTTTACAGATGACGACAAGCTTGTTTCCATGAAGATCAATTTACCACCACATTTGTTTAGAATATGAAATGTGAAACTGCTATCTCAGTCATTGAACACTGATTAGAAGCTCTGAGCTTACCCTTTTCCTGCAGCTGAACCAAGAAGAGCTTTTTGTGCTCTTTAGGTTTTGTAATATGAGCTGGAATATATGGATACTGAGGGGAAAAAAAGTTTAATTAGTTGGTACAGCAGAAGTACCTAGTGATTCATAAGTGCTTCTTAGAGTTACATACAAGAATCCAGAATGAGTCATTGAGAAGGACATCACCACAAATAAGGAAAAGGAACTATATGTAATATACCTTTATTCAAGTTTTTTTTTTAATATTATAAAAGATTAAGAAAGTCATTGAGCCTCCAGTTGAATTTTCCAAGTCTAGAAAACGTTGGCAGTCTCAAAATGAGATCATCATATTAAACAGGTAAAACCAATCCAGGACAGCAAGAGAAACTGAACCAAATGTCAAGCATGTTATCATCACTAAACAATTAAAAATAAAGTTTAAAGTGAGATGATCTTGTTTACAGGATAGGTGTACTAATTGCACCACATTCTGCAAAAATAAAGTTCCAACTGTAGTTTGAGTCTTTAGTACGGGCAGCAAAAGGAACAAAACTTCAAGCAAGCTAAAAAAACCCAACAACAAAAAATCTCACATGCCTTGGCTACCCAGAAAAGTTGATTAGTAAATAGACTCAGATTTTTGCAGAAACACTCCTTGCTAATTATTTTTTAATATCAAAATTTATGCAAACATGGACACTCACCTGTGGAGGTTCAAAGTTTGGTCTCCACCAGTTACCAATGCAGTCATCAATCACCCAGTCTTGCTGAACTCCATCCTGACGTCCCAGTATCTGTCAAAATCCAGTTGCAGTCAAAAAAACTTCTATATGCTCCTTTGCTAGTACGCTTAGGAGCCAGATACTGGAAGCATTAAGGGATGCTGTAATAAGGGTTTAATGCAGTTCAGAGCCAAGCTAAAGTAGTCTTATATCAGTGTTGAATATTCATGTACTAACCAATGTATTGATATGCGTCATCCTCACCTTATAGGACAAGATATAAAACTAGGCTTAACTATGTCCCTCGGAGGGATTTTGCACACCATGAGAGATGCAGCTATGCCGATGTAACTTTTCAGTACAGATCAGCCTTTAGAAACATTTTTTGAAAATATAGTTCACAAATGCAATTGACCGCAAGAGCTAGAATATAAAGAACTCACAGGAGTTGTCTAAGCTGTGTATTCTCCCGAGTGTATAAATTAAGCACCCAGTTCAGGATAGTTGAATTGGATGCACAGAGGCATCCACAATGAGGTCCCGAACATTGATCGAGTCTGTCTATCATCACTGCAGCACCCGAGCATCTCTCAGGTCTTTGATGTATTTATCCTCATAACACCCTGAGAGACAGGGAAGTGTTGGCTCCATTTTATCGATGGGAAACTGAGGCACAGAGACTTGTCTAAGGCTGACCCAGGTCACAAAGGAAAGTCTGTGGCGAACAAAGAATTGAACCCCGGTCTCTCAAGTCCTAGACTAGCACTGTAACCATTTGACAATCCTGCTTCTCTCTGGCACTATCACAAAACAAATATACAAATGAAGTAGTATATCTAGAAATAAGTTAGTTAGGAATCGCCGAAGCACTCAAAAGGATAGGAATGGTGAAAAGGTACCTTAATGTTTTGGCCACAAATATTCTTGAATGATTCAACATTCAATGGCATTTGGAGATCAACTGTAACAACAAAGAAAAATGAAGAAAACATACCTCTGTCATTAAACGTTTGAGTCCTTCTACCTCATCTTCTCCTGGATTGAGTTCACCACCCGGTCTGTGAAAAACAAATCAATGAGGAATGCTAATGTTGTATCTTTTATTTTATTTAAAGATACATTCACAGGCATGTTAAACAGAGTCTCAGTTCTTCAGTTTGAGGGAGTTACAAACTCACTTGCACGCTACTGACAGAGAAAATAGTCAAAAGAGTCTGAACGTTCAAATTTCATCTTGCTGAATGTATTACAACTTCCAAACTAAATAGGGTAGCATACATGGTTGCTATGATTTTTTGAGGTTACCACCTCCAGTTAGTTTTTTCTTGACTACAATGACTTTTCAATAAGACATGACAAAAACAATATGCACTTTTCCTACTCGGACTCTTGAAAAAGGACACAATTTAGCTATAAACCTAACAGAAAGGTCCTAATGATTTTAGAAAAATGCAAAAATGGGGAAAGGGCGAGTTTGGCTGTAAGCATTGCTCCTGCATTTATTTTAAGCCAAAAACACCACCTGTAGGAGTACACAAAAACTAGAAGGTTAATAGCACATCATCATCAACTTTCTGTAGGACAGAGATGATTCAGAATGTTTCCTCATATGAACATCTGCAATAGATGAATCATGCCCTTCAATCCATGCTTGATTACTACAGCTGAGCAGCCCATACATTTGCTGAACAACTAATCTGTTATTTGGTAACGCTTTGTGATTCTACTAAATGTTACTGTAATGTCAAGTTCCAACAATATGCACTTACAGTTTGAAGAAAGTTGTACCTAGCTGCAATAGTAGCACATGGGGCAGCCTATGCTCATGTACAATCAGAACACCTTCCACAGTCCGCCTCATTCCAATCTTGTCAAATTCTTCCCTCATGCGCTGAAACCGGGCTGCCACTGAACTGTCCTTCTCGTATAGGGGTTCCTTTGTACCAAATGTATAATTTGTGAGTGGATACCTATAAGAAAAATCATATATTACTATATCAAGAAGACTAATCCAGATCTCGTGTGCACAACTGCGTAGTACTTATTGAGTCAGCTACTGTAGCTGCACGGACAGTTAGTGATCACTGATGTCAAAATATTTATGATGAAAGGTGCATGCATTATGCTGCCTATTCTCATCTGAGTGCAGTTCGAGGAACCAGTTATAATCTAACTAAATAATTTAGGCTCCAGTTATCTGAGCGACTGTCCCACTGCCACTACAAGAGTTAACCACTGGGTCACACTCAGTATCTGCTCCAGGGTTTAAAGCTTTCCACAAATGGCCGTATGACACTCATGTAAAAAGCCCATACCTCTGCAACCTACTGGATCTCAGAACCTGCCTGAGATAGGAGAGATCTTAAACTTGCGGTTTAAAAATCTGTTTGAAAGACTTTTGAACACTCATTGTAATAACAGGGAATGGGTTTGTTAATAAGCAGGGGAAATTCCATTATATTTTGTTGACCTGTACTTGATTTTATTGATTTGTGTTATGCAGGTGCTTTGATGAAAGATGCCAATATACATTTCTAAACAAATCACGGTTGAACTTGATGATTGTTAAGGTTATCATAAATATTCAACGTGAAATCTCTTTTTTTAGGTTTTTCTTTTCTAAAACCTTAATCTTAGAGACAGCTTTCCAAACTCAGTGCTACATTGGTGTCTTTTCCCCCCCAGCACAGAAACGATAAAGGCTAGTCCTCCAAATACTAGCGCCTGCTCTCATGCATATTATATTCTATAAGCATTTCAATTTTAGATCTTAATGAACATCCTCTCATATCCAGGTCCTTTGCTTCCTGATGCCTTAATTATTTGCATTACCATTCTCTTGCATTTTCTCCTCTATCTGTAGCTTTAGGATACCACCACTACTTTCGTTACACTTAATTTATTCAAACAATCTCAAGTTTCAATTCCTTTTCTAAAATACGATTCTATTTTCCATACAGCAATGCTGTCTCCTTTATAAAAGTGCCATATCCTTAGCATGGGTCCAAACAAAATTCCACCTGTACTGATAACATGAATTCCAAAGAACTACAGCTTCCTGCTGATTTTTTTTTTAATTCTGGGAAAAACAAAACAAAACCTATGCTTTAACATTTTCACTTTTCAAGTGAGTCTTATCCCTGTGAGCAGTGAAGATAAACTTAACTACGTAAAACGATGCATGGTTGTCTTTTTGAGTGTGTAGCAGTTAATTGTTGAGCATTGACTTATTACATTTGTTATTTGCTGTTACGGCAACTTCACAAATCTACCTATCAAAGAAGAAAGCACCAGAACATGCTGTCCACTGTAAAACAAAGCCTTCTTCAGTAGATGGCCTACTAAGGCAGTTACATAAAGAAAGCATTCGTATTGCACATTAGCACTTCCATCTGTGATATTCAGTGCAAACCGCGTTGCATCCTGCAGCTCCCAATAGTCGTAGCATCTCAATATTTGTACTGTCCAGTCCGCAACACACGTGGGTACAAACTTTTATGCCCCATATACAAGCTCAAATTCCACGGGGGCAGGTGCAAGATAAACACC
Source organism: Mesoclemmys tuberculata (assembly GCA_007922155.1). Lineage (NCBI taxonomy): Eukaryota > Metazoa > Chordata > Testudines > Chelidae > Mesoclemmys > Mesoclemmys tuberculata. Next base: position 720,861 of record ML675631.1, on the reverse strand, counting down.
TAAGCAGAACAGGTCGGTATGCAGTGCTCCAAAGGCATGTGCTGTCCCATGTCCCCAGAAAGCGGGGAGCAGCGCTGCATCAACAACACTGCAAGCTGCTCCGAGGGTGATGGGCCGAATGCCTCTATCCACGCTGAAGGCGCCCCCCAGGCCAAGTTCTTGGCTGCGCCCATTAAAGAGACCTGCCCCGTCTCCAAACTTCAGCATGGGCGGGGCGGGGGGTAGGAGAGCTCGCCTTCCTCCAGGGCGGGGCCCCCCGAACGAGGTGAGGGCTGAGAGACCGCAGGGGGGGGTGGCCTTCTCCAGCGCCAGCGGCCGAGGGGGGGAGGGGCTCGCCCCC
>ML675631.1:682477-720421 GCA_007922155.1 Mesoclemmys tuberculata | reverse complement strand
CCCCCCCCCGGGAAACTAGGGGGGCTATGGGGGAAAGGCCTCTACGGGGAGATGGGGGGTCTCTCCCGGCCCGGGGGGGTACGAGCCCGTGGGGGAGGGGACTCAAGTGCAAGGCCCTGGTTCCGCGGCGCCAAGGGGGGGTTGCCCCCGGGGCGGGCGGGCACTGGCGGGGGGGGCACTCACAGGTTGATGGTCCGCTCCAGCGTGAGCGGCTTGGTCTGCTGGATGTACTTGTTCCCGAACTGGTTCACCCCGCGGGGCCAGCCGGTCTGGGAGCGGTTGGGCGGCACCACGGACATGGCGGCGGCGGGGGGGGGGGGCGGGGCTGGGTCACTGCTCGGCGGCGGCGGGCGCAGCGGCCACCATGAACATCCCAGCCAGGCCGCGAGTCACACACGGCCGCGCCAAGGGCTACGCCGGAAACGGCCACCAGCGAGACGAGCGCATAGAGCGCCCGGCCTGGACCATAGAGAGCGACGGCCCTTGCCCCGCCCCCTAACTCCTCCGCGCTCGCCAAGCGGCCCGCTTGGCTGCTGTAGCCCTATTGGCCCGGCCTCGGTGCGCCTGACCCCGCCCCTTTCCTCACCCGCCCAATAGCGATCGGTTTGGCTCTGCCCCGCCCCCCCGCCGCTCGCCGGCGCGTTCCGATTGGCTGCGCGAGGGATTGTGGGAGTTGTCGTAGGCCCGTCCGGACAGCGCGGCGCAGCCATGAGCGGGCGGCGGAGCCGGCGCCCGCCTGAGGGGGAGCCGCGCGCGAAGCGGGAGAAGCGGGCCGCGCGCGGGGCGCTCTCGGCGGCGCTCGGGGAGCGGGCGCTGATGGAGGAGGCGGCCGCCGCCTGGGCCCGCGGGGAGCCGCTCAGCCACGGTACCGGGGCGCCCCCCCCTTCCCGGGGCGAGGCCCGCGCTGAGGGGGCCGAGCCTGGGCCCCAGCGCCCGGCCTGAGGCGGGCTCGGTCCGGCTGCGCGGGCTTCACCAGGGCGCGTGTCTTGTTTGCTGTCTCTAGAGGCCGTGGCGCTGGATCCGCGGCCCTTCCGCCACGGCGTGATCCCCGCCTTCCTGCAGGGCCCGGCCTTCGCGGGCGGGCTGCGCCGGGAGCTGCTGAGCCTGCATTTCCAGCGGAGGAGCAACGACCTGTTCGCCTTCCGACAGGTGCGTCCGGCCGGGCCGCCCCGGCGCCTCGCCCCGCTGGCGCCGGGTCCCCGCGGGTCCTGGGAGCCGCTCCCGAGTGAGACCAGAGGCCCCTGGCACCTTAGAGCCGCGGCTCCCAAACCTTCCTCTGCCGTCGCACACCTGGACGCCGTTAATTATTTTGAGGCACGCCACCGGATAGGCTCCAAATGAACTCACGGCTATTCACGAGCCAACTCGGAAGTCTTCAGGTAGCTTTTCAAGAAATTCCCTGGCACGCCCGTGTGTCGCGGCACGCCCGTGTGTCGCGGCACGCCCGTGTGTCGCGGCACGCCGGTTGGGAAACGCTGCCTTGAAGACTAACCAACGTCTGCAGGCATACGCTTCCCTGGGCTGCAAGCCAGCCCACGCAAGCTTGTGCCTGTGGAGATGTGTTCAAGTGCCACAGGACTCTGGTTTTTGCTGCATGCAGACTAACACGGCTCCCCGTCTGAAAATGGACGTGCTAAGCCTTGTAACACCTCTGTGGGGTGCGTCCACACGACCATTTTACACCTGGCAAAGCTGGACGTGATGAGCAAGACCACGTTCGATGGCTAATGTTTCCAAAAGCAGCCGCTGGTTGTGGAGGGCCTCCATTTTTAGATGCCTAATTTGAGATACTTTAAACCTGATTTTCAGGAGCGCTGGGAACCTGCAGCTTTTATTGACTGTAATTGACGTCCGGGTGTTCATCTCTGAAAATCAGAACCAAGAAGTTTTGAGTTGGGCATCCAAAATCAGTGGCTGCTTTTGGAAAACTTGGCTTTGTCTGTCTAGTACATTTAGACGTGGAAGGATTAGATTTTTATTGCTAAATGCCAGTTTCACCAAATGCAAAATACCAATGAAAACATGTTTCTGTCAATCATAATAGAAACGTACAGATAGGCAAAGTAAGAAAAATGTTGCTTGACAACTTATTAGAATTTGATATAAGGATATTTATTTTGTATGTTTTGATGAGAGACATTAACAACTTGTGTTTTAGAAGTTATAAAGCTGTAACTTCTAGAATATCAGTATCTATAGTCATTATATAATTATTGTCCAACCCCTTTCAGTTTCTGCCAACTGCAAATTTAAATGAAAAAACCATTGGAAAAATGCTTAAATCCAATAATTTTGCAAAATGTCACATTAAATCAATACAAATTTAAAAATCTTAAAAATAAACATCTGTATTATCTATTGAAATTATTTTTTTAAAATGGGAATTCTGCCACACCTAAATATGTCCCATGCTTGTCTCTGTGGTCTGTAGGGGATCTCAAGTTAATAGCAAAGCTGGGGTTGAAATCCCTTGAGGTTTAAGTCCCTGGTCTCTGCAATGATCATGTAATGAGGCTTCCTCCTATGCATCCTGAAGTTTGTCATCTGTAAAGCAAGGGCTGTTTATGTGCTGTGTGGCTTGGCTGTCTGTACCCATATGCTGCAGACAGAAGAATTCAGGTTTAAGCCTAAATGCTATCGATTAGTAGTCCTCCTTTGTTTTCTGGTTTCTCCATCCCCAGCCCTCTGAAAATTGGCTGTCACTCCATTTCTGTCATCTGAATGAGAAATCCCTATGTACAGTCCTGTACAATGCTGAACATAGTCTTTGGAGATGTGGTAGCTCTTGAATACAAACACTTCCCTCCTAAGTGCAGATGCTTCCTTGGCATGGCAGTGACTCAACCTTGCTATGCAGTCTTGGACCAGTGCCCTGAGACCTTTAGCTTGCATTGGTGATGGTGGCATTGTGCCTACTATCTTTTGGGTTACTTAATTTCCCGTTAGCCTACAATGGCAATCTGCTATCCATTTCCAGAATAGCTGCAGAGAAGTTACAATAGTGGTCCAAGAAATATTTAAGTTCTGTCCTTAATTATCATTGTAATCGTAACTTAGAGAGTCTTAATGAAATCATTGCTCTTCTTTTCCATGCATGTCCATAGTCTGATGATCTGAAGAAGAGAAAAGAGCCTCACATCGCAGCATTAAGGTAAAGTAGTTCCCTTAAATCATGGCAAATGATCAGGCACCTGTCTTTAGAGGTCTAAAGGGAACATAGTTAGAACGGGCCACAAAATGAAAATGGTTTGTGAAAAATTTCAAAATTATTTTTGTTTCAGGTTGTTCAAAATGGACCCAATTTTCTCTCTTTCTTAAATATTTCATGATTATTTTTTTCTCTGATACATTTTAAAGTAGATTCAGACAGTTTTCAAAATGATTATTAGTGGAATTTTTTGTTTACCCAAAACAGTTTTGGGTAAATGAAAACAAACAGTCATCCATTTTTATAATGTTTCCAATAAACATTTCAGAAAAGTTTTGTTTGAAGAGTTTCGGGAGTGGCTGTCTGCAGTTACGCAGGTGGAGTTGGAACCAACCATTGACCTGTCCTGTGCTAAATATGAGTATACAGGTGGGTGAGCAGGATGCCTTTTCCTCTGAGGGGGTAAGGAGTGTTACAAGGCCACAGGGGCCCCCGTTTCAAAGCCCCCTGGGAACACCTGCTCCTGGAAGCTATCATCCAGCAAAGATGAGACTGATTGAATCATGCTGGGAAGCTAAGTGATTTCCTCTTACTGAGCAGCAGCAAGCAGAGGGAATGGTGGCAGGAGGGCCCAGTAACTACACACTTTGATGGTCTGGTTCAGCTGATGTCTTTATAATGGAGTCCTGAGGAAATTACACCTCTAGGGTCTGTGAGTCCGATGGGGTTGGGGCCAGATCAGGAAGGGAAGGGGCTGGATTTTGCTTTTAAAGTTGCAGGGTTGGGAAATGGCCACTAAAGCTTGTGATTGCAGATGCCCTGCTATGCCATGACGATGAGCTGGAGGGACGGAGAATTGCCTTCATCCTGTACCTGGTTCCACCATGGGATAAAAGCGACGGGGGCACGCTGGACCTGTACAGTACAGACGGTAGGTCCGTGGTCCCTTGGCTCGGGATGTCTGAGGATGTCAGTTATAGGGACAGATTTGAGATGCTCCCACTTTGCTTCTGTCTTTAGAGCAGCCCTCCTGTTAAGTGATCAGATGGGGTAAGGTGAGGAGAAGCAGCTTTATTCAGGTATGGGCTGGTGTATTACTGTGATGTGCATCTCAGAGCAAGACAGGTGGCAGCTGTTACTGCGGATTGTGCTACTCGGTGATGGCTGAATTTGAGAATGAGTCTTGGGGAGATGAAGCAGATCAGGGAGTGAGGGTTACAGTATAGATGAAGAGGGCAACTTTTATTTCTAACTGGTAGCTGCAGGCAGAGATGAGGGTGGCAGGATGGGGTGATGCCAGTAACCACACTTCTGCCCAGTACCATCTGTGGACTGGACTGTTCAGTGACCGATCCAGGCAGGAAGAGATGCCCCCCTCATGGGATGTAGGCCTCCCAGATCACCTTTTTACTCTGGAGCTCTCTCCTGTGTGGCCTACAGGACTTACCAGTCCCAAGCGATTCTGGAGCCAGCACAAAAGGGCTTTCTGAGGGCGAATGGGATTCCATGTCTAATTGTAAAAAGCTTCTGTGGTCTCTTCTTGGTCAGGTCACTTTCAGCCACAGCAGGTCGTCAAGTCGTTAGTCCCTTCATGGAATTCCCTGGCTTTCTTCGAAGTGTCTCCAGTCTCTTTCCACCAGGCAAGGAGCTGCTCTTCTTTCTTTAACCAAGTGTATTGCTGTAAGCATTCATTCTGTGTATTGTGGTAGCACCCTAAGAGGCCCCAGTCGGAATGGGGGCCCCATTGTGCTAGGCGCTGTAAAACCACAGAATAGGGCAAGCTTAAAAGGTCAAGTTCTGAGTAACATACAGACTTCAGTCTCATCCAGCATGTTCTTTATGTGATTGCTAAATAAAAGCATTTCACCAAAACCTGAGAATACCGCAGGGTGGAACACGCCGCCGCAAGGAGCAGGAGGGGAGACAGCAACGAGGATGTGTCAGTATAGGTGGGCATGTGCTCAACTAGATGGCTTAGAGTTTATTCAAGATATAAGTAACAGATAAATAACAGAAGGCCCTACTGGTCATTCCCCTAACTCTTATCAGTTGGCAACTTACTGTAGGCATGTGAATTCATAGCTTTGCCTTGTGACTGCCTCCTGGTAACTGAAACTTAGTCTTGTGTTTTAGCAACATTCAAAATCCAGTGTCCTGTCTTTGACACTCTTAATATAGGCATTAGAAACCCAGCTGACTGTATGGGGAGGGCTTTTAGTCAAAGGCTCCCAGACGCAGAGTTCACCACTTATCCCCTAGAGTACTTGGAATCATTGAATCTTTTCATTTGACACTTTCATTGATTGATCTAAGTGCTTTTGTGTTGCCAGTGGATGGTGGAGTGAGGGTCAGCCTGATATAAACCCCTCACAGCAGAAGCCAGCAAAAATCCCTTTTCTCAAACATCCAGCAAGGAGCGTGTTGCTGTAATTTCCAAATAGCTCTCTGAATCTTGGTCCAGGCTTCCCTTTTCTCCTAGTTTGGAAATGAGCTTGCATACAAGAGCACCTCCTAACACAGCAGTGACTCTGTAGGGGGGTAGGCTGCTCAGCTTCCCATGGCATGCTTAGCATATCGGTGGAATCTTCGTTGTCTATCAAACGGTTTGGGGAGTTGTAACTACCCCAAATTACTCAAAGTCCTGCAGGACACTATATCATTAAATGTGGAATTAACACCTTTAGTTAATTTCACCCTGAGCCACACTGAGGTGACTAGCACTTGTCAAATTTTGCACTAATCAGTCATCTGATCACAATACAGAATGCCCTTACTTAGGAATTCACAGCAATGCAGGGAGCCAGCAGAAAGTCTATTTAATGCTTGGGTTTTTTGCACAGAGGTGAACGTCACCCACAGTAAGTCGAACTGCATCTTGTTGATAAATGATTCTACAGTATATTTTTAAAGATAAAAACCACCATATGTAAATTCACATAATGACTGTTGCCCAGGGACTGTGACTATTTCCCATAGCACCTGTCCTGTGCTCCCTTGTCTGTGTTTCCTGGATAGCCACATCGAAGTTGAGTTGCAGATCATGGTAAATAGTAATCCAGCAAACCAACTAGGAAAATGTATGTCCCATGGTTCTTGCTGGGTCTTACTTCACCCAAGAGGAGTATGGGTTTTAAAGCTAGTCCTGTGGTTAATGTTCTGGACTTGAACACAAAGATCTGGGTTCAGTTCATGGCCCTATTATAGGCTTGAGCAAGACACGTCACAATCTTACTTCAGTTCCCCCATCTAAATTGCAAACAACAATCCTTCCTGTCTCCAGACCTTTGTCTGCGTAGTCCGTAAACTTTGGGGGCAGGGTCATGCTTAGTAGATACATGTACAGCACCTAGCACAATTAGGCTTTGCACTCACTTGGGGCCACTAGGCATTAACATAATACACAAATAATAGATACTCATCGTAATGTAATCCTCACCTTTTCATTCCAGGTGTCTGAAGTTCTTACCGAAGGGAAGTGCCGCTTGTCTGTGAGTGGTTGGTTTCATGGCCCATCAGTGGCAAGGCCTCCTCGCTACATTGAATCCCTCTTGCCCCGAAGTCCACATATCCCATATGATGTAAGCAAAAATCATAGATCTGCTCACCTCTGCCCAGCCTCCCCTGTCTGTGGGATACTTACACTTAGAAGGCACACAGTTGAGGCAGTGGATTCCTTGAATTTTACAACTCCCCCTTTTCCTCACTGTTGTTTCCAATAATGTCTTTGATGCTTAAAACTGAACCTTCCTATCTTCCTCCACCCATCCGTTCACTGGCTTTGAGATCAAGGATGAAAAGTGCAAGGTTGTATTGGCAGTGATTGGGTCAGTGAGAGGGCTGGAGAGTTCTATTTTGGTGGTGTGGGTAGGTGAAGTGAGAGCTTTGTGTATGGAATTCTGTGCCCATTGCAAAGGCTGCAGTATTGCTGGGAGTGCAGCAAATGCCATGGGCAGGAAGGGTAAGAGGATGATCCAGCCCTAGGCCACTGTGGAGGGAGGTCCCATTATCTGTGTGATCCCAGATCCAGCATTCAAACTGAGATGTCATTTCTGTTTCAGCATGAAATCTTGTACGACTGGATCAACCCAGTATATTTGGACATGGATTCCCAAGCCCAGATCCAGGAGGAATTTGAGGAGCGATCAGAGATTCTCCTAAAGAACTTCCTTAAGGTGGGTCCAGGATGATGTGCTGTGTGAGGCTTATTCCACAGGTCGTGGTACTGGCGAGTTTTGTGTGGAACACAAACGGGGGGTCATTTGTGCAGCTGAGACGCAGAGCTCCAGCTGGTCTATCTTCTTCCTCTCTTGCTGGCTTCAGGAAGGAATGGAGGAAATGGTGGCAGCACACGTACCCCTGCAGATTCATCCTGGTGAAGTTGGGCAGGCCCATCTTCTGCATAGGGAATCCCAACTGCACCACAAACACCGCTCCAACCTCCTTGTGTTTCCTTCTCTCTTTCCTGCTCTGCCTCCTCTCCCCGAACCCTGTTCTGGGTGAAATCCCTGCCCTGTGTCCCTGAGCTGTATAGATCAGTCTGCTATCCAAGATGCACTGGGCTGGCCCGGGGGGGAGTGGGGCATCCTGCGTCACTTGTGAAATACAGGACCAGTAGAGGCTATGCTCTGTGACTTGGCTTCCCTACAGAGGCTGTGGGTCCTGGCCCTGATTCATCCTGCCTGGCCCTTTGTGCAATCACACATACCTGTGTAAAGTGGGGAATTCCCACACCTATGTGAAGGCAGCAGAGGATGCTAATCTAGTAGCATTTCACAATCACTGCCCCAGCCTGTGATTCATCTAGCCCCTGCTGGCCTGTGTGGGACAAAAGTAGTTCAGAGAACTAAAGCTGGGTGCCTCACACAACAGCACCAAGCAGCTGCCCTTAGTGCACCAGGAAAGCTTGTGGAGAGAGGTGTGCTAAAGGGCTCTGCAATGTGTTTGGCTCCTAGGGAGAGAAATTTCAGCTTGTGTGTGACGCTCTGCAGAAAGAAGACATCACATGGAGCAGCCGAGGGCCCGCCAATAAAAGGTAGGTTGTCTGTGCTGCTGACTCCTGCTGGTTAAGTAGGTCAGCCATGTTCTACAGGGGAGGTGCCTAGCAGGTGCTCTCCTTAGTTTGGATGTTGGTTCCTCACCAGCTATCTGCTCATCACATCCCCACTCTCCTTCAGATGTTACGAAAAGGCTGAAGAGGGGAACCTGCCAGATGTCCTGAGGAAGTGCCTAGAGTTCTTCCGCTCTGAGGCCTTGTTCCTGCTGCTCTCCAACTTCACAGGCCTAAAGCTGCACTTCCTGGCTTCCTCTGATGAGGATGAGGAGGGAGAAGGAGGAAGGGCCGTAGATAGTACTGGACAGGGCCCTTCCAAACTCAAGCAAGGAGAGACCAGTCAAGAGCCCAATGGTGATGGGGACCAATTAGATCAGCCTAAAAATGACTCCCAAGCTGAAGAAGGTGATACACAGAACAGTAAGTAAAAGCCAGCAGGGCTGGAGTTAAAAGAACTAGAGTGAAATCCTGGTCCCCATTGATGTCAATGGCAAAACTCCCATTGCCTTCCTAGGGACCAGGATTTCACCCCTTGGCTACACTCTTGGGCCTGATTTCCAGAGGTGCTTAGTGCACACACAGCTCTCACTGACTTCACTGGGGGAGGTGGTGCTCAGCACCTTTGTAAATCAGGCTTAAGGTGGCTGAAATTGGACACCCAAAATCGGTGGCTGCCTCTGAAAGTGTGTGTTACCGACTGTTGTGCAGGTTAAACGTTTATGAGCAGTATTTTAAAGGGACTGCGTCAAGTTGAACTCTAGTCAAACTGTTTTTTAGAAAGAGGAAAGTAGCTTCAGGAACTTCAGCTGTCCCAGAACCCTTTGCCAAGGCTTGGTCTATACTACAGCATTAGGTCGACAAGGCAGTGTAAGTGCCCTACTGCATCAACACAATAAAGCCAACTCCACCTCCACAAGAGGCACAGGCTTATGTCGGTGTTGTTAGGGTGACACCACGTCCCTGGGGACACAGCTGGTTATTTATATCAGCTCTTGGCTTTTATTCTTGTCAGTTTCCCGGCTCCTTGCTACAGCTGTGAAAGCAACAAGAAAGCCATTTGGGTAGGGTTCCAGCTGGAGCCTAGGCTCTGCCCCAAGGCTCCCCATTCCCTGCCTGGAGCCTAGCTGCCCTCTGGCTCCCTGCCCGGAGCACTTGGCTACCTGCTGGGTGCCTCGGGGCATAGCCCATGCTCTCAGCCCCCCACACTGCCCCTCTTAAGTCAGTGGAAGCTCTGATGAGGACACGCTCTGACAGAAGAAGGGTGGTGTGGACATGAACCACCGCAGTAATTACTGCAGTGGCTTAAATTGGCCTAAGATAGGTCAACGTAAGTTTTATGTAGACATGTCCCAAGTGTAATGTGGGCAGACGGCCACATTTTTCTATTCTCTTTCAAGTATTTTTCTTCTGTGAAAGACCCTGTTGCACCCTAAATTACCTAAGATTGGTAGTGGGTGCAGGCAGTGATGGAAATCAGTTTCCTCTCTCACCACCTTCCACCACTTCTGTTCCGTTCCTTCCCTTCTGTGTCCTTTAACCATTCCCACTCAGCATGGCTGTTATGGAGCGTTGTGATGAACTCCGAGCAAGAGGCCATGGGCTTGGGAGGCTGCTGAATCCTGAGAATAGGAAGGTGTCTCCTCATCCTGAGGGATCCCAAAACTCTTTCCCCAGCTTGATCTGTACACCTCTGGGACGACAGAGTCCCCTAGTCCAGGGAGGGGAGTGTGGGGTAGCACCCTACACCTGTTAAAGTGCCCAGCAGCCTTGGTTCCCATGCAGAAGTTATGAGCTGAAAGCCTCACTGACAGGAAAGCCCCCTGGAGTTCTTCCATTTCTCAGAGGCCGGTAAGAGTTCTGCTGGAGTCCATATCATATCCCTGCCTGGGTTTATCAAATGGCAGCTCCCCGCCCAGGCACGTCTTAAGAGTTGCCTGCTGGGAATTGGGAATGAAAGTGATGTGGCCGTGACCTTTTCTTCTCCTCTTGCTCCCAGTGGGGCTGCCAGACCCAGATCTGTACCTGCTTTAAAGAGGAAGTATTTCAGAGGCTAGTACTTCATGGTGCATGTTTGCCTGCCGCCTCCTCTGGGGCAGTACCTGCTATGTAGCCACTGTCTCCTCCCTGGTTGGTTAGACTCTTGTTTTCCTCCCTTAGACTCGCGTGTCCCCATGTGCACAGGGGAGCTGAGGCACTGGACAAATAGCCACTACACTCTAGTCCATGACACCCAAATGGCAGAGTATGCCTTGGACCTGTTGTTCTTCTGCGGCTGTGAAGGTATGTGGGGGGAGATTCCCTTTCCTTGCTGCCAAGGGGAAAGAAAAAGGAATTTAATTTGGAATCATCTGGCCTCATCTGTTGAATTCTCAGCAGTTTTAAAGCCCCCAGACCTTTCCTGCTGTTCTCTAAATAGAAGACTTCTTCCTGCTGCTCTCCCAGGTCTAAGTGATCTGGCCTCGTGCCTCTGCCAATAGTGATTTGTAGCAGGATGCAGGTTGCTGACACAGGCCAGTCCCAAAGTAGTTTGCTCTGTAGCGCTGGAGTCACTTCCCACGGCATGCTCTCACTCTCTGGACCAGGGCAGGGCACTTTGCTAGCCCTCTGGGGGAAACAAGATGTGTCCTGTAGTAGAAGCCTTGTGATTGGTTGGGAGAGTCTCTGAGGGGAATCCTCATTCAGGGCGGGTCACCCACAGGAGTATGGAGGGGCTGTTCCCTTGGTGACACTTCATGTGACACTGTCTCTAAATTCATTTATGTAGTTTTTTAACAGAAAAACCCAGAATACTGAAGCCTGCATTTTCCAAAGTGACAAGTGATTTGGGGGGGGGGGACCTTCAGGCACTATCTAGTCACCTTTGAAAACTGAAGCCTAAGTGGTCAGAAATACTTTTGCATCTCTGCCAGCATCCCTGGGAAGGCACAGGCCAGAGCCAACATGAGCGCACAGCTGGGACCACCAGGCCGATCCTGTTCAGTCACTTGTAGTTACAACTACCACCTTTGCCACTCTGAAATGACTGGGAGGTGTCTGTTCCATGTGTGAGAAACCCAGTGAGGGTCTAGCCTCTCCTTCCAGGGTGGCAGGAATCCCCTGGGGATCTGGTGGGTAGTGAGGTATACTGGTTCAAGCTCATATTTCTGAATGACACCACCTGGCCATTGGTGAACTGGAGGTAGTCCGGTACTCAAGAATTTTGGGGGGCAGGGCAGAGATGCTATTGATCTTAGGTAGATCAGTGGGAGTACTAAACAATGCTGAGCTTTCTAAGTCTGATCTATTTTATCTTTCCAGATTGGGATGCAGAATATGGTGGCTTTACATCCTACATTGCAAAGGGTGAAGATGAAGAGGTAAGTAGCATGGTGTATTCAACTCTTAAGCCCTGGCCAGCAGACTTGTCCCTAGAGGTATAACAATTTGGCATAGTGCTAGAGCGGCATTGGGGATGGGGACAGCGTAGAAGCAGCATCTTGGTTGTAGCCCGCGATTATTGTGCACAGCTGGAAATTGAGCCCCAGACATCTGTCTGTAAAAACCCAGTTAGGCCAGTTGTCTTCTCTAGGTGTTGCTTGACTTAGTCCCAGTCCGGAAGAGTTTAGACTGTCTGCTTTTGTGGCTGTACAGCACCTAGCATTATAGGATCCCAGTCCTGTTAGAGGCCTCTAGGTGCTACCATAATAACAATGGTGATATTGGGTCAGCACTGGGCTCCTTTTAGATGAGGCAGCACTGGGCTCCTTTTAGATGACAGTTGTCTAATAAAGAACCTAAGCTGATGGGTCTTAATATGCAGTATGCTATGTTGTTCATGCAATATTCAGCATACCAGCTCTCTTGATATTCTCCAGCTGTCTTTTGAAATTTACCTCATTTTAATGCTGGTTCCCTGCTATGAGTAAGATCTTGAAATCATTTTTGTGAAATAAATCCTGCTTCCCACGCCAAAAACCAAAACAAGATCTTTCTTGTCTGTTCTAGCTACTGACGGTGAATCCAGAGAACAACTGCTTGGGCTTGGTTTACAGAGACAAAGAGACTTTGAAATTTGTGAAATACATTAACCATCGTAGTTTGGGGCGTCCAAAAAAGCATCAGAACAGAGCTGGATTTTGGGATTTCTCTTTTGTCTACTATGAGTGACAGCACTGGGCACGGTCATCTTGTGAGAGGGAATGGCTTGGTGATACACTAATAGATTTTGAATAGTCTCATGGACTGGTTTCTTAGTGGGTGCATCCGTAATGCATGGATCAGGGGGGCCCTTTGAGTCTAGATTTGATTTAGGCTGAGAGCTAACTTACTTGACAGTATACGAGCTGTTGTGCTGGTGCTAGAGTCCATGTGATTGTTTTCATTTTTTTTTTTAAATACCAAATGGAAACCCAGACCATGAAAGCAAGTTAGTTACACACAGCTCTGGCTGAAGCTCGCTCACGTGCAGACAAACTTCTCGCTGAGCTCCAGTGCTCCCAGCCATTTCCGGCCCAGTTATAGTCCTGTGTTACATACACAGAAGAAGTCACAGATCTCCATCTCCACAGAAAACAGGGCAATAGCCAACTCTCTCCCCATGCTGTGTTGGTGTGGGAAGGCATAGATGGACTTAAAGTGAGATGGGAGAGAAATGCACAAGGGCTATATTTCATGGCTTAAACACAGGCTGGGTATACACTGACAGCAGCAAATTCGCCGCCGTCACACACAGGAAAACCACCTCGGTGCGGTGCAGTGCAGTGTGGATGCCGCGTGGAGGAGACGCTGCAAAGTCGAAGGGAGATACGGAAGTGATTTACGTCACTTGCGTGTCTCCCGTCGACTGCCATTGAATTGCAAAGATAGGTGTAGACCGGGCCTGATTTGCAAAGGCACAAAGTGCAGCAAAAGTGCACTTGTGTGTGTAAGTTACATACTACTGAAGGTGCAAAACAACTTTTAGGCAATACAACATAAGCCCGGCACGAGTATATGCAAAGCAGCCCTGAGTCTGATGTACAGAACTCAGCCACTGCTCCTTCCGGAGAGCCAGCACCCGTGCGACAGCTCCAGTTAGGGGGCTGATAATGCCTCACCACTTCAGCAGAGTGGCACTCCTAGCAGTCAGAACTGAAGCCAGCGTGAGAGCAACAGGTCCCGCCAACCAACTTTGAAGATTTTATTTTAAAAGCATGTACTGCTCCCTTCATGGCTGAACAACCAGTGTCCTAACTCTAGACTCCTGCCAACTCCTGAGGGCCTTTTTTTTTTGGGGGGGGGGGGGGATGTAGATGGAGCTGCTCTGAACGCACAATTAGGCATTCAGCTACTAGAGCAATGGAGCCCACACCCCTGCCTACCTGGAGCTAGGTCACAGCTTGAAGGGCAGTGGTGAGAAGACTGAGGATGGCAATCCCACCTCCTCTGTGTACTTGCCCAGAGCCAAGAGGGGAGGACAGATGCTTCGCTATGTATTCTCATCAGTACGTAGGCTATTTTTTAACCATGTTTACATCCTTCGCCTACCCTTTCCTCACCCACCAAAACCCTCTGCGTTTCTTCTCTAGAGCAGTGCAAGTAGCTTGAGGCTGGCTGGCAGCTCCCCCCACAAACTACCCTCTCTGCCTGCTTCTCCTTCCCCACATACACAAGTTTTCACATTTTTTCATTGGGGGGGCAGGAAGAAGAAGGGTTCTGGCAGACATTTTCACAAAACTTCTCTCCGTTACCCATTGGCTCCCTAGACAAGGTAGCTATTTACGTGGCAGCACCTTTGCATTTACTCTGTCTTACGGCAGAGGGAACAATCACGCCCTGAAAGAGATGAGGCTCACATCTCATGGAAGTCAGGAAGCCATTGTTTGGAACAATGCCTAGCTCTCTCCTGACGGTTTTGGAGTACAAACCTGTGCAGTGCTCATAGCGGTCACCAATCTGGGGTTGCACAAAGTCTTGAATTGCCTCATGATAAGATGTAAATTCATCTCAGGGCCCTTCATGAGAACTGGGCTGGAAAGCTACGCAAAGCAGCTATTCAAGAGTGGAGTGTTTGGGATCCAGTAAGACTCCCTCTGGTGGAGCAGCACCAGAATGTATGAGTGAGTAAGAGTTAAGATGGGGCAGCAGATTTGGTAGAGACTGGTTACATAGATTCCAGGACTGGAAGGGACCATTGTGATCATATAGTCTGGCCCCCTGTATAACACAGGCAACAGAACATGCCAAATACTTCCTACAGCAGATCTTTTAGGGAAAAAATTAATTCAAAAGGCTTTCTTACTGTATTTTATTCTCTCTCTGGTTCCTTTGCCGCCGATTTAAAATGGGGGTTGGCTGTATGAGGCAATGAGTAACCAGAGAAGATAGGCTACCACTCCTCCTATAAGGAGGTATATGCAGACCACCCCGAGGTCTATTAATCCCCTAGAGAGAGCCAGGACGCCTTAAGGAGGAAACTTCCCCCAATCCCTAGCAGAATGATAGAAGCAGTTGGGAGGTTAAGGGGGTCTAAGAAGAGAACTATTGTTGATCCCAATACAAGTCCTCCAACCACATACCAACAGCACGGGAAAATTGTTAAAGAAATTTTATTATCCGCCAGTTTCCCGTTGGGGAATGGCTTAAAAATTATAAAAAAGACAGACAAACAACATTTATCCTAAACCTTTTTAACTTCAACTACTACAAACCCACTATTTTAACTAAATAATACACAAGCTTGTTCTTCCTAGGTCAAGAATAAAGCACAATGGCCGTAGGGTAAATGCCCTCCTAAATTTGGTCGATAAAATTTTAACAACACTTAATTTCTCCCGGGGTGTGAGACGCCACGCTGGTGGTTTTTTAGGCCTATGTTACAAATGAGGGGTCGAAGCCTTGTTGCCCTACTGCCAGTGGCGGGATATAGCGACACAAGGTCTTGATCCTCTCACTTGCCAATATCCGCGCGCTTTCCTTTTAACTGAGAGATTTTTTGGAAGATAAGAGAGTTTAGAACCGGGGAGGGGCCGTCCCGATGTGTCCCCGTAGGGATCCCAGTTTAAGCCACCTCCGAGCAGGAAGGAGGAAATAAGGTGAGAGTTTAGAATAGTGGAGAGGCCGTCCCGATGTGTCCCCGTAGGGATCCCAGTTTAAGCCACCTCCGAGCAGGAAGGAGGAAAGCAAGTGGAAGAGACAGCCCCAAGGCCTAAACCAAGCGGGCTGGGAGAAATCGGACTCAAGAGGGGAGACCCGATAACTCGTCGTTTGTGAGCTGGCGTGTTGCTTAAATATCTTTTGATGTTTCCGTTATGCCCAAATAAGCTTTCGGTTTGTACATCATTCTTGACCGTTGCAGGTTTTCTGGCGCCTTTTTTACTGCCTTTTGCATTTTTGTGGGGGCCAGCGTCCATCCTGAGGGCTAAGATAAGCTGAAGGAGGGCTAAGATAAGCTGAAAGAGGCCCACAGCCCTGGATAAAAACAACCCCCATTGCGCATACTCCTATACATTCCTTAGAAGTTATCTAAGGGCCTAAAACCCCAGACAAAACCATTTTACTTCTTTTTACATTTTTGTGGTCAAACCATTTCATTCCCTCTTAAGCTACAAGTTATATTTTTAATAAACACTTCTAAACTCCCCTTTTTTCTTTAACAACCTACTTAACACTAACATATTCTTCCCCCATCTTAAGACATCTGAACATATTACTGACAATTAACACAATTAATTAATTATTCAAGTAACTGTCAACAAAGGGACCACTTCATAATGGAGTAAGACAGCAGGGTAGCTACAGCCTAGATTGAGTTAAAAAAAAACCCTCATGAATACATACAGAGTAGAGAGAGTCTGATTTTACACCTCTGTCTGATTGAAACGAGGAATAAGAGAACGCAGCGCTCTCAGGACTTGGAGAAGTCGGAATTAGAATTGAACGGCCTTTTGTCAATTCTAATTTCTTTTCACCCCTCACGCTGACACTTAAATGAAGACACTGAAAATCACTCAGGCATAGACGTTCCTGTTAGGAGTGCACTAGTTCTGGTGCAATTTCTCATCAGGTTCCTGTAGGCACTGAGGGCATGCAGAGAAAACTGCTTTTAGGACAATCTCGCCCTGTTTTTCACAAGAATTGCTGATGCAAACTTGTCATCTTACATAGGGACTGAAAACTGCAGGTAGGTTTGAGTTTGGATGAAGAGCTAGTCCCTTGTGCAGTTACGAAGCCACAGTACAGTTTTAACAGGTTCACGCACACTTGTGCATGTGGTGACCATTGTCAGTCTAGCATCGTGTTGCTGGGGTCACTGCCTGAAGGGAGATCTAATTGTTAAACCTAATTTACCTCCTCCCACAAGAACAAGGTTATTAAACAGCAGTTTAAACTGGCCCAGTTTCTGTTCAACTGTATTCCTCCTGCCACAGGTTCCCTTGAACTCTGTGCTCTCCTTAGCTTGACCTGTTGTCTACTCCTGCATGCCAGCTGATCTGCTTTATTTCAGTGGTAAATCGAGCAACCCCAATGTATCCTTTAAAATAAGAGATGTTAGGCAAAATGAGTTCAGAACATGTTCTTACAGCAAAAGAACCAAGTATCCAATCTCCTGTCTTCACATCAAATACAGGTGGGGAGTTGACCGGGTTACGGATCTGGACTATTAGTGGGGAAAAACTGACAATGCTGCAGGAATAGAGCCTGCCCACAGAAACGGAGACAGGGCTGAATGAAAGTTCGTGGCGTGTAGCTTTGATAATCATCATGTCAGGCGGCTATGACATGGTCTGCTGTCTGATCAAAGCCACTGCCGAACAGACGGCACTCACTATAAAACTAAGCAAGCATGAGGAATTGGCACATAATAGAACAAGAAAAGAGAGAGTGGCGCTATGGGAATCTCTTCCTACAAATACAGGGCATGGCCGAGATCCAAAGACTTATTAACCCTAGAGATGGCTCCACAATAAATCCTTAAAATTCACTGACCCAGAAGTAGCAACATCCTTGCTGCTAAAACCAGGGATTCACGGGCCTCTGTGCTGCACAGGCCAGCAGCAGATAACTAGGAAAGGGAACAAGCTGCAAAAATCAGTTCTGGATCTCAAATCCCCAAAGTTAAGAGACCTTAGGATGCAAGGTTTTTAGACGCACTCTGAACACAGGGCTTTTGTGCCGAAAGAGTAGTGTATTAATAGACATACCTCTCGCTTGGTATATTCTGTGATCAAAATGACTGACATGGAACAAAACCTGAAATGTGTTTCATTAACATAAAATAAGTAACAAAAATAACTGCGCATCTCTTCAACTGAACAGACATATGGGGAAAGTCTGACAGTTCTATGTTTTAATGCAAATGCTGACACCATAAGTGCAAATGGAATATATTCATTCCATAAATAAGTTACAGTAAGAAAAACAACTATTCCAGGACTATACAACTGTCTTGGGTGACTTACATAAACGCCACATCTGCTCTTTAAAACTCACCCTTTCTCTATAGAATTTCCTATGCTTTAGCCTCCAAAGTAGCATATCCCAACTGATGGCTTAATTGAAAAAAAGCTGACTATCTTTCCAATTACTTCTACAGTGTGCTGCAAGCTGGTTTAACTGCTTGTCAATATAGGTCCCTTATACATTGCTACTCATCAAGTTCTCTGCCTTCGACTCCCAAAGGCTTACTTGGGGAACAGTCAGAAAGAAAGTACTGCAGGGCATCTGCTCCTATGACATCTGTTCATTTATCTAGGATCACCCTCTTGTAAGGAAGTAGCATCTCCATACAGTCACTATTCCCCTCTTATGAGGATGCAGTCCCCGCTCGCATTATCCTGAAGAGCATATTTACATTGTTGTTTCTGATGGCATCCCGGCACGCAGTGATCACCTGCATCTTGGGTTTCCCAACTGGAAAGAAACGAAACCAGAATCAGCACTGATATATATTTAAAGTAACTGAATCAGACATTAAATAGACATTTGCAGGTCAGAGCTGGTCTCCCGGAATTTAGATTTTGTAAAAAAATTAATTGTTGTTTGGGATTTTTTTAAATGAAACCAAACAGTAGGACTATTTTCCCTTTTTCTTAATCCCAAATTGAAGGGGGGTTACTATTTGTATTACAAAAGCACCTAGAAGCCTCAACCTGGCTGGGTTGTGGGTCCCATTGTGGCAGACACCATACAAATACGCTGTTAAATAATTCCTTCCCCAAAGTGCATAACTAAGTATTCCCCTACTTGCAAAGCAAGTAATGAAGCACTGTGCTTGTCCGCGTGAAACAGCCTAGTATTCTTCAAAAGGAGAAAAGCAAAAAGAAGCCGCACAATAGCAAAAGCTAATATATATTTAAAGGTCAGTTTTAATAATTTAAGATGTTACTAGGTAAACTTTACAGGAGTTTGATTTAACCAATGAGTGTCTCCTTTAAACTTCTGAGCCCAATGTGAAGATTTCAAATTTAACTTTTAAAGTTACACTGTAAAAATGGCTTTAATAAAAGTAGTAAGTTTTACACTACTCAATAAATTGGGAACTCCTTTGAATTGTTTCCCCAATGTTGCCCCAAAATCAAATTTGGGACCTAATCCCAAATTACACTGAGTGTCCAAAACTCACTGACTTTCATGAGAATCTAGGGTACCCAGCAACTCACAATCAATTCGTTAGCAAGTAATTAGTGTAATAGAAATACCAAGGGATTGCACTTGGTGTTTCTTCCAGCCAAGTAACTAGAAAAAACAAATTAGGTTTGACATTGAATTTCTGTCCTCAGTCCAGCAATTTCTTCACCTATCTCCATGTTTTCAGAACGTACGCTATCGAATTTGAGTTTGTGCATGTCAGTAATGATATGGCTGATGACTTACCAAGCAGGGCAAAGCTTAAAAAAACAAAAAACACTTTTCTCTCTCAGGTAGAGAGAATTTGGATCGATTCTGAGACTGTATTTATGCTTTAGCTCCTATACATTGTTTGTACTTCGCCATACTTTGAAGTCTCAAGTTTCATACATTGAAATGTTCGTGGCCAATACAAAGAAAGGTCCTAATTTGCAAGCTGTTCTCACAGGCTTGATCTCACTGCCACACAGTGCTGTGCCCATTCAGTGCAATTTGCATAATCTGGGCTAACGCCTACCCTACATTTGAACAGCATTTCCGGGATTCTTGAGATTAAGGCACATATCTTACACTTCGTAGAGATCATTTGTATTTGTCTTTTAAAAGTGAGACTAACTGCAGTTTAAACAACTATTAGAGATTTCATATTCCTCTGTAGCTGGAAACTGAACTGAGAGTTCCACTATTAAATCCTGGACCAGATTTAACAAAATGTATCTGGCCTTCAAGATATGCTCTGACAATCCTGCATTTGCTCTTAGATGTGCTGTTTTCTATCCTTACCTATTAGTTGGGCCAAAAATGGAATTCCCAAAGTAGACCCCAGCCCTGGACTTACCACGCAGCCGTCCTGCTCTCTGGATAGCTTGATTTACAGCTTTGAGATTATTTAATAGCTCGGTGTGATTGGTGCAGCGAATTTTGTACTCATTAAGTAAATCTCTGTTCAGATCGTAGAGTTCCATGTACCGTTTCTTCATATTTCTCCTGCAAAAATGAGCAGGAGGGACAAAGGCAACGCAAAGGACAAGGAAACCAAGTGACAATTCATGTTTTGTTAATGTAAAAAAGCAACACTAGTTAGTTATTGTGGATACCTGCTTTTATCAAGTTGTCTAAAGCTAGAAGGCTGAATGCCTCCGAGGGCATCTAATATAGCTACGCACCTACTCATGTATGTTATTCCTCATCACTTACACCAGAAAAACCAAGTCACAATATATTTCCCCTACTCTCTCACTCTTTTTCACATGCCTCCCCCAATAAGCCTTCTGCGCCTCAATTCTGGATTAGTGATTGGGCGCGCTGAGAAAAGGAGTTACTTTCCCCAGAGCAGTTAGCCTTGCTGATCATTAGTTGCATTTGAGCTTCGATTTCTTGCAACAGACGGTCATGATATGGACATCAGCCCATAGCTTCTGGAGGACAGAGCTGTTCCGAGCAAAAGATCACCCCTTGAAAACAGAGAGGAGAACAAACTCTTCCTCAGCCCTTTGTGCAGAGTCCATCCCACGCCAGTCCAAAGAGGATGAGTTCTGCCCTGCCAGATACTGCTTCCTTCCTTTTGCCACAACACATTCCTTCCAGCCTACCTGAGAACCCAACACTACCTCACAGCTGATTCACATTGCCAGCTACACGCTGAATCTTTGCCACATTCTGCCTGACTCATCCACCAACTGGTTCTCAGCTGAAAGAATACATCAGGAACACAATGATCGGGCGTAAATAACATGCACTTAGATTTAATGCAGCTTAGATCCTTGCAGCTGTTTCTATCTAAGGGTGCTCTTCTCTACCAGAAAGCAATGACTGGCCACCAGAAACAAAGAATCATGGAGAAATGCAATGGCTGCTCACATGTCTCCCATGAGGCGTGAATCTTCTGCTCGAACCAACATACTACGAATAAGGTTGGAGTGGTCTGCCATGTCAGCTGTGAGTTTCTGGTGCACTGTATGATATTCATCCACCTAGGATGAGTAAAGACACCAAGACACTTTGTGAAGTCCAGGCAAATCTGAGAGAGGTTAGCTTTGAAAGATAGAAACTTCACTGATTTAATAGGGAACAGCTTCCTGACCCTACGCCTGGATTCTCGCCCAGGAAGAGAAAGGCTAGAGGAGACTTTCAGGGCCAACAGACCTTCCTGGTTCACTCAGGGCCTGATCCAAACAGTCAGCTTCAATGGGCTTTGAATCTCCTGGTCAGTTTACAGAATGAGGGAATTGTCCTAATAATCAACAGCCAGGAGGGGACCTGACCCTGTTTTGGACAACAAGGAACTTTGAAAATGAGGGGCTGTCACTCTCTCTTTAATTCAGAGCGTACGGCAAACCACGGTTGCAGGTTTAAATGACAGAAAGCCAAGATATGAAGAGAGGAAAAAAAGGTCACCAAATCCTGAAGCCACCATCCACCACCGAGTCACCCACCATTTCGAAACGCTGCTCACCTTAACGAGCACTTTCCGCAACTCCTCAAAGTACGCAGGGAAATCCGCTTCCACATGCAAGTCTTCAATCGCCAAGAAGGAGGCCAATGACTGGATAATGTCACCAGCTACATCTATATCATCCGTGCTGACTGAAATCTAACATATGAAAACAGAAAATTCCAGATTTCCTCTCTTCGAAATTCTCCTCCTCCCTCACCCCCCCCATTAAACAGGACCTATTTTGCAAGAACTTAACACTATCAAGATTTTCATTGGAAGGCCTATTACTCTAATGATACTTTTTGCTAGAATTCAGCACTATGGGCTAGATCTGAAGTCAACAGGAACTTTCCACTGACTTCAGCAGACTCTGGATCAGGGCCTAGGGGAGAAATGAATCACTGTGCAAAGGGCCACCACAAGGATCATGCCCTCCTTACATCCCACCTAAGCCCTCAAAATAGGGCTCAAGTGATGCAAGAGCTCTTTGCTGCCTCTCTGCACAGGGATGAATTTCACGGTGTAATACATTGCCTCCAAAAATTGAAGGACCACCCTGCTGTATTGCCCATATCACTGGCTGGGCTTGGAATTTTACTCGCAGATAGGAAAGTGGGCACAACATACCCTTGAAGGAGAATTAAGTATGCCCTTGTGGACAAACACTAGCATTTCATCTGCAGTCACATAAAACAACGAGACACTTTGATGCTATGATAATAACTCTTAGCTGGACAGAAATAGCAAGAAGCTAGCGACTGGGAAATTGTAACAGCTCGGTCCCTCCTCTGCTTTGTTCCTTGGCTCCCTGTTCACTTTCCCATATGGGCATTTCCCCCCCAGTTTCATTGCTCTTTAACAAGACTAGAGCTAAATACAGTAGAGCAAGGGTAAAAATTACCTCCCCACTGGGTTTGATTTTTATGCACAGCTGTCCTGCATCACGCAGGGAAGTGAAACAGACTTGAAAAGGTGCACTTTGGAGCTCTGCATCTTCTGGTAACAGAAAGCTCTGGTTCAACCACATGACAACCTTTGAAAAATAAATTCATAACATTACCCTTCACATGGAGAAACTGACTGGAATATATTTGCTCTAGTAGACATTATTGGATACACTAGACAAGAGCTGAAGAGCACATGCTCAATGCATCTTGTGACCATATACATACTCCTACCCTGGGTAGTGAAATAAAGTGTCTTTATTAGAAAATGAAATTGAACTGGAAGTTTATTAGGATTGTAACATCCCTGTTGGACACAACATAATTCATTTTGCATTCTCCTACCTAGTGGAATGTTATAAGTGGCCTGTTCAAAGCATGATTTTGTATAATATTATGAATAAGAGAATCAAGTAAGAAAGAAAAAGTCAAGTAAGCCCTTCGGGGCAGGGATCATCTTTTTGTTCTGTGTCTGTACAGCACCTAGCACATTGGGTCCTTGACCAGGGTTCCTAGGTGCTACAGTAATACAAATAATACATAAGAAGAAATTGACAGAGGAAGGATTGTTCCGTGATTAAGACAGTAGCCTAGGACTTGGAAGTCCAGGATTCAAATTCCTGCTCTTCCACATATTTCCTGTATGACCTTGGGCAAGCCACCCAGCCTCTCTGTGTCTCAGGTCCCCACCTGCACAAAGGGGATAACAGACTTGCCCTGCCTCACAGGGGTGTTGTGAAAATAAAAACTTTAAAGATTGTGTGGTGCTCAGATACAACGGTAATGGAAGCCACAGAAATACCTATGATAGATAGAGCTCAGAGGGGCAAGGCCAAAAAGCTTTCCTTAGAGAAGAGTATTACATCTGATCAATTGGCCATCAATCACCCAAGTTAGAAGTATTTTTGCCCCAGTAATTTCTATGCAATGGAAGTTATGTATATGCAGGATAGTCTCACTAAACCATGCTTAAGAACTGGCCAGTTCTCACCCCAGGCTGTAGTAAACTGCCATCCCAGCATATTCCCAAGATACACTACAGAACATTTACTGATCCATTATGAATTTGAACTGAATTAAACCCGTGAAGTAAGATGAATTATCTAGGTACTTTATTGCACTTTTCTCACTGTTTACCAACTTAATTCAGTCATTCACTAGGGCCCTTCCATTAGCGTAGGTTAGGAAAGTTCTACTAGATAAAGTACAACGAAGGAACAAGTAACTACTAGAACTTCTGATTTTAACCAGTTATTTCCTGCAGCTGCCCAGAAACTCTGAGAATGTTTCTGCTATGCCACCATTTAAAAAAAGAAGCATGAACTCCAGCTGTAAGCTGTTTCTGTTAAACACGGACTGTTATTGACAGCAGTGGAGTAAATCACGTTATTTCCCTTTGCTCTAGAGACTCCCATGTTAATTGCAAACTCGCCACCTTATACAAAAAGCAGGAACTGTGCTCAGAACCCAAAAATAATTTGCAGAGCGTTAACTCACCCTTTGCACCCTCTCGCTGATTGTAAAGTTAACAAAGCTTAGAGGTTCGGGAGCCGAGTCAGGGCTGCTCAAGGCATACATTGAAAATCGGGGTAGCTGTCTTGTCAGTTCAAATACATGGAACTGTGTGCTGGAAGGAATCCAAAGGGAAAAAAAAGAGAGAAATTTGCCAACAGACCCGCACTTTATCTATTGTGCCCTTCCATTAACAAAATCAGGATGATTCGTTTTACATCAGACTCTGTCAGCACAACCCAGCAATGAATATGACATTCACTAGGACAATACACTGAAGAGGTAAAACTGGAGACATTTTATTAACTACAATTACAACATATTAAAAATAACATGAAGGATTAATGGAACCCTGCCCAGAACTGAATTCAGTTCTCTGCATCGCTCCTGCAATGGATCGATGGCTGCTGAAATGGTAAAGGAAGCTCTAGCCCAGGGGTCGGCAACCTGCAGCACACGTGCCAAAAGTGTCCCATGCGCAGACTTTGAGCAGCACACGGCGCCCTGGCCAGAGCCGCGCCACTCCGTGCTCTCTGCTCACTGCCAACCCTGCCGCCAGAACAGGCTCGACCGCCCCGGCCGCCGACACTGCCACGGACACTGGGAGGGGCGGGGGAGAGATTGGGCATGGCTCTTTGTTAAGGCTGCCGACCCCTGCTCTAGCCCAACGATGCCTTGCACTTTTGGTAAAGAGATGCCACTAGCAGGAGCAGAGGAAGCAGAACAAATCAAAAGAGAATCTGATTCTCAAATCCAACTTGAGATGCATTTTATTTATGCTGTGATTTGTACAAATTCTGCTCTCAAATATGGACCAAAGACTGACACTGAAGTCCAAGGGCGTTGAGGACAGTCGGCAGCTGACAGAGTGCAGGCCAGATGCAATCACAGAACTGTAGGGCAGGCAGGGACCTTGAGAGGTCATCAAGTCCAGCCCCCCGTGCTGAGGCAGCATCAAGTAAACCTAGACCATCCCTGACAGGTGTTTGTCTAGCCTGTTCTTAAAAACCTCCAATGACGAGGATCCCACACACCTCCCTTGGAAACCTGTTCCACAGCTTAACTGCCCTGACGGAAAGATTTCCCCACATGTAACCCCATATGTAATCTCCCTTGCTGCAGACTCAGCCCATTACTTCTTGTCCCTCCTTCAGTGGACATGTAGACATCACCGTCCTCTTCGTAACAGCCTTTCACATATTTGAAGTCTGTTCTCAGGAGCCCCCGTAGTCGTCTTTTCTCAGGACTAAACATGCCCCGTTTTTTTAACTTGTCCTCGTCGGTCAGGTTCTCTACACCTTCTATCGTTTTCACTGCTCTCCTCTGGACTCTCGCTAATTTATCCGCATCTTTCTTAAAGTGCGGTGCCCAGAAATGAACACAATACTCAGGCGGAGACTGAGGCTCGCCTGTATCAAGTAGAGTGGGACAATTACATGCTGTGCCTTATACACAGAACACTCCTGTTCACACCCCAGAATGATGTGAGTCTTTTCTGCAACTGCATCACACTGTTGTGATACACATATTCCTTTTGTGGTCCACTACAATGCCCAGATCCTTTTCAGCAGTTCTACCACCCACCACTTACCTCTCGTTTAGTAGCTGTGCATTTGATTTTTCCTTCCTAAGTGAAGTTGTTTACACTTGTCTTTATTGAATTTCATCTTGTTGATTTCAGACCAATTCTCCAATCTGCCATGGTCGGTTTGAATTCTAAACTTGTCCTCCAAAAGCGCTTGCAACCCCTTCCAGCCTGGCGTCATTCGCAAATTTTAAGACGCATACTCTGCCCTCCATCATCCAAGTCATTCATAAAAATATTGAATAGCATCAGAGCCAGGACTTACCCCTGCAGAACCCCACTAGATACGCTAGCGGTAGTCGGTAGGCAGACTGCGGGCCAAATCTGGACCGCCAGATGCTTTTGAACAGACCTCGAAATCTTTTCACTTATTTATTATAATTATTGGAGGGTTTTCTTATTATTTTCTCTGGAGTCTGGACCTTGACCAAGAACTTTGGACTTTGACAAAACAAATTTACTACCCGAGATACACCCTCCCAGTTTGACAGTGCACCACTGATAACTACTCTTTGAGAACGGTCTTTGAAATAGCTGTGCATCCATTTTATAATAATTGCAGCTAGACCACATTATCTGAATTTGCTAATATTTCCCATATTCCATTAGCACCCAGGCCTGGTCCCACAGCTGTCAATGGCAAACCTCCCGTTGACTAGCAATGGAACAAGATCAGGCCCTTAATGATTTAAGCATGTAGCGAGTCAATAGGAGCTGCCGGTGTTTAGCACCTCTGGAAATCAGGCTCCTCATTTGTGTTTTTAAAAAAGCATTTCAGTTCTTTTAATCAGGAGTCAGGATGCATGGGAACAAGGCCTGAAGAAATGAACGACTACTTGTTACATATCTTCCACAACACAAAGGCATACAAAGGTATCGTGGCTACATCATTGCTGTTTCACACCAAACACTGCTGTTATTGGAAACAGGACTTCACGCTGGTACCATACCGCCAATCTTACCTGCTTCTGTAACCCACAAAGGCTTTGATGTGTAAATCCACTGGGACATCTTTGGGAGGGATAAGGGGAACCTGAATGCGACCAGAGAGATTTTGGACACTGGGATGAACCACATGGCTCTCGCCTTCGAATATCCCTTCAGCAAAGATCAGCACAGCTCGGATAATTGTGTCTTCGGAAAGGGGAAAAAGTTGTCTGTTAATTAATAGTTCTCCTCTGGCGATAACACTGCATCACTTTCAAAATTAATCAGGGGGAGTTTTCTGGAAGAGCAGGGGAGAAGAGGTTGGATTACAGACATTTAGCCCTCTATGCGGAAGCCCAGATTCGGCAGCTGGATGCTTAGCCTCAGGTGGGGCACACATTGGATTGTTCTCTAGTCGCTCCTACTGGTGACACGAGGAATCCTACAGGGATCATTATGATTGCTTTACTGAACTTCATGGATCAATTGCATGGAAGAAGGAACAAACAAGATTCTCAGATACTCTGATGAGGAGGGTCAGATTGATGGAATGTGGTTGATTCAAAACTCTTTGAAAGGAAGGCACCAAGACAGAGGAGATTGAGAATGACAGACTCACTAGGGGACAGGCAAACCACTGGCTAAATGTACCAAACCATTTGCATGTGAGGTTACAAGAAACCACCATTATCAGCTGCAAATTATTTCTCACCGTTAGATGTGGAAATACACAACTCGACGTGGGCAGCCTGACTGTCAGAGCCCAGGTTAACTGACAGGGCTGTCTGGAGCTGGGTGTTAGCTGGAATCACTCCCCTCTGCCCATCAGCTTCGTTCAGCTGAGTGCTCAGCTCAACCTGCTGCAAAACACACACTTCCAAGTCAGTCACAACAGCAAGGTTTTCACTAAAGCAGTTCTGAAGATCCATCCAAGAGCCAACCCTCTCCACCATGGAAAGGGATTTTTTACAGCAGCTTTCATACATTTTAAAGATCTGTGAAGAATGTTTAGATCAAGCTTCTCTTCAAAGTCTCTGGGCTGAAATCTGATTTATACAATGCCTCATTGCCCACTGTGATTCTCCTTATAGACCCTTATTTAAAAAAGCATGAAAGATGTTGCTCAGGGCAACCCTAAACTTTAAACACGTACTGAAGTCCCATGCACATACATAAGTGCATTGCTGAGTTCTGGCCCTAATCATTACATCAGTTGTATGGATCTACTCTTCCTTCTGTCAAGTCTCAAAGCTTGACATAACTCTGTCTCTCCCTACCTATCCCCCCTCTGTCCAGGTTGCCCTGATCCTCTGCACTCTGTCAACGTTCCCAGCCACATCCCAATCTGTTTGCCAGATTCCCACACAACCACCACTGTGCCATTCTTCTTCTCGCTGACCCATCACCAACAATAGAGATTCTGCAATCAGAACTTAAGTTAACCATTCAATTACTAGAGCCAGAATAGAATCCAGCTCCCTCTCCATTAGCTCTGCAGAGCCAAAGCACCAAGCAGACTAAAAAGAGTAGAGAAAATTCCAGGTATTAAAGTAAGAAGAGCTGGTTCTGAACACACACAAGGAGCAGGCCTGTTGCATAAGATGCCTCTATTTTACATTGTTGGTGCACTCTAATTCTTCTAATAGTCTATGGGTCTGAGTCTCATCTTAGTCCATCAGTTTTACACCTATGTGACAGTAAATGACTGCTACGGAATTACTCCTGATTTATGCTGGTGTGAGACCAGAATCAGGCCCTACATCCTGTTTTGAGACGTACCTTTGAGTTTTCCTCATAGTTTCGTAATTCCAGCAGCAGATTTTGTTTCTTTTGACTAAGCTCCCGAATCTGATCCTGTTCCGCACTGGTGTCCATCAAGTTTCCTTTCATCTCCTGGCTTCCTGGCAGGTAGCCACGTACTGCACAAAAACAAAACACAAAGCATTTTAAGCACATCTTTAGCAGCAACCTCTAGACTTCAGCTTTTGCAGCACAAATCATTACTAACAGATTGACTGCAGAAAAAATATTGAGTCAGCTCTTCATCTGGGATAAATGGGTGTCGCGCCACAAAAGTAACTGGAGTTATGCTGATTTACACCAGCTGAGGATATGGCCCACTATACTTACCATGACAACATGGCTGGACATTTAAAGGGACATTTATGACTTCTGGAGCATTTGGAGCGTTTCTAGAGCTTCTCTTTCTAAAGCTGATCCTCACTGATCAGATGGAGTGACAGAACAGTGTAGATCTCTCTTTTGTAGAGTTACTTTAGATTATTTTATATTTAGTTTAGTTTAGGTGAGTCTTAAGTTACTTACAAGCACTATCGACATTACTCTATCCTGTCTGGGAATTTTACAGGTGCCAAGTGTTCTTGTTATTGTCTTGGTGAATGACCCTGGTTGACTCCTATCCACATTCTGATGTCGAAATTGGTGTCATTTGTCATATACTTTGCGTTTGAAACACTTCTCCAGAGGAACCTTGGCTACCTGCACAAGATGGCTTGCAATCTCGCTGGGCTTAACCAGCGGACGATTTTGTCCTGGAGGTTGTTGAGCAGCAGCGGATCAAGTTCCTGCATTTCTGGCTGGAATAAGTGAAGTCAAGCTTTGCCATAGATTCCTTCCACCGCGTGAGCCTGACGGCATGCAGAGACTCAATCAGGTGGCCAGCGATGTACAGGTCACCCAATAATTTGAATTTCTTGAGCAAGGCTTGGTATTCTGCACTCAGGAAGGGAGTGCAACTTGGACGATAGCCTTGTGGTATAGCTGGGCATGTGGCTTTATAGATGGCTCCTTGGAATTGGTGGTAGGCTTCATCGACTAGATTACAATGCAATGGAATGGTAACCATGCTCCAGTCCAGTGCATCGCAGAACTTTTCCCAGTCGATGAGCTAAATAAGGCCCTTTAGTCCATCAAATCAGGCACAGCAGTGGGGTATGACAACATCTTGCTGGAATTCCTCAAGCAGCTTGGATCAAAGGTGTCACAGTGGCTTATTAACTTCTGCATATGGGTCAGTAATGAGAAGAAGGTACTATGCATTTGGCATCAAGCAAAGATTATTGCCGTTCTTAAGCCAGGCAAGGACCCCTACAATATGTCAAGTTACCACTCAATATCCTTGCAGTCAGTGTTTTTCAAGGTGTTTGAGTGTTTGATCCTCCAGTGTATCACTCCAGATTTGGACAATGTCTTGCAAATTGAGCAGACAGGGTTTAGAAAAGAACGCAGCACCTGTGATCAAGTCCTCGCCTTGAGCACCTTTATCGAAAATGGTTTTCAACAAAATCTAAAGATGGGAGCTGTCTTCTTGGATTTGACCACCGCTTATGACAGAGTTTGGCACAGAAGCCTTTTGTTTAAACTCTCTCGAGTTGCCCTGCATTGGGTAGTCAAAGAAGTAGAGCCTTTTATCCAAAACAGGCTTTAGAGTATATGTGGTCAACTGCTGTAGCTCTTGGAAGTGTCAGATCAATGGCCTCCCTCAAGGCTCAGTTCTTTCACCAATACTGTTCAATGGATACATCAACAAACCGCCAGCTACACTCTCACAAAACTTTATCTATGCCGATGACATCGGCTGCAGCTCCCACGCTCAGTCCTGCTCAGAAACTGACAAAGTCTTGCATGAAAATATGACGCTCATGGCAGATTACTGCAGTTGATGGTGCTGCAGCTAAGCTTTTCTAAGATGGTTTCTAGTGTATTTCATCTGCATAATGCAAGATGAGTTGGCTTATTAATACGGCCTGATTCACTGGCTCTTTACCTCCCAGCAAAAAAGGATTACGTGCCCAACATAAACTGGGGGTTCTCCTGATGATATATGGAAAAAGCACTCAAGAGGACATACAAAAATTGGTATGTTCTGCTACTTTCTTTAATATGTTTGGACCTGTGTTCCAAATACTCTGTGCCAGGCTCCTGTGTTACTGCTGAGGTTCAGTCAGATGGTTAAGACAGTCACCTAGGAACCCTTCCTTTGACCACTATATTTATTTATATGTTCAGTATGAGCAAAGTTATTTAAATACTTTGAATAAAAAATACCTCCCATCTCAACTAGGTTTCACTTCCTTAGCATCTGATGATATAAGATTATAAGATCTCCAGTCAACCACAGTGTCTTCCATGAAACACAAGGTAATTTCCTAAATTGCTCATTAAAAAAGCAAGCAGAAACATTTTTTTT
Source organism: Mesoclemmys tuberculata (assembly GCA_007922155.1). Taxonomy (NCBI): domain Eukaryota; kingdom Metazoa; phylum Chordata; order Testudines; family Chelidae; genus Mesoclemmys; species Mesoclemmys tuberculata. Next base: position 690,021 of record ML675631.1, on the reverse strand, counting down.
AAATAAACCTCTTTCAAACCTTCTTGAAGAAGGTCACGAGAAGCTGAAAAGATCTCATACGTATTTATTTTCTCCCTCACCAATCAAATTTAACAGCATGACTTGAGGTATCCCTGCATGTACTGAGTACAATTTTGTTTCACTATTAATGGAAGATCACCTCTGCTAAGTGACTGAATTTTGTAGACCTACACGTAGTCATATAAAAAACAGGTTTGATTGTTTACCATCCAAGAGATGGTATTCAAAATCTTGTTAGCGGAAAGTCTGACCTTTCTATTCCCTGGATTTTGCAAAGGATGATGATAGATTTGGCTGGCAAAAATACATGGAAACCCAAAAGGCATTTGGCAGCTATAGTACATTCAATACAATAGCATGTATTAGTATAAGGCTTTGTGGGTAATTCTGGCGGCATTTCTGCTTAGCTTAAACTAATACATTGATGTTGCAAAGGATTTTTCATGCTCTTACCTTCACCATCAACTGAACAGCAGATTAACTGGGTGTTACCATCCATTCTGTAATCCCCCTCTACTATTCCTGCAATCGAGGAAGCAAAGTTGTCCTTAAAGATGACCTCCCCAGTTCGGTCACTGCGTGCATCAACCTGGAATACAGAACATTCCCAAGACATAGGATGAAGATGAAAGCTAATCTCACTGTATAAACCATGCAGCGCACTGGAACATAAACCGAGGAATCCTGCTGCACTTATGGAACTGGAGGCGAACTTGCAGCTCCATGGATCAGATAAAGAAAACACCATCAAAAATGAACTTATCAGTGAAATGACAGAACCAGACACACAAGTAAAAAAGAACTGTTCCTGGCAGAGACTTTCCCCTGAGAAAAGTAAAAAGAAGAGAAAGAGAGAGGGGAATTGCAAGCCTGTGCTGTCAAGGTGATACACATTATTGAAGCAGCAATGACAGGACCAAACTATAAGTAACCTTAAGGCAGCATTTACAATCTTCATTCTTATTCATAGCCTTTGTCTGAAGAAGGGTGTTACTTTTATGCACAAATATCATGACCTTTAATTATCATTCCATGAGGGGATTTTTCAGTTCTGCATAGCTTTGCTCTTCCAAGGCACAGGACACAGCAATGTTCTTCTAGGGGCTGGAGACTGTTTCAAATCAATGATCGGGGAAGATACCGTAAATGATACACAAAGGAGAAATAAGCGTGTTGCGATTTCCTACACAACAATGTTGTATCGACTCTAGCAGCTCCACACCAGAGGTTACAATGAATCATGGGGCTCTAGGTTGCTAGCCTGAGGCAAATTAAATCAAATTCTCCTGGGATAATGAAAGGAGACAGTGTGAAAGAAGTGCAGATTTACAAGAAAACATTGGCAAATGGTGTCCATGGGAGATCTGGCAGCTAGATCAGCCATTTCTAGCAAGTGACAATGCTAACCAACTGTGTTAAAAGGGAAGAGAATTTAGTTTTATATAATGATTTTACATATGAATTAGATAAGATTGAAGCTACCTTCTCTATTATCTAGTAAGTTTCCTTCATTTGTAATTGACGAACCTCCAGGGAACACAGAAGAATACTAGGATGTTCTCAATACAGAGACAGAAGTGGAAGTAGCACTCAGAACTGAAATGTATTATACAACCTCCACTAGTACAGAAACAACCTTCTATATCTTAGCGATTTCTTTTGAAATATTCAGGGGAAAGTTCTTCTTGTAAATGATGGCATATCTGACAGTGTATTCATAAACTGAGCCAGGCTCATTGTAATATTTCTTCAGAGTTCAGTCTAGTCTTTTGAAGGGTTTGTCTATTCAGCCTTGTACAACTAAATAACTTTGTCCAAATGCAATCTCTTGACTGATAGCTACTCATTTTCTCTCCATTTAAACTCACCTTCCCATTGGACCATCCAGTGATCAATTCACATACTCCATCAGAATTAAGATCAAATGCATGTATGCTCATTGCATGATTTTTAGACTGGGGAAAAAACAAAGAACAAATGCATGAAGTTATTCTTTTGGTACTGGGGTATCTATACAGATTACACAAGGGAGTAGCAAGAAGTTTCGTAACAGAATGTCAGGGCATCCATATGTGTAAGTCATATGCCTCTGAAATCTGAGCACCTGCATTAAAGATACAGGTCAGTGTTCTCCAAGGGTGCAAACTTTCCTTTCTACATGTTGCCATCCAAGTGCATGATCATGTCCACCTCCTCCTACAAAAACAGTGGACCATACAAGAGCCTGATTCTCCGAGACAGGAGTTACAGTCCTAGAGTTCTTATAAATCTTGTTAGTAAGTGGGAAATCCCATTAGCACAAGGAAAACCATTTCCACATGATTTTTTAATATCCCAATTGCTCCAGTCAGTGCCAGTAAGAAAATTGAAACTGAGTATGAGGAAAGGATTTTCCTGGCAACAAGATCTGTTAGGCTGTGGAAGAGTCCCTCAACGAAACTTGGGGAGGCCCCATTACTTAAGACAGGGGTCATCAAACCGTGGCTCCCGAGCCGCATGCGGCTCTTCAGCCGCGGCGAGCCGCGTCCCCGTAGCCGCAAGCGGCTCTTCAGCCTTGGTGAGCCGCGTCTCCAGAGCCGTACGCGGCTCTTCATCCGCGGTAAAAAATTCCAGATAAATAATTCTTCCCCCAGTGTGAGCCCCCACTCTGCAGCTCCACCACTGAAATTGACCAGAGGACTCAATTTCAGGGCGGAGACTGCACCCAGTGATTCCAGGTCCGCCACCGAAATTGACCAGGACGAGTCAATTTCAGGGCGGAGACTGGTCTGAAGTGCTGGCTGCTGGGGTGCAGTGTGTTCGGTGCTCGGTGCTCCATTCATCCGATCCTAGCCCGGCTCCTCTGTCAAATTTTAGAACGCACTGTGGCGCATTGTGGCCCCGGGAGTCAAAAAGTTTGCCCACCCCTGACTTAAGACATTTAAAACAACACTGGCTAGAGCACATGGAAACATATTGTGCAGGGATCAACCCTCTGCTCATCTCTGAGAAATGGACTAGATGAACTAATAGTATTTCCACCTGTGGCTATGAAGCTCTACTCCATCATCATTTAATTTGCTGTACTCTTGTTAAAACACATTTAATTTTGGCCAGTCAACACCAGTCCAAACAGACGCACGTTTGTGGTGAAACAATCTCGCGTCAAGTTGTACAAGGTGGGTGGAGTCCTCCTACGAGGCCGACCTCTGTTCAGAGAAATCTGGGGAATGGCAGCTTCCTGTTACCTGCCCTTTCCCATGCCTTATCTTTGGGCATTGTAACCAATACACAAATCACAGCTATTATGTGAGACTTTTCACCTTCTTTGTGGTAGAGCAGTAATACAAACATGCCCGCCTCCCACACCTGGCAGCACCACTGTTGTAGTTATAGAAAATGCTACAAGCCCCTCACCAGTGCCATGTAAAATGACTCTCTCTGAAATATCTGTCAACACTATATCCACTGAATAGATTCAGTATGAACGAGGAACTCAAAATTCCTCATGATTGTAGTCCCAATGGGTAGTCCAACAGAAATAGCCCCTGCAGGGCAGAAGTTAATTGATGTGCTATTAATTTTGTACAGTTGCATTTTTATACATATAAAATAAACCATAGTACGCACAGGGTGAGATTTCCAAAACCAAGAGATTTGGACACCCAGTGCCCATTAAAATTAACAGGAACTGGACTCCCAATTCTGCAATTTGGCTTTGAGGCTCTCAGCCATAATATTCCGATTTCTTTCTTCAGAACATATTTGATTGTACTAACTTTAATCCTCCAGTAGCGGGCTGCCTTGTCATAAACTCCCACTGTACCATTAGATAGAGCATAGCCAAATCGACTGCCATACATGGGGCTAAGTGCAGTGATGGTCTGAAAAAGAATACGAAGGAGTTAGAATGCATCTCTACTCCTAGAGTTTGAAGTAACTGATAATAGAATGCACACAGTTTCTGTACCAAATTAGTTGTTTTATTTATTAATTAATTGGAGACATTGTTCCTCCTTAAAGAACATTAATATAGTAGGTATACCAAAGATTAGTTTAAAATCACTATGGACTCATCCCTCTTACTAAGATTCTTTGGCAAACATTTTGTGCCAGCAAGAGAGAGCACAAATGTAGAGAAAACGCCTGTGGCCACTGGTGTTTGTAACACGGTGTCATTCATATCTGTTCTGGTTAGGCAAAACTCTCTGTAATGGCTGTCGGTCCCTGGTCTATACTAGTGGCCCAGTGTTACTAACACTAGTGGAGTGACCTGGTGCTAGCAACAGTGGGAAATCTTTGCCAAAAATCTCCAGGTCTAAATCAATGAGAAAAAATAAAAGTCTGTTTCCAGGATCAAACTCTTGTAGGGGAAGGAACACTGGTGAATATCTATGGCATTACAGAAATAATAAAATACTAATAAACATAAATGCAGAACCAGGCAAGTGCCTACAAGAGCCATAACTCTCCTGTAACTCAACGCTTTTCTTCCTAGATGCACAACATAAAAGTTAACTATTAGAGTAGCCCCTCAACATGCATATGAGAAGTGTTCTGGTGCCAAATGAGAGTTACAGATGCATCAATTCTAAGGCCAGAAGGGACTACTGTGAGCATCTACTCTGACCTCTTGCATAACACCCAGCCACAGGACTTCCCTGAATTATTTCCTGTTTGAACTACAGCATATCTTTTAGAAAGACATCCAATCTTGATTTGAAAATTGCAAGTAATGGAGAACCCATCACAACCATTGGTAAATTGTTCCAATGGTTAATTACCCTCACTGTTAAATATTTGCACCTTATTTCAACTCTGAATTTGTCTAGCTTCATGTTCCAGCCATTTGGTCTTATTATAAGTTTGCCTGCTAGACTGAAGAACCTTCTATTATCAAAATTTCTGTTCTCAATTTAGATACCTTATAGACTAATTAAGTCATCTCTTAATCTTCTCTTTGATAAACTAAATAGACTGAGTCCTTTGATTCTATCACTGTAAGGCATGGTTTCCAATCCTTTAATTATTCACGTGGCTCCTCTTTGAACCTTTTCCAAGTTATCAACAGCCCTCAAACTGTGGACACTGGAACTGGACACAATACTGTAGTAGCGGTCAGACCAGTGCCAAATACAGAGGTAATATTAACTGCTCTGCTCCTACTCAATATTCTCATTTATACATCTAAGGATCACATTAGCCCTTTTCGTACAGCATCACCAAAAGGTTATGTGTTGGCTTGTTGTGTACCACAATAATATTTAAAAATCAAAACACTACAGTCTTTTAAAATGAGTCCAGTACATAAAAGCCATCAACCAAAAACATGTTGCATTGAACTGACTTTCCTCCCAGGAAGAGTTTGTGGGTTGTTGAGTGTCCCTTTAATTTAGAACTATTAAGATAAGAACAAGCTTTTTAAGGAATCTGTAAGCCTGGCTTTAAAACACGATTCACATGTGGGCTAAGAAATAAATCATGTATGAGCTTGATCTCCTCTTAACTCTGAACAACTTCCACTTTAACTACAAATCAGGGTGAAAAGTTCCAGAGGAGTAGCCATGTTCGTCTGTATACAGCAAAAACAATGAGAGGCCTGCAGCACTTTAAAGACTAACAAATTTAATTTCTGCAGGCATAAGCTTTCGTGGGCTGCAGCCCCTATGCCTGCAGAAATTAAATTTGTTAGTCTTTAAAGTGCTGCAGGACTCTCATTGTTTTTACAAATCAAGGTATTACTCAAGAACATAACTTTGCAGTTAATACCAAATGCAGGCTTCAAATACTGACCAGCCTTAGGCATTTTAACAGATATTCTCTGCTGAATGCTACACAGCTTTACTAGCTAAATCATGCTCCTGCTGCACCGGGGAAGTGGTGAGAATGGCTACCTAGCAGCCATTCCTAACTGTTTCAAAAGTACAATTAGCACAGAATATTCCAGGCCAGGATATCCTGTTAAATTCTAATTCTAGCCACCCTCTCCTAACAAAACTGCCCTTCTTTAGCTTTATTAGCTCCTTCATAAGTGGTTTAGTAGCTAAGCCTTTTATCCTTAACTCCAGCAGCAAGTTTCCTCCCATGATACAGTTCTCCTCAGATTTTCAAGAAGAGAAGTCTCTAAGGTGTCCTTCCCACTCCACTGAAAGCCTAGCAGTGGCAGAATTAAGAATATTTCTAAATTCAACCACATGGCACTTTTCCCTCTAAAAGCAACCAATCACTAACAGTGGGGATCCTTCCCCTGACACTAAGCTGAAGAATGACAACCCCAGCGCCCTTATACTTTCTACCCATACACATTCCCTCCCTAAAAGTCTTCCTGTCAGACACCTGTAATTTAGGCCCTGTCTATGCTACAGGTGCAACCACATTTTTTACTGGTGCATGTCACTCTTATCTGACCTGCTTACAACAAACAATCTTCAGTTTTGTCCATACAGTATGATTTTTTTAAATGTAATCATGCTTAATCTGTACTTGTGCATCCACAAGCTGCTTACTCATGTTTGTGTCAATGCAGTCTAGCAAAATCTGTGCCACGAGGCTGAGATCATACCAACATAAAATAATGACATTGTCTTATTAACTACTCAATTTCTTGCACTAGAGATACAGGCATTGACTCCTCAGCAATGACCTCCCCTTGCCTATCCTATGATTTTTGGGGAAAGTATTGCAACTGAATGAACTCTATTGCTTACAGCTTCTGACTGAAAGCCTGACCTATAGTCAATTGAAGACAATGGGATCCCTCCAATGATTTCAATGTGGTTGGATGGGGCCCTAATTTTCTGACAAACATTTTCTTTTAAAAACGTACCAGATTATTCATAAAACAGCACAACAAAAATCACAATCCAGGTGGCTTAAATCCATTATTAAATTGTAACTTTTAAAGTGCTAATAAAATAGGTAAGATTAACTAATTAACTCAACCGGTCATTATAGTAAATCTAAGCCACTGTAGATTTATGGTGGGCAATATTTTGTATCCCATCTGAGCATATAATAAACACTGCTTAGAAATAATAAACACTGCTTAGAAATAATTTACCTCTGTTTCTGACATTTCTGCCACAATCTCATCTTCTTTAAAAACCCTGATGTCAAAATCCTCAGACCCAACAAGCAGCTAAAAAGAAAGAAAGACTCTCAAACTGGTTTATTTAACTCACAGAAACAAACAAACAAAGACAGTTAAGAATTCAGAGGCAAGCAGAAAGCTTTTACTGAGTGAACAACATTCTAGGCCCAGTCTTCTAGAGTTTTTAATGGTGTTATGAAAAGTTCGTGAAGTGCTTTGGGATCAAAGGGCGCCATACACTCTCTTTTTGTTCATGTATTATTTATATCTGTTTTGGCAGTCTAGACTCTAAGAATGCATGCTAAAATACCTAAGGCAAGGGCGAGGGAAAGCACTCTATTACACTGGGATATATTCTTGTATCACTGTCCATGACTCAGTATTAGCATTCAGAACTGTAGTTATATATATATATATATATATATATATATATATATATATATATATATATATA
>ML675631.1:642910-673628 GCA_007922155.1 Mesoclemmys tuberculata | reverse complement strand
GGGGGTGGGGCAGGTGGCAAAGAAAGCTGGAGATGGGGGCAGCCGCCCAGGGAAGCCAGGGCAGAGCTGGGGAAAGCCCGAGGGAGAGGGGAATGAGGCGTGAGAGGCGGAGATGGGGGAACGGAGGCAGCCCTGCTCTTCCCTTTGCCCCGGGCACCTGTTCCCCTCGGATCCCCTGGTAACGTCTCCCCGTTATCCATGGCCTAGCGCACTGGAGAGCAGAGTGAGGCTGAGGTGGGCAGCCAGCTCCGGTGGAGCTACAGTGCCCCGAGCTCTTGCATTCCGATCCCGACTGTGTGACGAGGGGCCAATCTGCCCCTCGCCATCTCCATCAGTAAAATGAGCGAACAATTCCTACTTCCCCCCGGGGTAACGTTTACTGACATCATTCATCGTCGCCCTGGCGCTCTGTCCTCCTTTACCGACAAAAATATCAAGCCAATAAAAAAGCCAATGAAAACAGATCATGTTCAAATATACCATAAAGCCTGGGAAAGACAAACTTCAAAGCAATTTTGCATTTATGCTGCTTCTGTTTCCGAGGCTCTAGGTTGATTTTTACAGAATCCATCATTTTTAGCATCAGGAAAAACTTGTACATCTAGACTCCATAGGACAAGTACTCAGTACTAACCTGAAGGTTTAAAATATATTAATAACAGTATTCTGTACTTCTGGGGCTGCATCCTACTGTGGCCCTGAAATTACTTTACAAACATTCGATGGAAATTGACTGGCTCACATAAAGCCCAGATACATAGGAGAGGAGAGGTGAAATCCAACCCCAACCCAGGGCCAGGATGGACGGCTCCCTTGCTCCATGTAGCTGCTATTCTTTCCAGCCCATTGGACTGCAGTCGCAGCCCTAGCCCCTCCACAAGCAGTTGCCCAGGATAAGGTCCATATGAACATGGATCGGTGGCCCTCCCTAAGCCAACCCACAAAGTGACCTATCATGCTGACAATATAGAGCCTCTTTTCACTGCCAGGGCACTCATCAGCCAGACCTCTCTCTGCAGGTTTTCAGTGGAGTGGAGCGCTTTACTCCAACCAACTGTACCAGGGTGAATTTCACCCTTATTGGATTAAGTCTCACAATGTCCCTGTGAGCTAGCAAAGGGTTACCCATATTTTACAGACAGAAACTGACACACAGAGATATTAAGGCCCTGATTCAGTAAGCAAGTGTTTAACTTTAAATATTTGAGTACTCCCATCCCTAGTCATTTCTTAAAGTTAAGTGTGTGCTTCAATGCTTTGCTGAAATGGGGCCTAAATGGGTCATACAGCGACTTGGTGGTAGAACTGGGGATAGTACAAGCCTTAACAATTCCCAGTTCTGTGCCATAACATCATCTATTCCTTCAGCTAAACCACCCTTCTTAGTCATATTTGAGAAAATGTTTCAAAATTCTTTTGCCATTTTTACTGGCATTTGATGTTTGCTTACCAACATCAATACAGACAATGAGCATGAATTGAAACGCAGCACCTAAACACATAAAATTGAGTAATATGTTGGTGCAAGTATTCACACTGTGCTGGATTTGAAGTAAAAACATTTGAGGGTGCAGAGGCAAACTGGGATAGAAAAAATAATTGATTTATGAAGAAGTTTAATTAAAATGGACAGGCAGAGGGTCCAATCTACTCTCTGCAGCGAAATATCAAGGAATATTTCTGAAATGGAGCTAGGAGTCAAAGGTCTGTTAAGAAAAGTCAGGTTATGGGGTTGGCTGGCAGGAAGATCAGGCCGTCCAGTAAAGTTGGGCTATGAAGCAATCTGTTAGGAACAATCTGTCCAGGATTACAAAGTCGGAATTGTTATGATTTTATAAGTGATCGGAAATGCTTTGAACAACATGGGTAGGCTTTAAAAAGAACAGAATAATATAATTACTACTAGTAATTTTTGTAGCTGACATAATTTTATGGGTATTCAACTCTCAGGCTTTAGGGTACACGTTAGTTATCTGCAGAGATCAACCCATCTGCACTGTACAACTGGCTAGATGCATTATGGGAAGTTTTCATCTTTGTCACAAGTGTTGTCTATTGGCTGCTGCCAGAAGCACTATACCAAGCAAGATAAACCAGTGGTCTGATCCACTGGGAAAAGTCTTTGTTCCTATTCATTTTTCCTTCCTTTCTCTAAAAGTCTTTCAAATCATCTGCATGAAAAAAATGAACTTGCTTTTAGAAAAGCCAGTTAGCACTTCCTGATTCACATCTAGAAATAGGTGGAACATAACCCCCTGGTTGTAATTTTATGGAATGAGTTATAAAACCCTGTGATTTTGTGTTTGTAGGACACTCGTCAGCAGTAGCTTTACTGTTCTGAATTTGAATGATAAGATCTCAAAGGGAGCATTCATGTGAAAAACAACAAAAAAAATTAATACAAACTGGGTTACACGTTGCAGGCCTGGCTTTGGTTCAAGTTTAGGTGAAATCATGCAACTCTAAATGTGGAAACAAGGTTTTGCTTTTTGAATAGTTTTTGTGAAGTCCTTTGGCAACTATCTAAATGTGTCACTACATTGTTTAATGAGGTGGCTGCTGAATATAGCATATTAAAGAGAATTTTTTCCTTTTTTGTAACTCGTGGATAAGTACAATTGTCAGGTCCAGTCCTGCGAGCCATTGTAGTCAATGAGATACCTTGTGTGAGTAAGGGTTTGCATAACCGTGATGGGCATAATGCCAAAATAAACTCTAATCATCAACAGGTTGTTTCGAAAGTCCAGAAACTACTACAGTCCTCTCAGGCAATGTAACAGCAAAATTATTAGTCCGAACCCTGGAAATTTGGAGTACATTCTTTCAGGGTGGTGTAAAGTCAGTCAAGTGGAACTATTAAAAGGAAAAAGCTATGCTAATGTAATGTTACAAATAGGTAAAATTTTAAACACATGGAAATTCATAGTTATAATGTTCTCTCTGTATATATATCTATGGCTTAGGGTATATATATTATTTTGTGTCACTGTTTTAGGGTGTTAATTTTTAGACATTAATATATAATCTCTCTGAATTATAGTTGATTTTAGAGCTGTAATTTAGAATTTCCTGGCTTTAGGGACTTTTAAAATCCAAACCATAACTTTTCTTTACTATCATTTTTGCATTTCTTTCCCTTGTTTTAAAAGTGTGATCCTGTATACGTTTGAGAGCGGTCCGCTAAATGCATGTGGCTATTTTAAATGCAGAATCAATCACAGTTCTGCTAGGCTCTAATCCTGCATCTGGACCTGGGCGGCAGATCCCTGCTCCCACACGGACCCAGTTGTAAGACTGGGGTCTTAGTTTTTTAGTCTTTATTTTTTCTGTGAAATAAATGTCAGCTGTTGATATATAACTATGACACCATCATGATGTTTTCTCAATTCTGAGAATTTAGTGGAACCTAAAATGATTTTTCATTCTTGTCTAGAAAAGCAAGTTTTGGGATTGAAGCAGCATCTGGGGGAAAAATTGGGAACATGAGCCGCCGCGACACAGCTCCCCTCACACATGAGAAACAATGGAACTAAGAGAGAATCTATATTAGCTGGCGGTAGTAGCGGGCTTTTATCTGCTCTGTAGGTCAGTCAGCCAGTAGAGGAAGACAATCACAGCCATGTGATCAGGTAGCTAATTGCATTCAAGAGAGATGAGCAGTATACAATACACACCATCCACTGTTTGTTGCAAATAAAATATTTTTAAAATCCCTTCCTAGATCTACAAACAAACGGGTTTACTGTAGCTTTGTAACAGAACATCCCACAGCACAAGCAAAGTCACTGTCAATGTATAACAAGTCTGTACCTCGTAAGCAACTGAACCAATGTAATGACAGAAAGCTGAGAACAGCTCAGGGTCCTTCAAGAATTCACACCAAGGTTCACAGTGCTTGTAGGACCTCTGTTGGAGTCTTTACAACAGTGACAAGTGTGAACTACCACCCAAGACCAAATCTTAGGAGTGGACTACCTGAGTTTCCCTGCATTTGGGGTACTGCAGTGGTGATTTCCAAAGGAAAGGTAGCTTTGTCGCTAATGTGTTCCTGTTCTTGTGATTGAAATAAGCGGATGATCTTGTCACCTGGATTTTATGTTTTTAATCTCTAAAATTTGCTTATCACGAACTCTACGAGCACAGGTGGATATTAGCAAATGTACTAATTAGCAAACTGGCAGGCAGATAAAGGGCCATTACTAATTAAACGACTTGGGCATGCCTCACAGTATGTATAGCACATGCCAGCCCTTGCAATATCAGTTACAACAGTGTGAGCTTTCCACGAAGTACCTTGGCAAATGGCATCAGCTGTGACCCGGAGAGAGAATCTCCAGAGGTTACCACGGCTGAGACTGCCAATCAAGGGCCAGTTGTGATGGTGTTTCAATCAGAGAAGAGGGCTCAGCATTTCACAGGAGGTTCTCAGCACCTTTCATGCGCAGGGATGCCCAGTTCATCAAAGGAGTTTGTAGGATTGGACCCTCTATCTATGCTCCAATTTCATTCCACTCCCCTCCTCTGTTTCTACCTTATAGAGGGTGACCAGGTAGCAAGTGTGAAAAATCGGGCTGGGGTGGGGAGTAATAGACACCTATATAAGACAAAGCCCCTAATGTCAGGACTGTCCCTATAAAAAACCAGGACATCTGGTCACCCTAACCCTACACAGTGTCACAGTTCAGGGCAACTGCACCTGTATTCCTTCTCCATTGTCACGTCAGGGTATTCACTCTAGGTTCCAGCCTCCTCAGCCATCACCGCTCTTGGGCAGAGACCCGCTATGTCTCTCTCTCTCCTGAACAGGGTTTTCCCAGGCTTCACAGCTCCCTGACTACCCTGTGATCTCCCCAGCAAGCCAGACTGCCTAAAGAAGCCAGCGTCTGAGCGTTTCTTTCTCTTCGAAGACAATGGATAGCTGTGATTGCCAGCAATTATAAATAAGGATAAGATGATGTCACAGACTCCATGACTTTCAGAGACATCTGTGACATTTTCTGCTTCAGCCCCAGGACAGGGGAGCCATCAGTTGCAGTGGTGGGGCCCAGAGCCATCAGCCGCAGGGGGGCCACGGAGCCATCAGATGTGTGTGTGTGGAGGGGGGGGATCCTGGAGCCATCAGTTGCTGTGTGTGATTGGGGCTAGACCACCTCCCACCCCTACAACAGGGCTCAGGCTCTCTTCCACCCCACTTGGGCTTCAGTCAGCCCCCCATTATTTTTAGTAAAAGTCACAAACAGGTCATAGGCTTCCATGGATTCTTGTTTCTTGCCCGTGACCTGTCTGTGACTTTTACTAAAAACAACCGTGACAAAATCTTAAGCTCTTATTATAAGTTACCACACAGCCCTTTATAAGGAAGCACATTTATTCTTAATATGAAAGCATTACATAGAAAACATATTAAAACAATAAAAAAAACCCTACAAGCATGCTAATAGGCTTATCAGAGATACATACATACACAACTCCAGCCCAGATTCTGTTAGGAGTCAGTCCTTCAAACCCCAGCAAAGGGTTTTTCTGTGGTTACAAGCTCATAACAGCCTCAGGTCTAAAGAGACACACTGAGTGGGCAGATCCATCTGTTTCTTTAATACAGCTTCAGCTTTTGATCTGCAACCTTACAGAACAGGTAATAATAGACATAATAATCAGCATAACTTCAAAAGGCTGGGATTTTTGCATAAGCGGAGGTGCGAAATTTGCATTCATCTCCCTCTAGGTATTTCCCAGGAAAGACCCACACACATATTGTCTGAAAAGACCATTCTTGACTGCCACATTGTTCGTTACAGCCCTTTGATCATTCACACCCATAATAGTGCATAACCTTTGCATTTAATACAATGGACTCCAAAGATACTTAAACTTAATTCAGTAAGGTCTCCCAAGGATAGTGCGGGAAATTGCCGTATCTGTCACACACAGTGCCCCATATTTTAGTGAAAACATTTCTAAAGCCACATCGGTTCCAGGAACCAATCCAGCACATTCCTGTCTATCTGAAGAAAATTTTTGTATAAAAGCTAGGATTCCAAGATTTCTTGTACACAAATAGCCATATCAATATCAGTAGGCAATCTTTTTCTCTTATTCAAAGATGTTTCAACTTACCTATTTAGTGAAAAATCTAGTGACCAGCTATGCTTTCTCATTACAATCACAAGGGACCCAAATGTGTTGATATTGCATGGGAGTTCAGTAGGAATGTCTAATGGCTGAATGACCTATGTCACTTTAGCAAAGATTTAATATAGTAATCTTAAAAAGGGACAGGGTGGTGCAGGTCACTGGTAATAGGATAATAAACCTTTCACCTCTAGGTCATCATTTCCATTCAGACCTTGGATATCAGAACCAGGTTACGGAAGCTGTTACCATCTGTTGGCTGTTTGATGTCCTATAATAAATGAGTTGCCTTGTATTAGTCGGGAGCTTAGATTTTTATCAATAAATGTTGATTTCACCATACACTCACAAACCAACGGAAAGTATTTCCATGGATGATAATTGACATTTACAGATATGCAAAGTATGAAAAATGCTGCTTGAGAGCTTATTTTACAGTTTGATTTAAGGATATTTACTTTGTGTAGTTTCACATGTGATGTTTGTGATTTGTGTTTTAACAGTTATAAGGTTTTTTTTTTTGAATCTCGACAAGTATGGTCCTTAAATATTTATTGTATGACCATCCCATAATTTCCCATAACTGTGAAACTGCTTAAAAGTAAACCTCAATATTATCCATCGAAATTATAAAAATCAAATTCTGATAAGCCTAACAAGAGAGCGGGTATGAGCAACTCTGCCTAGCCATTAGTTATTTTTCAGGCAAAGACACCAAATATGGCTGAGAAGGATATGGTTATCCATGAGAATTTTTGAGAATTTTTCACATCCTGAATTCAAGGATGAAGTCAAAATCTGGAAAATTCTGGAAAATTTTCACAAACCAGCGAACCAAAAAAAAAAAAACCCCACAGTCTGTCTCAATGAAAACATTTCTTTTTGATCATGTCAAAAGGCTTTGTTTGATTTGAACTTCTCTTTTTGTTTAAAACGATTTTTAGATTAAATTTACTAACATTTTGAAACAAAAAGTCGTTTTGAATTTAAAAAAAAACACTTCTGGGTCCAAATTGTTGAAAAAGGGCTAATTTGACAGTTTTAAAGCTTTTTCCCCAAATTTTTTCAACTTGGGAGATGCATTGAAGCCCACCCTGTTTCATGAACAATTTCCATTTCAACAAATAGGCATTTTTCAGTAAAAAAACAAAAAAAAATGTTTGTCAAAAAAACCCGGACCAGCTCTACTGAAAACCCACGCTCTCCTATCTGACTGGCAAGGAGCAATGGATCCTGGTATTTGATCTGTGTTGAGATCTTAAGCCTTGTAAGGTACCCACATATTTTGGGGATTGGTGGCTAAATAAATGTAAAACTAGTAACCACTGGCCCCAAAATAGAGATCTCAGAAATAACCACATGGGTTGGAGGAGAGTGAAGGCATTAACTCTGCACCTCGATGTTCTTTTTAAGATTGTTCTTGTCTGAGACTGTGCCTAGGTACAGTTTCCATTGTCCTATTCAACAACTCGGGCTAGACTAGAGGAGAGAAGGATTCCTACTGATTTGTATATTTACGGCTCTGAGCCTCCTGTTGAAGGCAATGGCCAAATCTCCACTAGCTTCCATGGACATATGATCAGAGCCATAGTTTGTAAGATCTTTGGGCATTATACAAATGTAGAGTAGTGAAGCCATCATAGAGTATATTGCAAGCACATTTTTTTTCTTATATTGCAAATGAAGAGTAAATGAAGACATCATGGAGTATTATCGCATGTACATTTGGGAGATTTTTTTACAGAGTAGCCATTTGTGTTTTACAAGCTCAAAGAAGCATCTTCTCAGCATTGTAAAGTTTTATTTAATTGTTTGGGCTTTTTTTACAGGCTTGCACGTCATTCTGAAAACTGATCAGCAGAAAAAAATAAATCAATGCCTCCAGTGTAACGATACTTAGAAGCTTCAGGACCCATTTCAGCCAAGAGAGAACTTGGATGAGTTTGAAGTCTGAACATGGGAGTCTGTAAGAGAGGAGGGAAAAGATGGGGGCTGGTAGCAGGGGGACTGGTAGCAGTCAGTTTGATTGGTGTATGGTGCCTGAGGCTAAACCCCCCAATCAGACTGGAGCATCATGCAATGCTGGTGGGGCAACCCCAAGCCACAACTAGCCTGCCAGTCAGAAAAGCACCTGATGCCACCGGAGCTGTAGGTGACTTTTTTAAAGACCCTGCCAGCCTGCCCTTTTTCTACAGTTCATGCCTCCAGTGTAGTGCCGGGAGCAATGTGGTGCTCCGACACTACAGCGATGGGTACCAATATAAAGAACCTGGATAGATAACACATATGAGGAATCAGATCAGGATGCTGCCAGCCCTGGCTCCCACATTCAGCAGAGACACATGGGGCATGCACAGTTGAGGCTTCCCACCAATGGAGGTTGATCCTCAGAGTAGGAAGGAGGGGGATATCCTTCTTGCCCCTATGCACCTGTCAGTGAAGAAGTTGGGCAGATGGTGGGGCTGGGGATTCAAGTGAACAGGATATCGCAGAGAATCTAGGGAGGGAGATTCAAGCAGCAGAAGAGAGGTCTCAGGAGTGGGAGATAGAAGACAAACTCAAGCAACATGATGTGAAAGGGGAATTCTAGGACTAACTGGGTGGGTGATTTAAGAGTAAGGGAAGTCAAGCAGCAAAGGAACAGGAGGGTGAAAGGAGAGACAGTTGAGGATCTCTTATTTTTGGTAGTCCCTTCCCCAACACTAGTTTCTTCAGCCTTCTGGAAATATTTTGTGGCTGAGTGGTTGTCCTAGCATCAATCCAACCTCAGCTGATGTCAAGCCAGTGACTGGAGTCTGAAATAGCAGCTGGTGGGGACTGGATAGTCATAAGATGGAATGCAAGGTAAATTCCAGTTCTACACTTTGTCAACCAGAGTCTTTACCAGCCTCATTCCACCTCCTTTCCCAAATGGGGGAGGAATTCAATTCTCTCCTCATCAGGCACTGACGTAACTCCCATTAACGTTTATGAGAGTTGCATCCATGCATAAAAGGGAAAATAAACACTTTAATCAGCAAGTCATGTCCAAACACATACCACCCAACCCAGAAAGTGCTGATGACCTTATTATAGCGCTAGCTAGGACCATCCCACTTGTTTCACTATACGCACCCTACACGCAAAATGCCATTACAGCAGAAAAGCTATTAACCCACTTTTGTAGTTGTATCACAGGAGGTGAGGCACGTCTCGGAGGCCTAGAGAAAAAAAAGTTCAATGTTCTCCCACTAGATCAAGTAATCAATTCATCCCCGATGTAACCAACTCCACTGATACTGAGCGTTAATTTCCTTTCTCCTCCCAAACGAGAATAACAATCGTTACTGCTCTCAAAGCACTTTTTCAGGAAGATAAACATCATGATTTTCAATTTATATATTTGCAAACTGAAGTGCAACTGAATTTGCCCAGGGTCGTACAACTTGTCAGTGGTAGGGGAACAGAACCCAGGCTTTACTGATTCACGGTCTTGTGTGGGATCGGTTGGTTCATGCTGCAAGTACTTATTTACCCAAACAAAATCAAAATGGTATGTAAAGATCTTAATCTGTTATTTATGAATAATTCACTAATAATATCCTAATACAGTAAAACATTGCTGATTTGTACTAAGAACTGGAGACCCATTGTGAATTACTACGTTTTGAAACTTAGAGAGATACTGTGTCATTTGCTCATGCATTGGGTAAGTTTAATTTAAATAATCCTTCCTAATTTGCTAGCAAATGTTCACTAGTATCTTCTTCTTTGCATTAATCCCATCAAATGGGGTCTGCTCTACAACATCCTCTTCCTCCAAAGTGCTCAGTTCAATGCCATGTCCTCTGCCCCATCCCTTGCTAACATGGCTTCCTTTATGACACCCCACCACTTCTTCTTAGGTTGGCTTTCTCTTTCTTTTTCTTTCAGTCTTGTTCGTCTGCACTCTGACCCACAGATGTGAGGAATGTGCCAAATAATGAACAAACCATCTAAGCCAGCACTCTCTCGTTTTTTCAGTTATGGATTTTTCTTTGAGCATGTCTCTAACACACAGTCTTCAGGTGGGCTTTCGTGCTTACGCCACTCATCCATCTCGACATTCACATTTCTTTTTCTTGCCCAGCACTCAGTGTCATGCATTAAAATTGGATGGGCCATCATGGTATAGATGTTCCCTTTTAATCTGACTGGTATCTTACTGTCATGTACTACACCACTTATCTCTCTCCATTTGAGATGGGCATTTCTTATCCTGGCTCTAGTTTCCTCTTCCATTTCCCCATTTTCCTGAAATCTGTAGCACAGATGCTTGAAACTTTGCATTTTAGGCATTACCTGCCCATTTGGTTCAAGGATAATTCTTAAGTATTCACATTATTTAAATTACATTGTAAAATCAAGAAGCCTTAAAAATGGAAGATCTCTTTACAGCCCCAGCCTCTGCTATGAAACCATTGCTGAGAGGTCATAGATTAATAGATTCCAAAGCCAGAAGAGACCACTGTGATAATCTTGTCTGACCTCCTGTATGACGCAGGCTGTAGAACTTCCCCAAAATAAATCCTAGGGCATATCTTTTAGAAAAAAAAAATCCATTCTTGATTTTAAAATTGCCAGAATCCACCATGACCTTGGTAAATTGTTCCAATGGAAAATTACTCTTCTCATTAAGAATGTACATCTTATTTCCACGCTGAATTTGGCTTGTTTCAACTTCCAGCCATTGGATTGTTTTAC
Organism: Mesoclemmys tuberculata; assembly: GCA_007922155.1. Taxonomy (NCBI): domain Eukaryota; kingdom Metazoa; phylum Chordata; order Testudines; family Chelidae; genus Mesoclemmys; species Mesoclemmys tuberculata. Next base: position 662,774 of record ML675631.1, on the reverse strand, counting down.
CTTTATCTGCTAGACTGAAGAGTGCATTATCAAATATTTGTCTCCCATGCAGATTCTTATCGACCGTAATCAAGGCACCCTTTAACCTTCTCTTTGTTAAGATAAATAGATTGAACTCCTTGAGTCCATCATTATAAGCATGTTTTTTAACCCTATAATCGTTCTCATGGCTCTTCTCTGAACCGTCTACAATTTATCAATATCCTTCTTGAACTGGACAAGCTATTCCAGCAGCGGTCACGCCAGTGCCAAATGCAAAGGCAAAATAACCTCTCCACTCCTACTTGAGATTCCCTTGCTTATGCATCCACCAGTCTCACAGCCCTTTTGGCCACAGCGTTGAATGTTTATTGTTTATGATAAGATGTAGAAAGCGCTGGCTGTGCGTGTTAATGTACCGAGATCACATGTATCGATAGGGTTCTACATGTTGCAGAAGAGCTGACACAATAAGGATTAATGATGAATGAAGACAGCAGTAGTAATTTCATCATTCACTGTTGAATAGGTGCCAGGGCATCTGCTTTTCAGAAGTACTGAGCACCCACGACTTCGGTAGAAATCATCATCAGCTCTGAGTGCACAGAACTTCTGAAAAATGAGGCTGTAAGGGCACAGTCCAGCTCCTGTTAAAGTCATTGATTTCTGCTGGAGTTGGATCGGGTCCTTAATGTCTTGTCTCTCTTAGGCATCAATAAATGGCACTGTAATTCAAGCAGGAGTATGTGTCTCCATGGAACCTCACTGGGGCCACAAGCCTTTATCCACAATGGAGACTTTTATGATCTCTCCCATAACCACTTATGCTCATGCATCACTTATGACATGGTTATGCGTTGGGTGTTGGCCACTCCTATATAGATACCTGCTACAGTAATTACAATTACCTGACAATTGTCATTGTAAGAACCATAACTAATCCATACCAAATCCATCCATGTATCAGTCACCATCTTGCCATTTCAGGTGCTCGTCATTCTTTGCCACTCTCTGTCTGAAACAACCTCCCAAGCACCATTTCCGGAGCTCCTTCTCAAAAGTCACATATTCTGTGACACGTGCCAGGTGCCCATTCCCTCGTAATTCCCTTTCTGACATTGTTCTGTTTGTTGTGAAGTGAAGTGCCCTGGCATGTGGCCTTCAAAATAGGCTTTTCAAGGCTGAGAATCTGTTATTTTTCTGGCACAAAATATTTGTCCTATGGTACTGCACCATGTGAACCCATAGTTCTATGTCAATAATAATAAATATTAATATCTATGGGCCTAATCTAAAGACCATTGACGTCAATGGAAAGACCCACTGTCTTCAGTTGGTTTTGGATACAAGCTAAAGCAATGCTCTGTGGTTCTGTCGGGTCCACATAGCCTGTGAATTCATCCCTTAACATTTCCTTTTATAAACAAGTTTGCGTGCTCAATATGTGATCCAGTTCCTTAGATGCAGACTTGGTTCTAGAGATCAGACGTGATTCAGACTTCTAATGAAGATGAGTCTTTCATAAAATAGGTAGCTCGACTAGGACATACAAATGAATCTATCCAACACGGAGTCGATGCTGATGGACAATGCAACAGGGCTTCATTGACATACAGAAGGGGTGCCGCAGTGTCATATCAGAGGAGTGATGTGAAGGTGTGTGCCTCAATGGTATGAAATGTGAGCAGGTTTTTATCAATGCTCAAGAACCTACATGCCTACTTGGACCTCAGACATATCTATTTTCTCTACAGTGTGCATTGATAGAATGATGTGAGCATACAAGTGGAGGAAGTAATAGGGATAACAGAAGGGGAAGCTGAGCCCCGTTGGGATTCCCTTTGAGACCTCTTTCCACTCAGCTTCCCATGAATGCGGTTCAGCTCCAGCCTTCGTCACTTAGGGATCTTTATTTGGCATACAGCAGTGCTACTCTGAGTTGATCAGACTCAAACGCAGGGAGGATGGATGCCGCATACATCACAACTCCAAAGTTACACAGACACCTTCTCCCTGTATACACATTACACATCTCATTGCATGTACTGTAAACTGCATCACACATTTTTGGACTGGCTTAGTTACTTTGCAGGAACCAATCCCTGTGCAGCATGTACTGTCCATGCTTCATCCTCCTCTTTACCACATCTCTACATTCCTAATTTATTCTATCCCTTGTTATCTAGTTCACAGTAAATAGTTCCCTGCGTGTTCTCTCTCTTATCTTAGTTGGCTCTGACATTCTGTCTTCTCAGCCTACTGACCTATTTATTTATCTTATTTAGCACAAACATTCTGTTTTCAACCCGATAATTCATTTATGACCCTAATTCTATCTTCCAAAAGATGAGTGTTAATCACCATGTTGGGCCAGGCCTAAGCTACAAGCCATAATACAAGTAATGCGTTACATTCACTGCATCTAGGCAGTGCAGTTCAGCTCGCTCCAGCAAACAAACTATGGTCAAGAGTGACTGTTGTCTAGGTAACAATATGCCTCCCAGAGCAACATAGCCAACTGGCCCATCATGAGATCATGGTTACTTGGAAGTAACCGTGCTATCAGGTCCAACATACTAGCTCAATAATGATTACAGAGGAACCTGTGCGTGCAGACTCTGAATGCACCATGCAAGCAAACAACTGGTGTGTGATATATACAGAACATCAATACAGGAGCTGCACTGAATTCTTGAGTCTGTCGCAATGGATTCATTATGATGACAGCTTAATTTGCATTTTTTGCTTTTGTGCCCAGATACTTTGTGATGATGGGTATGCATTCAGTAAGTCAATCAATCAATCAATTAATCAATCAATCAATCAATCAATCACACTGTATCTTTCTCCATGCAGATCCATCACAGATACAGGATGGAAGGTTTCGAACAGGGGGTCTCAAGCTGGGGGTTGGAACCCCTCAAGGGGTTGTGAGGTTATTGGGGGGGGGGTCACGAGCTGTCAGTCTCCTTGCATGCTGTGGCTGCAGCTGTCAGCTCCATGCATGGCTGATAGCCGGAGCCCTCCAGAGCTGTGTGGCCAGGGAGCAGCAGCTGCTGGTCTGGAGCTCTGAAGGCAGCACCATCCCCAGCAGCAGGGCTGAAGCAAGGACGGCCTGGCATGGGAGGGGTTGTCACGTTTTTGGGGGGGTCGCACAGCCTGAAATATTTTCAAAGGGGTTCCCAGAAAAAAAAGTTTGAGAACCGCTGGTTTAGAAAATTCTACCTGACTATGACCTGGGCAAGTAATTTTTTGGGGGGGCAGGTAAAATATCAGAATTTTAGTGAGTAGATTTTGTACCTGGGTTGGTACATTTTAATCATACTTTGGCAAGGCAGAATTTCATCCATGCTCTTCTGTATAGCTTTGCATATGTAGTGCAGCAAAGTGCACGACTCATTGTCAGTGTGTCCTTCCGCTTAGCATGAGTGGCTAGCGCGGCTTGCTAGCCTTCTCTTGGTGAGTTCCCTGATGTGATACGGTCCACAGACCGTGTCCGTTGTCACCACTGTGGTGTTGATGGCTTTGGGTCACATATTTGCATGCATCGCATCCAAACACATAGCGTCCCTTAACATGTACTCTAGGAAACCCCTCTTAACAATTACGTCTCTCTTATGTGAAGACTGGTTGCGAGTGGGTCTTGTAACCCATCTCACGTGGCTGTGTGGTAACGTGTGATCAGGTGGCTCAGGGCAAGGGCGTGTTTCAGTAAATCATAGTTCTTAGCGCATTTCAGAGTTCCACCAGATGCTAGTTATCTTGTAGACATCTGGGCATCAATGCCATCCGAGCTTGTTCAGTGCCTGCAGCTGTCAATGTGGCAGCCTGGGCGAGCCTTTGTAGGTGGCTATATATATGTAAATGTGGCAAATGTGTGAACAAACAGGCCCAGCATGCAGCCCTTTATCCGTGAGCCCTGACACAGCAGTTAACAGCGTTGTTTCCAGTGGCGCCTGGAGCCTCTGTGTGACTCACTGACTCATTCTAGTTAATCTGCACAGCCATCAGAAAAGAGGCTCTTGACGTTACTACAGTCATGACTGCTGGAGCCTCCTGCTTTTTTACAAATGTGAAATCACAGGAAAGAAAGCTGCAAACAAAATAAAAAGGAAAGAAAATGAAAAAACAAAATCTGGTGCACAGGGTTGCAATGCCACGCAGCTTTGGCTCGGCTGCCCCTCCACTGTCATGACAGACAGTGGCTAGGCCAAACCCGTGCACCAGGTCAGAACACCTGGCATGGGGAGTCCCATCCAGCCCTCTGGGACAGGAGCTGCCGCTGTGGGATGGTCTCTCTAGCCACCTCTCCCCCCACTTCCTCACTGGGAATTTCAGGACTTTCTTTTGCTTTTGTTTTATTCTGGCCAGACCCTCCCACTCCCCACCCCCTACTGGGGACAAAAGAAAAGAAAACATAATTCCTAGGTGGCAAAATGAAAAATTACAAAAATAAAAGAAATTACAAAAATAAAAGAACACGGGATATGCTTCAGAATTTGCAAGTAGGTTCTCAGATCATTTCCACCACCACCACTATCCACCTTGCTGTGCTCACAACACTGCTGGGAGGCGTATCAATTGTGATTCAAAATGGGGAAACTGAGGCACAGAATGGCTATGATTTGCCCAGTGTCACTATAACAGGGAGCAGCTGGTGTGTTCTGGAGAGGAGCCCAGCAGTAGGTGCTAAGAATCATCCGACCCACTTAAACAGCATCAAGTGATGGGGTCTGCTTATTCCTAACTAGGGAATATAAAGGAGGGTCCCAGCTCCAGAAGGGAGCCTGAGATCAGGAGAGTGTTGGGAGTGCATTTGCTTCTGGCAGCAGCGGAAGGCTGAGAGGACAGACAAGTACTGTGGACCACCCTGGAGGCTGGGCAAGGCCAGAAGGCCTCACACGCTCAGTGAAGAACGGTACTGGGGCTTTTTGTTACTGTTCCACCTTCCCTTTTTGTGACCGAACAAGGCCTGAGGTAAGGGTTGCAACCTGAACTGGGCGTGGCCAGTTTTGTCCCAGGCTGGGGATGGTGTGTCCACTAACTCAGTGTTTTTGAACCGTGTTGATGCCAGGGACCGTCTTGCTGTCTTCCTAAATTGGGTCGAGGGATCTCCGGGACCGGTGCCAGTCCCCGGAGTGGTCGTTGAGAAACATTGCACTAGCCTCCTACAATCACCAATGAAATGCATGGCAGAATCAAGAACAGAAGCCAGATTTCCTAGGGCTTGATCCAATGCCCTTTACAGTGAATAAGAGTCTTTCCATTGGCCGCAATGGATGCTGCATTGGACCTCTAGTGCTTTAGTCCCAAGATTATTCTTCTCTCTATCTTATTAGTGCTTCCACAGCCCGTTTGCTGATATATCACTGGGGATTATCGCTGTTCAGGAACCCTTGCCAAGGCCTGAAGTTGGGCTGTGGTTGTATTGTGGCACGTGCAACAGTCAGTGTGCAGGCTATGCTATAGTCTGTCGTTCTTTCTAATCCCACTCCGATGGCACGGGCGTTTGCTCTGAGCGTCACATAGCCCACAAGGTTCTCTCTGAGACACTGTGCCTAACATGACCTGTTCCATAGCCTTTCACATCTCCTGTTCATCACTGAGTCTTACAGGCAAGGGTTGCAGTGTGATTATTTTATATATACTAATAATTTCCTACTGCCTCGTACGCCTATGCATTGGGTACGTGCGGCACAACTGCCCACTGGTGCCCCACCACGTCCCTTCCCGCATCCGATACATGACAGCACCACCCAGCTGAAGGCAGCGGAGGGCTAGGGTACCCAAGTAGACAAGCAGTTGTTTATGGAGCGGTACTCCATAAGTATCCTAGAGGCATGCTCTATTTTCATGCCTCTTGCAGCATCTGAATGGCCCTTTCCATGGTAATGAGCTAGTTCCGTAAAGTACAGCCACATGTGTCACATTGAGTGTGGGGTTGTAGCTTATCCCGGCAAGGTGGCTTGCATACCACTAATTCAGGCGACCGCCTTTGCCAGAGAACAATACTTGTGTTAATCTTTATGGTGCTCTCTGTAATTGCAGCAACTGTGGTTATGACTGATACCCTGCCTTCTCAGTCTAGCGTTCATGGAAATCCCTTTTCTCCCTGGGTTATTTCACGGTCGTGTACAACCAGTGCAGGCAGCCCTGTATGGAATTTGTGTTTGCACTCAAAAGGTGGCTGACATTCTACGTGCATTTCTGATTCTCCGTACCGTCGCTGGCTACAGCTGCCGTTGTTCAGTGACTGGCTGTCACTGCCTTTCCCTCATCAGCAGTTCTTGTGATCAAATTCCATATAGCGATTGCCTTCACTGTGATTTTGTTTGCAGTGTTGTTGTAGCTGTGGTGATCTCAGGGTCTTAGAGAGACAAGGTGGATGAGGGGATTTCTTTGATGGGACCAGTGTCTGTTGGTGCGAACCGGTTGGATATCATTACTGGTAATATGTAAGCTCTAGATGTCCTTTAGGGCTAACTCCCAGGCCAGCCACTCAGGAGCTCTTGCTTAAACTTAGAAATCTTCACCCCTCAGAGTTCAAGTGTCAGAGAGAGAATTTCTTCTTGACAAGGATTTTTAGTCCCTTCCCCCAAAGTGCAAGTTGATGGGACATGCTTGTGCAGTCTCCTCTACATTGGTGTGAGCAATCAGCGAAGTCTTTTGTCCTCTGATGTTCCACAATGGCTTGTCTGTTGTCTATGGGCCTTCTTTTCTTTGAGAGATGACCCCGGTAAATGAGCATTTTCACACTTGGTAATGCTTCTCTCCCAACAGTTAGAGCAAACGCTAACATATTACCTTATAACATGGAGTGCAGATGTTCTAAGGCAGATTACTACATGCAGCATCCCACAAGCATTTCATGAAATCTAAACCCCCTTTTATAATCCAATACCTGTTTTAACAATACTAACACACAGCTGACCCAGACTGGTTTCCAGCTATGCATTTGCCAGTGTTCAATGGAGGCCTAGGGGCCTAGGCATGAGCTGGAACCTGGACTGCCAGCACCACAGCAACTTGGTACATGTCCTTATTTTCAATTCTTCCTCAGCTGCTGCTCACAGGAAATGCCTTCTGCTTTATGGTCCCCAATGCAGCATGGTCTAGTCATGCACATTCAAGGCCTGATTCACCACTCATTGATCTAGCATAAAACTGGAGTAACTCAATTGATTTCAAAGAGTAACACTGCTGTTAAACTGGAATAACTCAGGGGTGAATCAGGCCCTCCGTCTGCAGCCAGAGCTGAACACCCATATAGATCTTAGGCCTTACCTCACTTATAGGGGTGTAAATTCTATTCAAATCAGTGGGGCTAAACTGGTTTGGGAGCAGAATCTGACTTTCCATAGATCAGTATGAAATGAGTGGGACAACACGCACTTGGCACAGAAATTAGTGTGCTGCCTTCTAAAATAGAGCACAAGGGTTGGCAGAGGCCCATGGTACAGGTAGGGGTTGGGTATAAATACTGCCCTCCATCGAAGATTGTTGTAAGAAGCCATTAAGCTCCTTTATCGAACCAGGTAGCTGAGAAAACAGGGGCCTCTAGACAGCACACAGGCATGTGTCCCCACCCAAAGGCACATGCAAAGCACATGTGGGTGGAGGGAGGGCTTTCGCAGGCTGTTAGTTTGTGTATGTCGGAGAGAGAAACGGCAAGAAAGACCAGAGAAGCTGAGAAAGGAGGAAGGAGAGGTCGCAGCCTAAGCAAGGACTGGAAATGCAGCCTTGAGAGAGTCTAAAGAGAGGGCTTTTGGCAGAGTGCTGGTTAAGAGAAGCTTTGAACTGTTTTCTACTGTTGGCTTCCTGCTCCATTCCAGGAAACAGCACTTTGTACATTTTTGTAAGTAAATAGGATTGCACCAAAGACATCTGCTTCCATCATCAATTTCTCCTCCTAACAGAAACAACCTGCAAGCCCCCGAATTTTGGCCAACTGCTCAGGTCAAAAAGAGGCAACGGTCCAAAAGTTTTCATTACACAAGGATCCACCAACTTGCTCTTTGAACCAGTTTTTCCATTTCCTCCCTGTAACGAAGAGGCATGGCCTCCCCCAGAGGCCAACACCAAGGGACTGACCCACTCCATGGTGGGCAGAATTGGGTACGTCACCACCTGCCCACCATAAGTGGAGGGGGCGGGACAGGAAGGGGAGGTATAAGAGCTAGGCCTGCAGCTTAGCCATGGGAGAGCTTCCGGAGGAGGCGATCTCACTCGCTGTGGGAGTGGGAACCTGGAGCAGACTCCTATTGCACCCTGGACAAGCCTGACCCGCCAGAGTTGCCCAACAACACAGATGCCGAGGAACTGCTAGGACTGCCACTTGCTGTGTACCCCAGGGCGAGGGGAGAGCCCCAAGCTGCAAGTACATCACAAAGGGCATGGAGGAAGTAGCCCACGGATAGCCAACTACAGTCTGGCCGTACACCTTCATGAACACCCCTCAGCGCATTTCGGCTGGCGCCCCGCTGACCCAGTGGCGGAACACTTCGCTGCTGGTAGGGCCCTTGGCTGGGTCCCCCTACCGCCCCTGCTACTCCACCAGTGTGGCAGACTCATCCCTGCCTGAGCTCCTTGACCGTGTTGGTTCTCTGCCCTGACAGAGGGCCTGGGCTTACAAAGTACTTCGGGGCTACCTGTTTTCAGGTCAGATCCCTCACTGTGTGTTGCCCTACCCTGCCAGAAGGGCTGGGCACATAGACTGCCGCTAACCCCCCCATTGTCTCTGGAGCCTTCCCCTACTGCTCGAGGAGGCATGGTCTCCCCCAGGGGCTGACACCAAGGGACAACCATGGCTCCTTATGCTCCTCTGAGGGGGACGTTGGCTTCAGCTGGAGCCAAAAGGATCACACATTTAGGTGGTGTTGGAAGAGGGGAAAAACCCTCTTTGGTTTTACTCAAAACAAACAAGCAAAGCAATCAAGAAGGTGCTCATGCCTCACTTGGGTATGGGCTGGGGTCAGTGCCAGAGGAAATAAATCATCTAGTCTACACCTTGCCGTGGCTGCCCTCAAGGAGACCTGGTCATTCTCTTCCACTCACTGCGGGGTCATACAGCCTGTCAGCTGAACCGAGCTTTCCCCAGGGAAAGGAAGTAGCTGGCTAGGAGCGTCAAGACCCTTCTTGCAGGTTTATAATCCTCACTTTTCTGAAGCCTTTTATTTTCTGTTCCCCTCTTATTAAATACACCTGACAAGCTCTCCCTCCAGGCTTGATGTTTCTGGTAGGTGTTGCAAGGCAAGGCTGATTTAATTCCCCATTTCTGGGCCAGAGTATTAACCCCTTTCTTCTCTGGTCCAACGTGGGTTTGTACACCTCCTGACACAAGCCCTCGATACGCATCCACACGGATACTCCCTCGCCCATATCTTTGTAACGGTAACATTCCTAGAGACACACACATGGTGAGCAATGCTGCCAGGAACTTCCTTCCTTTCTTCTTGGGATGCACGTTGCAAGTCTCCTAGTGATGACTCGGCTGTGCTGTTGCTTTTAGTACCCTGCTCCCGTTGGGACTACCTGATAAAGAGCTGGTGGCTCTGAATGGTTCTTCTGTTACCCTCAGGTGTTCAACGCCTTGTCTTGTTTTCGGTACCCTGCCCCCACTATCTTCAGCACTGTACTCCCATACCATCAATGAAGACTGAAGGAAAACTGCTTCGTGCTTGCAACTGTCTCTTTTCTAGGACTGAACGCCACTCAGCTGGTGCCTGAGTGTTACGTAGGCATGAGGAAGGTGATGGATTTCCCAAGAACTTGCACCTGTATGTACATTTACACAAGGTCCAGCTGTTTGCTAGTTCGCTGCGTGTGTGTGTTTTCCTTGTCTGGCTGGTTGCTTACTGAGCTGGGGTGAGCACTCCATTCCCATCATGTTGGGCTTGCGCATGGCTAGCATGACCGAGAGGCAGCATGACTATCCCCAGGCCTAGCCGTTGAGCTCTTAATGCAGCCAATGAAAACTCTTGCCAGTCTGATACATGGGATGTAACTATTGGCGTGTGTCATGATTAGGCAGCAGAACCATTGAGTGGTGCTGCCTCTTCCAGTCCTTTACCTTTCTGCAACCTTTCTGCTGAGTGCCTCTGTCTGAGCACGGGGAACTAGAGCATGCGGGGTTTCCTTGAAATGGGGTGACCACTGACAGCTGCTATGCCAGGAGCAGGCTGCTTACCCAGGGAGTCGGTCTTTCCTTCCTCCTTATGGAGTGGTCTCTGGACAGCGGACGTTCTGGCAGCTGTAACATGCCCAGACTTGGTCTATTACATCATCCAGTCCTTTTCCCTTCCAGGGCAGAAGGCTCACGTACCATCTGTAATTGAGAACAGAATTGGCCCTGTAGGCTGTCTATACGGAGCTTTCACATAAAAATTTTCCACCATTGCGCTAGCATTGGTGCAGTTCCACCCACGGGACTATGTGTATAGACAGGCCACCGGCATTTTTACTACTGTGTCATCTAACAAGCTCAGAACAAGTCTAGACAACTTGGTAGTAAAAGCACCATCAGCCACCAGTGTTGTTCATGCTGGCATTCTTACCATCTTTTTCCACCACCAGTAGAGTTGCCCAAACGAGGAACTGGAAAGAAAAACTCAATAGAACTAAAACTCTGGAGCGAAGGAGCTTCCTGACCAAAATGCCTACCTGGCCTCTGTGTAAGCAGCACTTCTGGCTGCTTTGCAAATGAATGAAGGAGTTGATTGCTGGCTTGGCTCATCACTCCTCTAGGGAGCCGTGTGCAAAGAAACCACATTGGCTTGCCCACTAGGTGCTATTATATGTATGCTATATGTTATATGTATATGTACATATGCTATATGTATCCTATGTATATAATATCATGTAATTACAAGGCAACAACAGTTAATGTATAAGTTGCTCGAACCAGCAGGATAAACAGCACAGCCATTTTTTCCCTTCATCAGCTAATTTGTATGTAAGAGGCAGCATGGTCTGGAGAGAGCATGCGCCAGGGAAATACAGATGCTCTTCATTTTGAGTCCGGTTCTGACGCCCATTTGTTGCATGGCCTAGGGCAAGAGTCATTGAGGCCACAATTTTCAAACCCCACTTCCTATAGTTAGGCTCCTCATTCTATATGTAGGCGCCTAGGTGAAAGCGATCCAGTATTCAGAAGTGAGGAGCAGTCGCAACCCCCAATGAAGTCAGTGGGAGCTGCAGGTGCTGTTCTGTGAAATTGGGTCACTTTCATACAGGTGCCTAACTTCAGGCTCCCAGGCTTAAAAAGCTTTGCCATAATTACTACTTGCCTTCCCCTTCTGTAAAATGAGGCTAATCACACTTGCCCGCCTTACAAGGAAAGTTGCGTGGCTTTTTTAGTTAAGGTTTCATATAACGCTTTGAAGAATAACACTGTACATTCTAGGGATGATTGTGTTTTATAGTGGTATTCATAAAAATCTTGTTCTGCCCCCTCTTCAACAAGACTGAGGCAAAGATTTTTCAAACGCAATGAGGGATTCAGGGTGTCCACTTTGAGACGCTGTCAAGGCACCAGATTCCCAGAGGGCAGTGGCTTGCGTCCCCAAAAATGAAGGCATACAAAATCACGACTCATTTTTGAAAACGTTGGCTAAAAGCAGGGCGTCTCCATGAGGGTCTAGCAAGGAAACGCACAAAAGCGTTTGCTTCTGGAGGATTTTCGTACACTGAAAATGCCTCTTGGACTTGTGCTTTTCAATCCAGCCTAAAGTGCTCCTGTTGAAAAAACAAGTCATTTATTCAGCCCCTTCCCACCACGCTTCTCAAAGTGCTCTGCAACACATCTACAAAGCCTCAGAAGGCCCATTGGACAGATGGGGAAACTGAGGCCACACAGCGAGTTGTGCAGAACCTGGCTCGCCCGACTCTCTTTTTAAAATGATGTTGCTTCCAGAATAAAATAAAAGGAAGGTGACGGAGCAGATACAGGCAGCACAGAACAAAACCTCCGCTCTAGCCTCTAGGTCACAGGCCCGGTCTCCTTCGCAGATGTGTGACAGCAAGAGAAATGGTGTTACACACCCTGGAGGTGGGGTACAGCTGTGCACTGCTGTGGCAGGCCGGCTCTAGTCACATCTGCATTTCCTCTTGGCGGACTGGTGCTGCTGCCAGGCAAATGTTCTGGGGAGAGTTATGGGCAGAGTCTAGAACAGACTCCTTCACCTGAGGACCCCCAACCAGTTGGAAGGGGCACAAAGCTTTCCTAAGCCGGGACAGCCGGGTTAAGGAGTCCATGGCCAAGGCAGGCTGGGCTATTCATTCCTGTACTGAGTGCAGGGGGTTCTCTGCGCTCTTGCCTGCCGCTGGGACCGCCCCAACTGTCCAGGTCCCCTCTGGCATGAGCTCAGAGCCCGGCTAGCCCTGGGCAGCCCCGAGGAGCCGGGCTGTGTCACTGCTGTCCTGAGCGCGCCCGTTCTCTGCGCTCCCCCAGGCTGGGCTGGAAGGGACTCGGCGCCTCCTGAGCGTGTGTGATGAGCGGTGCCGTTCTCTGCGCTCGGCCACAGCCCGGCTCCGAGCCCGCGCCCGGCCGGGCGCAGAGCCCGCGCAGCAGCGCCCTGCCCCGTCCCCTCCCGGGCAAGCGGGAGCGGCTCGGCTGGGGCGTGCGCAAGGTTGGGGCCGGGGCGGGGGTTTGCGCTCGCTCCCTCCCCGCGGCCGGGATAAATAGGGGCCGGTGCGGGGCCGCTCCCCGCAGCGCCGCGCTCCGAAGGCCAGCGAGCGATGGACCCCCAGGACTGTCCCTGCTGCATGGGTGAGTGGCCCCGCTCTGCTCCCATCCCCTGCTGCACGGAGGGCCCCAGCCCCTGCTCTGCCCCCCCAGAGCCGGGGGCTCCCTGCGGGGGAGGATTTGCTGCCTTCCTCGCCCTGGAAAGCAGCGCACTTGTGGTCGTGTCTGTTGGGTTTCCTCTCTCTTTTTTAACTAGTGAGCAAAGTTGGAAGCAAGGCGTCGCAGGCTGCATCTTAAAGCGAGTCTCCTCTCCGCTTGCAGTGGGACTGGAGGCCGTTTCTGCCACCACTTGCTTCTTGGGAATGGATTCTTCCCGGAGCCCGTGTTGCTAACCTCGCCTTAGACACACAACAATATTAATCTGAAAGTAGCACATGATCTTTGAGTTCTCTTAGGTGCTGGGCCCCAGTGCCAAGTTTGCCAGACTGTGAACATGTGGCTGTTTATAACTATCCTTAGGGGCCCCGAATATAACTTTTGAGAACTGTCTGGCTTCTTACCCAATGTGTTTTTCATGGGAGATTTCCCCCCCCCCCTTGTTTGTTCATTTTAGATGGCACTTGCACCTGTGGTAAGAACTGCAAATGCACAAACTGTAAATGCACATCATGCAGAAAAAGTGAGTACCTCCTCCGATTGCAGTAACCAGTCCAGTGTGTAGCATTTTATAACATTTACAGCCCCTCTGTATGTACAACGTGCAATTCTAACTTCTTTTCAACAGAACCTGTTGCTTGACATCCTAAGCCAAATGTGTCCCTGGAAGAACTTCATTCCCCCCCATGCATGAATTTGGTCCTTTTCAAAAATCTTTTCCAAACTAACATCAAAACAATTTCCTCCTTTAATTGTTACAGTCCATAGAATGCTGTCTGAGCATTCATTCAGCTCTCGCTGCAATCTGGGCTGCAATGTGTTCCCTCCAGCAGCTGCAGAAGGGAGCTGGCTTCACAAGGGAAGCTGACACGAGAGCTGTGTCTGCTTCTGTGTGTGGCCATTTCCATGCTTCGTGCAAGCCCTAGCAATTCTTTCCTCTCCTCTGCAATGAAGTGCGGAAAGGGGGGTTCTACACTGATCAAAATATTAGCCAACTTCTGCTGCCTTGCTGAGCCCGAAGTGTGTGTGGACACGAAAGGCACCTGCCAAATGGAAGAGAGAAGATGCGAACATCAGAATATACCCCATGAGGTGGCGTGTTTTACAATGGGGATCAGGAGACAGGAATAGGAAGGTGAGGGATGAATAGACTAAACTGGAGGTGGTGAGAAAAGAGTACGGAAAGGGTTAAGGCATACATGGGCGGAAGAACAGGAGGCAGAAATAGTGGTGATCTCCCTATTGCTCCATGTGATTTCCCCCAGAGACTGCAACAGTTAAGGGATCAATTTGTTTAGATCAAATTCCCACTGAAATCAGTGGGCATTTGGTTTGAATAATAACTACAGGACTGGGGTCTCTAAGTGTTAGAATGCCATTAGGTTATTTCTCCTCAATGCAAAACTCCCATAGGGGATCTTATGTAACCTTGGCCATGGAGGCTTATTGGGTCTGTGTCAGCCTGCCACACGCACCACCCCATGGCAGGGTCGCTCTTTGACTTGGATCTATTCTGGCACTCCAAGGTTTTGTTTTGTTTTTTTTTGTTAGGCTGCTGTTCCTGTTGCCCACCTGGATGCGTCAAGTGTGCCCAAGGCTGTATCTGCAAAGGACAGCCTTCCACCAAATGCAGCTGCTGCAAATAATGCGTGCCCCGGCCCTTCCTGACAGTGATCGGTGTATTTGATGACCTGAAAATAACATTATTGTGCTTTTTGTATATTTGTCCAAGTACAGTTAGTATTTGTGATGTGAGCATAAGCTACCAAAACCAATAAAGTTACATGTATATATGTACCTTGAAATCTCTTGCTGGTCACTTTATTCTTGGACAGCACGTCTCTCCCCTGTTGCACCTTGCACACAACAACTCTCCTACAAACCAGCATACAAGATACAAAAATAGCTTGTACATAAAGCTCAATTTCATGTATTTCCCAGCTCTTTCAAAACAAATAACTGCTCCACTCCCTAGTACCAAGGCACTCTTGATTTCTGTTAGGTATTAAAACCTACCATTCAAAGTGGGGTCATTTTTCCTTTTTTAAACCTTTTCCTACATCTGTGATTAAGGTCACAGCAGGCAAAATTCCCCCAGGACCAAAGGCAAGCTCCTAATTACAAGTGTTACCAGCAACTGAGTGCTAAATCCTGAGGCTTTAAGGGCCTACTTGAGTAAAACCCCCATTGCAGTCAAGGGAAGTTGTGCTTAAAGACTGCCTTCATCAGCATTTGCCCAATCAGCATTCTGTTAGTGCAACCTGGTAAGAATCTCTGTACTTCTCTTTTCCCTCCAACTCCTGCTTGCTTTACTTTCCATGCAGACTATTCCCAGTAGGACTCTACCACACCAGCCCAGAGACAGTCTGGAAGCTGCTAGGCTACCTCAACCCCTGCTCGCTTCAGTGGGGAGCTGAGAACACTTGAAGGATCAGGCCCTGTGCCAAGCAACAGCTGTGATGACGTGGGATTATGCTCCGAGTAGAATATGTTCACGTCACAGGCTAGTGTATATCCCTCTGTCTGTTTTGAATTCCTGCTATGATGCTGCAATCTTTCACAGACAGTCATATAGCGTTGAGCTATTTCAGCCATAGGAGGTCCCAAGGAGCTTGTATTTCTCCCCTATTCCTCAGCTGCAACTTTCTACTTGTGCTGTTCTGCCTTGTGTGAACACTTCTCCCAGGCGGATATGCAGCCATCCATCAACAAGTAGGAGCCCTGAAGCACTTTCTGTATATGTGACCTTACCCCTAGCTACTTCACTCAAAATTAGGAAGTGGGATGGAGTTGTGCAACTGAACAAGGGCCCGTTACTCTGTAACTGCAGAGATGTAACCCTATGATCATCCTGTGTCCTGTCAGCAGTCTTGTGTGCAGGAAACAGACTCCATAAATACTCTTCTATGGAGGTGAGTGTACTCAGTCAATGCAATATATCACTCCTCCACTATGCTCAGTCTCATTCTCTGGAGAACCTTTCTCCAATTTGTCTTATTTATCCTCAGCCACTCCCGGCGTCGTCGTTCCAGCCTCGATGGATCTTGAGTTTTGATATTTGCACGAATGTCTTCCTGTGGCAGGAGGTTCTCATTACATACACCTGATAGCTCAGTTGCTTCTCCCTTAACTGGTATCCAGCCAACCACCCAACAGGTTCTTACAGTCCAGGTTTGCTAAGAGGCATATTCCTTTGAGTGTTTCTCTCAGTAAAGAAGCAGGATTCAGTAGTAATGATTATAAAGGGGGTTCTTTGTTGAGGTTCCTGGACACAGACATGGTAGTTCTCTCCAGCTTCCAAGCCAAGTCACATCAGCTAGTGTCACCACACAGCATCTCCCTAAATCTTGGACATAGAATGAGAGGCTGACTACATTGCATTCACAAACCTCACTGAGGACTAAGTCCATGTCAAGTTCAAACTCCAGCCATTTTTAATATAACCCCAACTGAAAGTGTGGCTAGAGTTTTTTTTTAAATGAGAAGAATTTTTATTATCTTACCTTAGGTTAAACTTCATTGAAACTGGTTGGTGTAACAGCTGCCTCTCTTTTGGGACAAATGTAAGAAACAGTTAAGCTCCTGTACGAAGCCAGGTAGCTGAAACAAAAGGGGCCTTGATCTAAAACAAATCCACATGCAGGTTGAAATAAAAGCAAACCATGCAGGCCCAGGGGGGTGTCACTGTGATCTGATAAACACTGGCATATTTGGAAATTACGGTGATTTGTTTCTGCAGAAATGGAGCTTCCATCTCCAGGAGTTAAGATTCTTTCCCACCCTTTCTCTCCGTTCTCTTCTTGTCTGATGTTTGGCATTCAGGCTAAGCTTCTTGTTCTTCTGATGGCAATTCACATGTAGGGAGTATAAAACTGGATTTTCTCCTTTAACCCTTCTCATTACATCATGGCTCACGACTTTGACTTTGGGAGAAAGGGTCTGATTTCCTGTTAATCTCCATGAAAATGTTTGGGAGTGGTGTAATCCCTGGCACCTTGTGTCTTTTTTCATGTCGTCTCTGTTGTTGAATTGTAATCACTGTTTGGTTAACTAACCAAACATTCGCATTTTGTTTTTTTTATCTCCAGTCCAAGCGGAAGTGATGTTCCTGGGTAAATACGCTCTCAGTGAGCACAGCTGTTGACACTCTTACTACCTGGCCTTGCTTAAAGCTACTGTATCTGACTGTTAAACGCTTTTGGTGTGGTTGCCCATGTGATTATTTAATAATGGCACAATCTCCTTGCTGTAACGTGCAAGCTTCTCACTTGACTGCAGAGAGCTCTGTAGTAAATAAGGGTGTGACGAAGTGGAAATTTTCTGTTATATTTTTTATGAGGCCTACGTGTGCCTCAGTTTCCCTCTGTACTTTGCCTGGTTATCCAGTGGCTGCAGAAGGGTTAAATCTGCTCTTGGGACACAGCAGGAGAAATTAGGTGTGGGGTTATGTAACTGGGTTGGAATGAATGGATCAGATGAGTTGATCCAGAGGTAGGCTGGAAACAAAAGACTGAAATGCAGTAAAGGGGGCTGTGTCTATTTTTATTTTGGCTTCTTGATAACTAGTGTGGGGAATCAGAAGCGTTGTTTGTGGCTGGTTGGGAAGTCTGACTTCAGTGTCACCCACGAGTGCTAGGAGAATCTGCTCCCCTTTTACAGCCTGCCCTGACTTTGGCGTTTTCAGGTGGCTGCCCTAGGCACGGACGGGTCATGGGGTTAAAGGACTGGATTCAACCAACCCATATCAACGAAAGGTCCACAAAGACAATGGAACAACTGACTCCTACGCCCGGGAATCTCCAGCAGGCCCAACATATGAACTCAGCATGGGCCTGCAGGAGTTGGACAACGGACTTTCACCTGGGGCTGACAGAGGCAGAGCCAGAAATGGATTCCACAGCAGCTTGGCTAGCTGATTATGCTAGCTTTGCGAGCATGGACTATGTCTTAACCATTATGCTAACTTAAGGACTTCCCAAGGCTGTGTTCCAGTTGCCTAATAAACCCTGCTGTGTTTTGAAAAAGCTGCCAGCTGTCACTGCCGAGTAAAGTCTCCAACTAGAAGCTCAGTCTCACAGACAGTGAGGCCACATGGAAGAGGGAGACCCCTTAGGGGTTCCTCCAAGGGACTATTTAGAAGCTGGAATGTAGTACAGAGCCTGTGGATACGTGACAAAGGGCTAATCACATCGACAGGGACAGGTGTATTCTGTGTATCAGTTCTCCTTTTGCTCAGAACAGGTATTTGCAAAAAGGAATTGTGGTGTAGATTAATGACAACTTCCAAAAGAGGCCACGTGAAACACGTGAACGGTTTGTGGCCCTGATCCAGGAAAGCACTTAAGTGCATCATGAACATGAAAATTTTCATTGTGGCCTAGTCAGGGGCTTTGGACTGAAAGTCAGGAGAAGTGGGTGCTATTCCTAGCTCTGCCATTAACCTGTTGTATGACCTTGGGTAAATCATCTCACCCTGTGTGCCTGTTTTCCCTCCTGTCCTTTCTCTGTCTTGTCTCTTATATGTGTATGTACAGCGCCTAGCACAGCTGGGTCCTGATGTCAGTTGGGAGCTCTTGATATTGCTGTAGTACAAATGATAAACTCTTACAATCAATGGGATTACTCTTGTTCTCAAAGTTAAACATGTGCTCAAGTGCTTTTCTGGGCAGGGGACCATAACAAGTGATTTGAAGATGTGCTCTCCAAGAGTCAAATAACATCTTTCTCTATAAGTAGTTGAGTAGGGTACTACTCAATGTGAGTAAAGATATCCAAGTCCAGTCTTTATTGATCTCAGTGGAATAAAAACCTCTTACAACAGGGTTAAATGTGACTCGAATTCTACCCCTAGCCCTCTTCTCCCTGCACACTTATACTCTGTTCCTGGCTAAAAGGCGTGAGATTAATTTCTTTCGAAGAAAATTGTATCTGTGGGTGTGAAGCTACTTAGTCTTGGAATGACAGATTGTGAGGAAATGAGTGTTGATCATTGCCCAATGTTTCTGCATATAATGCAAGTCCTTAATGACGCAAACAGAGTAAACATAAACACCCCTGCTGCTGGCATTTAAACGATCTAGTGGTTTGCTCATAACCCTTTTTAGCTATTTTTGAAATTGATGAGAACCGGGGTAAAGGTTTTACAGAACTGTTGGAGATTTGCTCCATTAATGGCTGATCAGTATAAACCAATTGGATTCCTGGCCAAAGAGGCATCTGTCGGTTTGCACCCTTTCGCTCACATGGCCACAGTGAAGAGGGAGAGCACTTGAGTGTACATTAGCACACCTGGTAGCCATAATTCACCCTTTGTATGAGTTGTAGCACAAACAGGACCCTGGGGCTTTCACCACCCTGTTAGGGAAGCCTGCTGGAGTGTGAGACGCCCTGATGGTGAAAAAGCCCCTTATCTCTGCTGCCACAAGCACTTTCCCATTGCTACCACTGTGTGGCAGGCAGGGGCCATAAAGTTCCAGCGGGGTAGCTGTATTAGACTGCATCCCACAAAAACAACCAGAGTCCTGTGGCACCTTAAAGACTAACACATTTCTGCGGGCATAAGCTTTCGTGGGCCGCAACCCACTTTGTCAGAGGTGTGAAGTGGAAATCACAGATAGGAGGTGCATATCTACATCCAAGGGTGAGACACAACAATGGGGAGGGCAAGTGCTAACAAAGTCAATTCAGTTAGAGTAGATGAGGGCTATAGAGGTGCTGCAAATAGCCAAGGCAGAATTCCACCACCAGTGTGCCCTCCTGCTGGCAAGCTCCAGTGTGAGGAGCAGGGTCCAGCTCAGAACAGGGTGCCACAGGCCTATAGAGCAGAGTCCCATGGAGATCCTGGGCTCCCTTAGAGACGACAGGCAGCTCAGGGGAGGTGATCACAAAAGGGCCCCTTGGAGCGGACACAGCTTGGGCCAGCACCAACCCTCAGAGGGGCTGGAGCAGTTTTTATAGTGGGCCTGCTGAGAGCCATTAACCAAACTGTACACCCTGCCCATGCCAGGGTCGGGTCTCTGTGCTATCTCCCACCTCCAGCACTCTCCT
>ML675631.1:617437-637910 GCA_007922155.1 Mesoclemmys tuberculata | reverse complement strand
GGGGAGGGGGGTTGCACTCAGCGCGGGGTCTGTGCGGGGTTAGCACTCGGGGGAGGGGGGTTGCACTCAGCGCGGGGTCTGTGCGGGGATAGCACTCGGGGGAGGGGGGTTGCACTCGGCGCGGGGACAGGACGGCGCAATGCACTGGGGAAGAGCAGGCCGCGCTCCGCGCCCTGCTGTGCCGGTGTGGAAGAGCGCCGTGCAATGCACACGGAGCCGGGACGGGGCCCTTTGCACACCGCAGCCCGCGGGGCCCCGGGTCCGTGCGGGGGGCGCTCGGCCAGGAGGGCCGTGCGCCGCGCGCTCCGCCCGGCTGCGGCGCTGCACACGGCGGCGTCCCGGGCTGTGTCACGCGGACGCGGGGTTGCACACGGCGCGCGGGCCGGGGGCAGCGCCGTGCAATGCGCGCCCCGCAGGGCTCTGCACGCAGCGCCGCTCCGGGCCGTGCCGCTCGTGCTCGGGGCACCGTGTGCAGGGCTCCGGGGTGGGGCTTTTGCGCGCGATCCCACCCCGCCGCCGGGATAAATAGGAGGCGGCGGCGGCCGCCCAGCTAAGCGCTCCTCTGATCCCGAGCCGAGCCTCCCTGACAGACCGAGCGGCTGCAGCAGGACCCCAGCGAGCCATGGATCCCCAGGACTGTCCTTGTGCAAGCGGTGAGTGACCCCGCTCCGCCCCGCAGAGACCCTGCTCCAAGCTGCCGTGGAAGCGGGGGGTGGCTCTGCTTTCCCCTGGCTGGGAAAGTTGCAGCCCCCCTGCTTGCATGCAATCGGCAGCACGGGAAGGGGCAAAGAATCTGGAGCGACTCTGGCTTTTCCCTCTGGGCTAGTCACTGGGACCAGATCCTGGAAACCAAACGCCCAGATTGCAACGCCACTTTTAGCGGTGGGGGGCCGGTGTGTAAATACCCCCTCTCCAGCGGTGGGAATCCACTGTCGGCGACTTTCAAATATATTGCCCTGGGGAGGGAGGAAAAAGATTCTGCAGTGAATTTTGTCAGAAGCAGGTAACAGAAACTATTCAAACCAGGGGATAACCCGGAGGAAATTTATACTTAGCAGAGCAGCGGGAAGCAACTGAGTGAGATGAAACCTGGTTTGGTTGTGTTCTTTTCCTGTGTTGATGATAAAATTCTCCTCTCGGTTGCTGATTGTCCTGTCTTGTTTTAATTCAGCAATGATGCTCATTTCCCCTTCTCTCCCTTTGTCCTCAAGGTGGCTCATGTACCTGTGCCGGCTCCTGCAAATGCAAAAATTGCAAATGCACATCTTGCAAAAAGAGTGAGTATCTTTTCGCCTCTTTCAAATGTTGGTCAGAAGGGCGTTCGCTGCCTTGCAGAGACTGGGCTGAATGAGGGTTTTGTCACTGGCTTCTAGGGCAGTAGAAGGGAGGTTGGAATACTAAAGCTAGAATTTTTGCCCCTGATTCAGCAAAACATTTAAGACGTGCTTAACTTTTAGTCAGCGTGGGACTTTACGTCCATAAAGCACATATTTGCAAAGGGAATGTTAGTCTTACATTTGATTTCAGTGGGATTTTGGATCAGGCCATAAGTGCTTTGCAGAATGGGGATGGATGTAAGCATATTCTTTAAGCTAAGCAGGTGCTTTGCTGAAGCTGGACATCTATTGATAAACAGCATACTTACTGTTGAAGTGTGGGCCCTGTAAATCAGTGTCCTTTCCAAGATGTTCTGGGTGTGTATGGACAGCAGTACCATTTTTGTAAGTATGATTTGTAAAATCTGTTTTTTTCTAGCACCAAGCAGTTCCTTCTAGTTCATACTCCGAGTGTTCTTTAACAAAACTGCTGTGTTAGATAAAGCATTCTGACCTGTATTAAGGTGGGAAATGACCCAATATTTTCCAATCTTGACTTTTATATGAAGTCTTTGTGAGGAATATGTATTAACAGTAAACCTGAGATGTTTTAATATTTCACAAGGTCTAGTTCACAGCATGGTTTTGCTCCCTGTCTCATCCATGTTGAACTGCCTGAAATTCTTACAGGATGAGATTTTTGTGGCTGGCATCTCCAATCATTTGCCTCAATTTTTCTCTTTTCAGGCTGCTGCTCCTGTTGCCCAGCTGGATGCAATAATTGTGCCAAGGGCTGTGTCTGCAAAGATCCAGCATCCAGTAAATGCAGCTGCTGCCACTAAAATGGCTATCTTCTATCCTCTTCTTTCTGTTCTATTTTTTAAAATAGAAATGATTATTTTGTACCATTCATAGAAATGTTGCTTTGAGGTTGAATGAAAATAAAGGCCATGATTGGAGAAATGGAATACCTGATTTATTTAGCATGTTCCATTCTGGGATTTCCAGCTTGCAAGACCCAGTTCAGAGTTCTTGCACAGGGTGTAGGAGCACATCTCACAGGAGCATTAACAAAAGCCTGGAGACTAAAACGTCCTGCATGAACTGCAGCATTGGGCTCATGTAGCCTTCACGCAAGACTCGGCTTGGCTTTTGCCAGCAGAGCTTCAGGCAAACGGAGAAATGTTTTGAAACACAATTTTTCTGTAGGGTTAGCTCTGAGAATTGCTTTTGCCTCGTAGTAGCAAGGGGAGCCAGCCTAGGAATCCATGTATATAAAAACCCGGTACTCATTCTGCAAGAAGCCGACCCTCAAGCCATTGTGCCAAATTCAGGTGAGAGTCACAGGCTGTCCGTTTAAGTATGGAGGAGTCTAAGCTGCCGTAACATACTTTCATTCTGACTTCTTAACACATATATTGCACCAACCTGGAGGCAGTCTACACGGCACCTTTCAAATGCATTTATAATCGGTGACAGGGTGGGCTCAAAACATCTTTTGTGTCCACGCACAACATGGGTAGTACTTGCCGCAGCTCACTGTCACCCAGGCCTGGACCACGGCTGTCTTCCTGTAACCAGCTCAATGCTTTCCATTCTAGATAGATACCCTAAGTCTGCATGTGCAATTGATGTGGTTAGCCTTCCAGCTCTAAGCAGTAGAATGTCCCTGCCTGGGTTGCTGTGGGCGCTGCTCTGTATGCGTGTCCTGTAGACACTCTATTCACGTGAGGCCCTATGGGCGAGGTGCCCAGAATGCAACCATACAAATACAACCAGGCACAAAGGTCGCTGCAGACATACAAAGGTGGTGGGAAAAAGCTGCCTTAGCTACAGTTTCACTAATTAAAAATCGGGCTCATTAGAGACTGCACGTTTCCCTGTGTTGAAAGGTGTAGGGGCTCAACAGACCGTAGCGCTCAAGGCTTGTTGGCTTCTAGGTCACTGGCCTGGAGTTTGATGCCTCCCTGTTGGCCTCTCAGGTGCCCACGTTTGTCAACAGTGGGGCTCTTCTAAAAAACAATGACCCAAAAAGTAGCTACCCCAACAAGAGGAGAAGCCCTCCCAGACCTGATTTTTACTGACAGATGGGAGAAGTGACTGAGAACAAGAGGGAGGCTGGGAAAGAGTGTCTGTGCAATTGCAAGGAATTGCAGGAGGGAACAGGGCAGCCCAAGGATATGAGGTTTTGGAATAGTAAACTGGGGAACTAAGAAATTGAGTGCTGACGGTGCACTGGGAGGAAGCATTGAAATCTACCAGCTTAGAAAATGGCCAGTTAAAGTGTGTGAAGTGCTCATATGCTATAGTAAGGGGAGCCCTAAATGTGCCTATGATAAATAGAGTTCAGGCGGTGATTATGGCAGCAAAGAAGCCCATGTCATTTTGGGCTCCACAAGTGTCCCTGCCTCTTCCTTGTCCCCGCCGGAGCGCTAGGAGGGGGACAATGTTGTAGTGTAGACACTTAACAGAGGTAGATCGACGTAAGCTGCCTGGGCTACGTGTCACAGGCCAGGGAGCTGGTTGTTCCCTACCTCACAGCTCTGAGGCAACAGCGAGTGGAATATTGTCCAGAGCCCCTAATTCCTGGAAAGATAGTAGATAATTGGAGAGAGCTCTGAGAAGAGGAACAAAAATGATCAGGAGGCTCAAGGGGTCTGGTCGATGAGGAAAGAATGAAAACATGGCTCAATACATAGAATTGGGCTAAGGGATGGCTAAAATGGGGTGGCTGGACACAAGGAAAGGCTGCTAATATTGGAAGGGTGTAAACTCCAGGAAGGAAATGGGTTACTGAGCACAGTAAATGGTGTACACAGAGCACTAGGAGGATATTAAGAAGGGGAACGTTCAGGCAGAATATCAGTTGGGGGGTGGGGGCTGTGGATGTTCAATACCCCATGAAAATTAGTCGGAGGTGTGTTTTAGATTTGATCCTTTGTTTGGGGCTTTTCCTTCATCATCCCTGCCAATGATGAGTGATTCAGACAGGAGACACCCCCATCAGGATCTGGTTTCCTGTTAATCTGTCCGAATGTTGACAAAGGATGGAATTGCCAGGAGCAATTTATTTCCAGGTAATACAAGATACTCATTTTAATCCAGGAAGTCCACTAATTGGGGTGGCCCCCACGGAGCTCATTTTCCCCTCAGTCTCGGTGGATTTTAGGAGCTTTGTGACCACCTTTTCTGGAGCTTAGTGTTGTTCCTCATAGGGATCTTGACCCAGCAGCTGTGAGGCTTGTGACAGCTAGGGCAATTCCCTGCAGTATCTTTGAGAAATCTTAGCGTGTTAAGTTTATGTATCACTGTGGGCCAGGGACTTTAGTTCCATGACAGAGGGGGACGGCAGCTCCTTCAGGAACTAAGAATGGCGGGGGTAATTAGGCAAATTCAATCTAGCTCTAACCCCTCCAGAGAGGTATCACCCCCCTCGAGAGGCTCACATATACTGCTTCAAACTGGATTCTCCACAGAGCAATGGACAAAGAAAGGACTTTTGGACAAACAGCCGAGTTGAAACTGACCCAGGGCCTCGTTTGTATGCAGCGGTGTTATAGCCCTATTGATCCCAGGATATTAGAGAGACAAGGTGAGCGAGGCAATATCTTTTACTGGACCAACTTCTGTTGGTGAGAGAGAGAAGCTTTTGAAATTACACACAGCTCTTCTTCAGGTCTGGGAAACACTCAGAGTGTCGCTCACTGTCCCAGACAAGGTTTGAACAGATGGTTTAGCACAAGCAGTTGACAGATATTTCAAGGGACTGTTCAGTATGTGTTACCTACGTATGCAAAACAATCTGTTCAAAGCTTGTATTGAGCAGTGACCCTGAGTTAGTTTCCCAGACCTGAAGAAGCGCTCCGTAGCTCAAAACCTTCTGTCTCTCATCCTAGAGGTGGGTCCAGTAAAAGAGATCACCTCACCCACCTTGTCAGGGCCTTTTTTCTCATCCGTGAACAGCAGGATCTGCTACCCCAGGGGCCCCCCGATCCTTCCTAGCAGGGGCCAGCAGGGCTTTGGCCCACTGAGCCACCATCAGACTGATGGATGACTTCTGGTAAGCGGCAGGAGCACCGCTGGCTCCCAGCCTGGTGCTAGGCAACCCAGCACGCTCAGCTGGGCCCAATGAGCCTTTTCCCAATGGTTGTGCATCCGTAGGGACCGCTCATTGCATGCCACGCCTGCCGCCGTGCTTGCTCGGTTCCTACCTTCACTCCTGGCTGCTTCCGTCTAGTCCTTGCCTTCCTGACTTCCTTGGCGCCTTGAGTCTGGCTTTACTGTAGGATCAATACCTGGAATACTCGCCGTAGCGCTGAACTGTTACCACGCCCGCCAGGCAAGGCCCTGCCTCATCCGGCAGGTAGGCCTCCTATGCTCCAGTAGCTTGTAGTAAGCTTTTAGCAGGTGTATAGAGGGGTGCAGTTGCTCTGAACTGTGCCAAGGCTCATTTAGGGGCATGGAGCCGAGGGGAACCCACTGAGACTGCCACGGTGCAATATTTCTTTCCCCGGATCCAGCACTAAGCATCTTCAGAGTCCTTGCGGTGCATGCCATTAGTTGTAATTCATCCCTACTTGGGTAAGGGCCTAAACACAGGGTTACAGCCTGGCCTCTTCTATACCCATGTGACCGCACTGAAGTCTGTCTGATCGTCTGCTTCCAACCCCATTTCATGTAGGTGCTTCTGCAGGACAAACTGCGGGGGTTTCAGGAGGGTTGCATGGATGTAACAGAAGGTAGATTTGGGTCCTTATCCCGTTTTGTTTCTAAGAGCTTGCTAAAAATGAGTTAATGTTTCTGCACATGATCTGGTCCTGCTTAAAGCTACTGCATCTATTGACTGTCTGTGCATGACATTAAACGTCAGCACTGACGTACCCTTCTGTAACCGAGTCCTCTGCCACACAGACCTCTGTCATAATAAAGGTGAAGCATCTTTCTAATGTCAGTGCCAGGCTAGATCATCCCCTGGCTTTCCAGGGCAGAGGAATAGAGCTTTCCCATTCTACCCCTCTTCTCTTACTGGGAGCAGAGTTGTTGCTGAACAATTTCTGGCTGCCTCCTTCCTTGCTCCCAGCCTGCTGTACCACGGGGACAAGGGGATTTCTTCAGTGGTTTTCCCACTCTCTGGGGTTTTCTTTCCCTTTTCCTGCAGTCTCTTTTTGCCCCAGCAACAGACTTGTTAGTGGGATCCCTTCTGAATGAACAGGGAAAACTGAAGTAGGGGTGGCTCATGAAGACAGGGAAAGGAGAGCAGGCCTTGGTGTCCCACCTACACTGAGACCCTGGGGGAAGAGGGGAGCCTAAAAATAATTTTTTTAAAAAAGTATGTGGGGGAGAGAGAAGCTGCAATCTATAGCTGTCATCAATGTTCAGAATGATTTGTAAATTCCATGACCAGAAGGGACCATTATGATAATCTAATCCAACCTCCTCTATAGCATTGGCCATAGAACTTCCCCCGAAATGATTCCCTTTGAATCAGGGCCCCTGGTTGAGAACTGCTGGCAGAGTTAATCCACCTCCCTGAGAGGCCCTAGCTACCTCAGTGGGAGAAGCCCTCCTGTCAACATAGTGCTGTGTACATGGGAGGGTAGGTCCAGTGTAACTGCATTGCTCAACAAGGGGTGTCGATTTTTCCTAGCCCTGAGTAATGTCCTCATCCTGATGTAAGCTTAGGGTAGATCTGGCCTTACTGATGGTGCAGAAGCAAACAGTTGTGGAAATCTGTTTTTTTCTGGCTTGACACACTTTTTGGTCAGATCTAATGGTGCTTAGGAACGCCACATGGGATGTGGGCCGGTCACCAGGCACCAGGTCAGCGATGCCCTTTAAATCCAGGCTGCAGGGTGCCCCCCCCCGGAGAAGTGGCTGAGGGAGGGAATGACTGGGCCCCGCGGTGCCCGAATCCTTTCCCTGCTCCTACTCCTAGGCCAGGAATCAGACGGAGGCCAAAGGAACCAGCAGCGGCCGCCCCACGCGCGTGCCAGCTGCTTTTGTTTCCCGACTGACTAAGCCTGAAAGAGGGGCCGCAGCACAGCCTGGTTGTGGGAAGGGGCTGCTCGGTTGCTGCCGGACAGTTATGCGGTGGGGGAGGGATTGCACTCAGCACCCTGGTCTGTGCGCATACCGCCCCATGCAAATCGAGGCGCCCTGGCGTGCTGACACAGCTCTGTGCAAAGGGGGGTAGGGGATTTGCACTCAGCACCCTGCTCTGTGCGGAGACAGCCCCGTGCACTGCGCACGGTGGAGCATTTGCAGACAGCGCCCCCTTCTGGTGTTTCTGGGACCGTCTGCAGGGCAGCCGGGGCAGGGGTTTTGCACTCGCTCCCGCTCCTCCACCCTTTATCGGGATAAATAGGCAGCCGTAGGGCAGCTCCGTTAGTTCTGCTGAGCCATCCTCTCCGCTGAATCCCGAACCCGCCTCTGACAGACCGAGCACTTGAGTAGCTGCGAGGATGCCAGCGAGCGATTATGGATCCTCCCGAGGACAGTCCTTGTGCTACCGGTGAGTGACACCTCCCCGGCCCCGCTCCACGCTGCAGAGACCCTCCTCCAAGCTGCCATGGGGGGGATGTCAGACTGGGGGGTGGTTCAGCTTTATCCTTGCTGGGAAACAGCCACCCTCGTTGCATGCCATCAACAGCCCGGGAAGGGGAAAGAATCTCTAGAGCTTGGAGCGACCCTGGCTTTATCTGGGCTGATAAGAGCGCTGTGATTAGATTCTGGAAACCAAACTCCAGACTTCACTGTCAGCTGGGCTTTCCTTAGCCATGTGGGCTGTATTTAAATATCCAGTAAATGGGCCAAGTATGTTGAAAATACATCATGGAGTGAGGAAAGCTTCTTCAAGTGACTTTTTCTCTTTTGGAAAGATCCAGGTGACAGGGAGAAAAAAAACATAAAAAATCTTAATTTGGAGGGAAATTACGTTGAGTCAAGGGGTTGGATCATGCTAGGGAGTTCCTATAACCTGAAAATGGTTCTTTTGGGTGTCTGACCAGCTGGCCTAGTACAGGGTTTCTCAATCTTTCCAGACTCCTGCACCACTGAGGCCTGAGCCCTGCCGTCCAGGGCTGACGAGCTTAACTTAGGTTTGTGGGTCCGCCATGGGTGCCACCCCTAATGTCAGACCTGCACTTGTGACCCCCTCAAACCCATCCTGTGGCCCCTCTGGAGGTTGTGATTTCCCAGGTTGAGGGACACTGATCTTGATATGTTGATGTTCCCCTTGGAAGACCTCGGCATACTCCTAGGGGTACATGTGCCCCAGGTTGAGAACCACTGTTTTAGCTGAACAATGCTGATGTCCTCTCCCTCTTTTTTCTCCAAAGGTGGCTCATGTGGCTGTACTGGCAGTTGCACCTGCAAAAATTGTAGGTGTGTATCTTGCAAAAAAAGTGAGCAGATTTTTTTTTAACTTGGATAATGTAGGTTAGATTGAAGTATTTTGACACTTGCATAACGCGTAAGCTGTAACTTCTTTGGAAATGGTATTGCTGCGGTACCGGGGACCCCGTGAGATATAATCAGGTTGTTTCCAGTGAGTTGTGGGCATAGTAAGAGGGGTGAAAAGGAGACAAGCTTCACGGCCACATTCTGCTCTGTTGCTCCAGTGTGAAAGCAGAATTACACCTCTGAAGTAAAGAAAAAGATACTCCGGTCATAGGCCCCCATACAGCAAAGCAGTTAAGCATGTTTGTTGAATTGAATCCTTGCAGTGGAATGGCTGAGAGCAGATTTAAACCTTCATAGGACTTGATTCTCAAAGACCCTTGGAACCTACATTAAGACGTTATTTTACATGCCAAGTGATTAATCGTTTAGTATAGAATGGGGAGGAGTGTGTCATGTCAAAGATGATGTTACCAGCCTGCGTTCTTTCCTCTACTAGACACAGAACACAGGGAAGAAAAAAAACAGTCAAGGCATCTTTGATTCATTGCATTTCCTAAGACAGAGAATGCAACATTTTTGTTGCTGTCAATAAGCAATCTTTTAGTTTTCTTTTGTTTAGGCTGTTGCTCCTGTTTCCCAGTTGGATGCAATAATTGTGCTGTGTCTGCAGAGAGCCAGCGTCCAATACATGCAGCTGCTGTCACTGAAATGGACGTCTTCTCATCTCTTGTACACATTTTTTTTGTTTGCAAAAATAAGTTGTTCATACCAAGGTGATTGTTTTATGCCTGTTGTACAACTGTGGGGGTGAGGAATGAAAATAAAGGCTTTATTTGAGAAATAGAATGCCTGGTTTAGTCAGCACGCTAAAGTCACTGATTTCAGTTTGCAAAACTAATCATTGTCCTGGTTTAGGGATCATTCTCGGTAATATGTGCACAGGCTTGTGGCTGCCCATCTATCACGGGCATTAATGGGAGCCTTGGTGCTAAAGCATGCATGACATAGTGTCTGCTCGTGTAAGGCCTCATCTTACATTAGTAAGGACTGTATGATTTTGCCTGATTTCCCTCCCCTCTTCAGATGGGGCAGAAGCACCAGCAATTTGTGACCTCAGAGGCACTTGCAGACTATCAGGCCCATACAACTGACAACAGCCTCACAAAATTCTACTCCCCTGGGGTGAGAGGTACGTAAGGACGGGTGACTTGATAGCGTGCCTGGGTTAGTCAAATTTGCAAAGGGTGCCTTATTCTGACGTGGGTGAGAGAGCTTCCGTTAGTGCTTCACGACACATATGCGGCCAATATTTCAGACAAAATTGCAACTAGCAAAAGATGATGTAACTTATGGCCCTGACCCTGCAAAGGGGCTTGCAGGATTGGGGCCTAGAGCTACATTTGTGTCGCTACAGGATGTTCAAGAGCTTTACCAGGTTTCTCCTTAGCGTCTTTGAATCACTCACTGTTGTGGACGTTTTTTGTTAGCCTTGGAAGGGGAGGCAAAATTCTTGCGCATTAAAATGTGCGCCTCTTAGTCAGAGGCAGTGCTAGCTCATTGGAGGACCTGAGCAGGAATATTTTTGTCCCCCCCCCCAACATATAATAAGCGAATGGGGGGCCCTTGAGCAGCTCAGGGCCCTAAGCAGTTCCTTATGCCTAGCACTGGCTTTGCTATCAGTAGCTAATGCACGTTCTGGATTGCGGACAGGGTTTCTGCATTCGGAACAGATATTCCAATTGTGTGACTATGAAGGGAAAGTGCCCAATGCCTAGCATGAGAGGGTCCTGGCTATGATTGGAGGAGATACTCGGCGCAGCGATAACACAAATAATAGTGGTTCAAAGGATTCGTATCACTTCAAAATGAAGGCCTGAGTAAGAAATGATAAACAGACCTGGATGGGTATGAGTAGCCACAAAATGGGTTATTCCTTTGACTTCCAGGGAAATAACTCCTGGATGTGAAAGGACAGTAAGGCCCTACGTGCTTGCAAATTAAAGTTCTAAGGCCTTGATCCTGCAAACAGGCACATGGTTTAACACGTCTTGTCTGTTTCCTCCGCCTTTATGTTTTGATTCTTGTGTTTGTAAGAGCCGGTGCACGTACCACGTAGCATCTGGATTCGGCAATGGAAAAGTACTGGCCTTTTGTGCCATCACAGGTCTGCCGTAAATAGCTTCCGCATCCAAAGAGAGCGAGGGGCTGGCCTTGAAACCTTTTATAAATCTGTTTGGAACAGAACATCCAGTGTTTTAGCAGTTCAGTGAATGTGGGTTGGAAAACAATGAACGGGGGGAAGATACAATAAGTGACCAAGCTAATTCCATTCTTGGCATGTACTGGGGATACCAATAATGCTGTGTGGCGGGGGAGGGTTGGCTTTCCACTGAGTGTTGCTTTGGTCCCTGCAGGGAGGAAACATGAGGGGAGGTGTTTTAACAAGGATATTCCAGAAGGATTAATTCACTCTATTGCAAAGGGCTTGCATCATGGTCCAGTAAAGCACTGAGGTACAGGCTTAACTTTGAGAATGCCAGTGGCACCAGTGGCTTCAATAGGGACGACACAGATTTAGAGTTAAACACATGCCTGAGGCCAAGTCGACCCTACAAAACTTTGTTGGAATAGCTGTGCCACGTACCCCAGCTCAGTGGTTCTCAATCTTCTTCTGCGCAGGACTTATGTGTAAATGTTGATGGCCAGCCGTGACCCAGTAAATGGGGAGGAGGGAGAGAAAGGGCCTGTCTCAACCCAATGAACAGGTTGGGGGCCAGGGCCAGGTGCTGCGCCAGAAGGATGCGTGGTGGGGTTTACAGAGCTCACCCTGTACTCACCCCACTGGGGCAGCTGCTTCAGCTTCAGTCCCATGGGGCTGGCAGGGCTCAGCTTGGCTTCCTGCTGCAGAGCGTCAGCTGGGGCAAATTCATGTGAGCGGTGTTGCAACCCGGTGCATGGGGTCACTCATCAAATCTGGCTGGTCTGTCTCCCCCAGGGGGGCGGCTGGGCCAAACCGGACTTCTTGCAGGGCCTGCGGTGCAGCACTTTGATACATTCGGGGGCCCAATTTTGGGAAAATGTTGAGAAATGCTGCCTGAGCTGATGTAGTTACGTCAGCCAAACCCCTCGTGTGTACACCGTTAGGCCGAGGGAAGAGGGCGTCTGGCAGCAAAACTAACGTCGCTCAGGGAGGTGCTGTCACTGTCCTGGAAGAACTGCTCCTTCTGTCAGCATATACTGCGGCTGTATTAGGCAATTCTGCTGATACAATCGTACCGATGTAGCTGCACTGACAGCCCGCATAGTGTTGACAAGGTTTAAGTGCTTTGCTGGAGCCGGGCCTTAAATTGTTAAGGGGGAGGCAGTTGTACTCCAAATGACGGTAAGATGGCCATTGTCGCTCAATGACTCCAGCTCAAATTTGCTAAGTTTACAAGTTGTGTCCCTCGGAAATACCACGCAGACTCCCTTCACCAACCTAAATGTTTGTGTCTTCTGCACAGCTGGCCACCTGTCTGATCACTCTCCCAGATTAGGAGTGAATATATTAAGCAACACTAGTTCCGGGGCCAAGCCCCTGGATACCCTGCTGGTGAACTTTTGCCATGACGAAAACTGACCATTTATTCCTACTCTTTGTTTTCTGCCTCTTAACCAGTTTCTGATCCATGACAGAACGTGGCCTCTCCCTCAGACCAGTTCGTTTCTTTGGCCACCTTCTGTTGCAGGCTTTTTGAAAATCCAAAGAAATTTTATCTCAACTGTTTCTCTTTTGTCCACTGTTTTGTTGACAGGCTTATAGAACTCTTATGGATTAGTGAGACATGATTTTCTTTGGCAAAGTCCGTAATTTCATGTTCGTGCACAGCATGGTGGCTTGGTGCAGAGGGCCAGATTCTGTGTTAAATTATTCCCGTGGACCAGGATATAAATGTAAGATTCTATATTCCCCTTGGACCACAGCATTCTCCGCTGGTGACCCTAGGAAGTGTGTAAAGAGATCAACCACGAGGGCTAGAAACTTATTTTGTTTTGTCAGGGAAAGTTGAGATTTTGATCCGTCTGAGTATGTCCTGTGCAGTCACATAAATACATCAAGTGGGCAGGATCTGTCCCAGGAAGGTCTGTTTTACACCCTGCTTTAGAAACTTGATAACTCTCATTTTAATGATCTTTTCAACCAATGTACATGGGACAGAAGTAATGCTCATTGGTCTGCGATTCTCGGGATCACCTCTAGTGCCTTTTCAAAGCTGGCCATAATACTGGCTGCTGTCCAGTCCTCCAGCACAGAAGTGGATTTTAATGAGAGATTGTGTATCTTTAGTTAGCTGATCAGACAGTTCATTCTAACGACTCTTCAGAACTCTTGGATGTGTATATCCAGCCCTGGTGACTTGGAGTCTGATCCAGTTCCTATTGAAGTCAATAGCAAAGCTCAGATTGATTTCAGTGACACAGGATTATCGGCCCCTTGTTTGCCCTTTAATTTATGAATGTGTCTGGCGCCTTCTTTCTTGACACCATGCTGTCAGTGCCTCATCTTTATTACCCAAAAAGAGCAGGGTGAATGAAGTGGTTGAACTACTGACAAAAATAGCCACAAAGGGGGAGATGCCAGGGCCCGTCTGATATTTTTGCTCTTTAATAAGCTTGCTGCCTCTCTCACAGCAGATCTACTGCTAGCAAGGCTGTGTCAGGCTTTTAAAGGAAGCTTCCTTCTCCTGACCCTGGAGAGAAAGAGGCTGCGTCCAGGCAAAAGTTGCTGTAAGTCTTTGCCGCCACCTGGCTGTCCTTTCCTTCATTTCAACGCTTTGAGCATTCCCTGCTGAGGCCCATAGTAGACTCTCCTTTCCCTGAGCCCACCTCACCCATGAGGAGTAAATCTTTTTGCTTCAAACTGCGTGAAAATCTGGCCTTATGGCCCTGAGGGTCCTCTACACCATAGTTGCACAAAAGACAAGGGGACCTGGTTAAACATGGCTCCATTGTGTAGTGTAGGAAGGACCTTAATTACTTCCCCTGCTTTAATCCATCTAATCCAGGACCTTAGAGGCTGAAAATCTGAGTGCAAGGAGCTTGTATTGGAGGAAAGCAGCAGCAACCATGCTCCATTCAGGATCTTGCAGAGGCTCAGTCATGGAGGAGAGTACTGGCTGGGGAGGGCCTGGCTAGGATAGGAACATAGGAATCGGATCAGATCCAAAGACTGTCTATGGAAGGATGGGGAAAATGCACTCATTCAGCACATCCAGAGTGCAGCTTTGACCAGCAGGGCTGCTATAAGCTGAAGAAACTCCCAAGAAAGGGCAGAGACAATATTGCCTGCTGCTATTACTTGGGCGACTCCCACCTAGGGACTGGGCCAGGCGACAGTTTGTGCCAGCGGATCTGAATTCAGCTCTAGATCTCTACCCAGGCCAGAGCATGCGTTTTGGCATGGGTCAGCATCATCCCCACTGTCTAGCCAGGTTACAGCCAGATCCAGCCACAGCCACGCTTATACAGTGACTATAAACGTTTGCCAGAGGGGGCCTTAGCAGGGCTCCCGTTGTAGAGCTGGGGGTTGGAATGGTCTGGGTCTACCATAGCCCATTCCTGCCATAGGAACTGGAACAAGATCCCCAAAGCCCGGAGAAATTCATGTGACATTTTCTAGCAGCTTGGATCCCTGGGTTCGTCTACACTGCAATAAAAGACACGTGGCTGGCGGCTGAGTTGAGCTATAAAACTGCAGTGTGGCTGTCTGGGCTGGGCTCCGAGACACTGCTATTTTTAGCCTGGTGGCCCACGCCCCACAAGCTCTGAGACGTGGTGCCGTGGGTTTTTGTATTGCAGCGTAGACATCTCTACTGTTGCCTTTGGGGCTCTAGCACCATAATCCAAGCTCTGTGTACGTTGGTCTGCGAGACGCAGCTGACTGGATTGAATATATATATTTATGGGGGTGTTTCACAGGCTCCTATCCCAGGCTCTCAGGCATTCTATAAAAACTCATACAGACAAGTTCAGTCTGGACATTGTGGCAGGGTGTTCTACCCCCTTGAGGGACAGGCTGGAGTTTGTGGCCAAAACCGCCTAGGTGAAGTCAAGAAGTGCCCAGCTCTGCCCTGGGAAAGTAGGGAAAGGAAACTGAGCAAGAGAGAGAAGAGATTAGAAATGATGCTAGCAGGGAGGGGTTATGGGCCTGTGATCATAGTCTGAACTGTGTTTTGGGGATTATATGTTTGATTACGGAGCAAGGCTCTGAGATAAGGGCCTTTTGAATTTGGTTAAATGGCTCCTTTTCAACCTGATGCCTAAGAGAAAAGGAGAAAACCTGCCTGCCTCATAGAACATAGGAGAACTATGAACTCAGCTGGCTGGGGATGGTTTGGAGGCCTTCTTAAAAGATTTGGTTTTGTTTGATTTTGGCCTCCCCTTCTTTGATCCTATGTATCCTTCTATGACAAAGCCTTCCCAAGCCACTGAGCCCAGCAGGAGTAAAGAGAAACTCTCCCTCTGCTCCACTTCATTCATTCTTTTCCACCCACCCCTTCCACCAAAGGAAAGCCCTTCTCTAATGTGTATCTCTATTGCAGAACATATGGTACAGCTACTAGCCATGGAGGTGCTGTCTTTCCACACTCAGCTGTCAGTGAGAATGACTTAGAGACCTAATGTAGGTTCCAGTTTGTGGGAGTCTTTTAATTGACTTCTGTGGGTTT
The DNA here is from genome assembly GCA_007922155.1 of Mesoclemmys tuberculata. NCBI lineage: Eukaryota > Metazoa > Chordata > Testudines > Chelidae > Mesoclemmys > Mesoclemmys tuberculata. The sequence continues at coordinate 622,486 of ML675631.1, read as the reverse complement.
GGATTAGACCCTAAGAATGAGTCAAGAAAGAACACAAGTAATGTCTCTGTGGGAGAACACACAGTGGGCCTGAGTCTGCTGTCGTTTACAGCTGTTTGATATCATGAGTTATGTCAAGTCAGTAGAATTTACATCACGGTAAAACTGGGATAAATAAGATTAGAATCAGTCCATGTCTGTGAGTTGGCACTGAATGGAAAAAGCCTGCCTCTGCAGACAGCAGATTCCTTTGAGATTTAAAGGAGCAGTACACAGAAATCAAAACAACTGTTACGTAGCTGACTGCATACATTGGCACTGCAGAATTATGTAGTTACTTTGATAGTGATAAATACTTAAGATCCTTTGATAAGGGAGTGCGACAGACCGATAACAGGCCTGTCCAATACCTTGCTCCAACTAGAGAGTGAAGGATGCAGAAGCAACTTTAGTTTTGCGTTTCTGACTTTATCTATTTAACCTTGATCTTATTTGGCCACAATTTGGGCATTTTTCAGCAAGATGTTGTCACTCCGCATGTCTAACTGTTGAGTTTATGGATGCTGTTCCCCACAATTCAACCAGAACCAGGACAAGACAGGAGCCCCATTCCATGTGACTGAACGCTGATTTTGAGGCGGTAAAAAAGCAATCAATCACGAAGGGTGGGGGAGTGATGAGTGGTTTTGACAGATTAATGGGGCTTGTGCAGGAGCCCAGAAGGAAGGGTTGATGAAGTAGAAAGGCAAAGGAGCCATTATGAGAGGAGAATACTTAGCTATCTTGTGACTGGCTTATCATGAATGATTGATAACCAAGCAGTGAAAGGAGGTAGGCTCAGGTTGCCTTAGGCCTGTTGCTTCCATTCGCTTCCATCTGCTTAAAATGCAGCCCACGCTCAGCACTGGCATACATATGGTTAATGTACTGAGCTCTGATCCTGCAATGAGCTCTGTGCAGAAAGACCTTTGAGCAGAGCCCCAGGGCCATCCGTAGAGCCCCTTGCAGGAGCAGAGCCTGAACTGGGGCTTAGACGTGCTCCAGGGCTGCACTACGGAGCCATGAGCCGCTTCAGACAGCAGAGGGTGTTAGAAGATGATGCAGCGATCCCTCGTTTAATGCTGCAGCGTCGCTGCTGCAGTCTCCAGTGTCAGGCCGTTGCTGTGACCCTGCCTATTAATAATATTAACTAAAAGGGCAGTTTAGGCCCAGAACATGTTTTTATTTCTCGAGCTTTACAATTCCTGATTCCCCTGGTGCTGGGAACACAGCTCAGCCAAAGGGTGGGGAGGGATGGGGGCTCCTAAACTGCACAAGCCTCAGAAACTGAGTGTTACCTCTGCAGCTTTGGGTGTTTGGCCAGTAATAGAAGCAGAACTGGTTCCATTGGGGAGTGTAGAAGCTATGAGCAGATGTTCCTATGGCAGCAAAACCCAGCAGGCCACATTCAGCGGCCAGCAACATCCGATAAATGCGGACTAATTCCATCAGTGATGTGCGGGGCGGGGCTGACACTCATGTAACTAAAAGCAAAATCTGGCCCCTATTCCATTCTTAAGATGTTCTGAAATTAGAACAAACCAGAGGGCTCGATTCAAACTTTAACAAATTTCAACATACGCATTAGACATAGGCACCAGGCACTCGTTTGGCTTTATTTATGTTAGGACCTAGCATAAGCCATGCATGCTTTATTAAATAAAGAAGAGTTAAGCTAAGATAATGGAGAGTTCAAGTTCTCCAGAGGAAGCCAAACCAGGTACCTGAAAACCTTTTGGCTTTTTTTTTCTTTTTTCTTTTTGTCCAAATGGTGGTGTTTTTATTTATGACCAACTCCATGTAACTTGTAAGCATGCCAGGATAATTAAACAAAGCCAAATCTACTCAGAGGGTGCGATTCACCCCTGTGCAGTTTGGACTGGAGGGGTGACTGGGCAAAGACTTTTCAGCCATTTTTGTGTCCTCAGGAGTCTGAGCATCTCTGGGAGCTGAAATAGCCCCATCATAAAGCAGAGCAACCCCTGAAGTGCTTTGATTTCCAGCATCGTCCCAGGAGCTGTTTATGAGCTGCTCTGCGAGCCGGAGCAGCCCAGACACTCAAAAGCCTCTCTTGCATGGCTTCTGCGCTGGGACTTGTGAGGGGAGGGATGTAACGTGGGGCTGGAGGTGAGACAATCTCCCCCAAGGTTCATACACCACTTAAGTCTCCTTTAAATCCTCACAATGGGCTTGGATGGGACTTAAGTGGCTCAAGACCTGGTGCTGGTCCTCTGCACAGCTTCTGTGCTCAGGAAGCCCCCAGCCAGGTAGGGGCAGCTGCAAATCATTTGCTAAAAGGGAATCTTCCAGTGCTGCTCGTGGAGACCGCTGTACCGCTGGACCCAGGCTTGGACCGCAGTTAGGCTGCCGAGCTTCTGGCTCAGGTTGTCTGGTGCAAGGCAAGGGTTTCTGGGATGTCCCACAGCAGTGGATGGACTCTATTTTATGGGATGGCTTGGAAGGAATTTTCCCACATCTCCTCGTTTAGGAGATTTATTTCTAGCCAAGTTTTATTCTTCCTGCACGATTCCAGTTAACAGTTGTGTCTCCTGGGGTTGCAATTCACCCCTATGCAAAAAGCCTACACAAGGTCTATGCACCCCACTTTCGCCCTGTTTGGAGGACTTTACTAGTACTATGCTTTGCACAGATGAATTTCACTCTGCCTTTAAAGGGGCCATGCAAAATTCTCCAAAGCTGACCAGCATCCCTTCTTACTGCCTTCCAGAGTGGAGTGGGCTGTTAAAGCCTGCTGGGTCCTGACGGACTCTCCAATGGATATAGCTGTCCTGTGGCACCTTGGGTAATTGTGCTGTACTAGGTTTACAGTGTCAAACAGGAGATGACTACAACCAGTTAGGGCTGTGGAACGGAGTCAGGGAATTAGGGGGGAAAGAGAATGTGGACATTTGGCTCCTCCAATTTCCAGCCCGGGAGGAACACACAGCAATGTGTTCTCCTTGTCCCAGCTTTCAGTCACCTTGAGGGGAAGGAGCACCCATAGGGAGGGCCTCAAGGAGCAGCGTCTTGCGTTGCTGAGGGCAGTAGGCTCAGCAAACTCTCCTCACCATATAGGTTTGCTCATTTAAAAAACACAGGGAGAATCTAAGAGCAGCCTCTCATTCTCCTGGCTCCTTTGCAGGTGGGCTCCATTCATCAGCTGAAATGAATGAGGATGGCTAGACACTGCGCCGTTAGCATCTTTGCAGCAGGGCCTGGCGACACTGCGAAGTTAAAGAGTTATGTCAATGTACTGTTCAAAGACAGCAGTGCCCACCGCACAAACACTCCCTTAACACACAGGGCTGTGTTCTGACTGCATTTACTCTGGTGCAAATCCAGACGAACTTCAGGATTCCGCTGGATTGTGCTGTGGGCAGAGACTAGCCCACAGTCTCTGGAAAGTGTCACTTCAATGGAGAGTTGCTACCATAGGACAAAAAAAAAGCCCAGGGCTGTAGGAACCAAGGTACAGAAGGCCCCTGGCTAATTTAAAAAGACAAAAATCTATTTCCCATTGATTATAATCATGGGATCTACATTTTCCCCATGTCTCTAACGTCACGGCACGGCTTCATGGTAATTGCTTCGAAACAGGCAGTTGGAAATAAAGCTCTAGGCTTGCAGTCTCCTGAATGGCGAGCCTTGCAAAAGGATCAGGCCAGACGTGCAGAAATCAAATAGTCCTTCAGGAGCATTAGGCCACGTCAGATACTTGGCCGTCTCCACATTCAGAGAAGATAACATGGCACCAACCAGTCTAGGGTTTTAACGGCCCTGTTTTTGTTAGCCCCTAAATTAGAGCCGCCTGTTTGCAGGGCGAAAGCAGAACCCCACTGAGAGGAAGGAATAAATTCCTTGTGTCATTGTGTTGGAGTCCATGGCCTAGTGCTTTCAGCTTCATTCTGCGGTGCCTGGATAAATAACTGCCTGGAGGAGGCCCTTGCCTGATGGATTCTGCTTTCAGCTGCACTGATGTAAATCCGGCACCGCTCCACTGACACCCACAGACTAACTCTGGGTTTACGCTGATGCTATTGTCTACACATTGGGTAGCCATGTTGGCACAATAAAAAAAACAACAACAAAACGGAGACAAAACTTTTGGGGTTATGCTTTTTTAGAATAACCAACTTCACATTGTCACAGGGTGACTGGCCCATCTAAGAGGGTCCAGTCCCAGCTAGGCCTCACTAGCTTCTTGCCCACATGGCAGTAGGTCATGTGGCAAAATCAGACCCAGGTCCAGGGATAAAAGAGAAGCCACCAAAGGAGCAGGGAGGAGAGAGAGCAAGCAGACAACTCGAAGGAGGCCTTCCTGCCAAGGGGATAAGGACAGAATTAAAGGGGCCAGCATGGAGAACTGCTGGAGGGCTGATGTTAGCCCGAGTTAACATCACAGGCCACAGAAGGAAGTCTGTAAGACTCCTGACCCAAGGAGTGGGAACCTATGGGAAGTGTCATACACAGGCCCTATAGAAGGGCTGAGGGACCCCTGAAAAAAGGGGGCACAAGGGCTAGACTCGAGGGGCTAGAGAGTAATCATATGCTGTAAGAGACTTAATAAATTAGACCCTTCACAAGGAGAATCTCAGTTTAAAGGATTTGGGGAGGGCTGTCTATCAAGAGCCAGCCAGAGGATAGAGGGCCGTGTTCCTGTAGGGCCACGTGCCACAAGGGGACATGGAGAGGGGGGGTTGCCTGCCTCATAAAAATGACAAAAGAACACTTAAAACAATTAGCGTCTTGGTGTTCCTCCTGCCAGCTTCTGAATCATCAATGACGAGCACATTTCTTAGAGGGGGGGACTTTCTCCCGCAACTCACTATTCTGAATGAGTTAATCATGAATCACCGCACAAATGTCATGAATTTCACTTGAAGCAAAACAACGGCTTAGGTGGTATCCCCACTCATTGGACTTTTCTCCTCCCTCCAGGCCCTAGTTTACACCGAACACTCGTTCCACTGGACTCATAGTTGAGCAAATTCTATCACATTTCGTTCCACTGGAGTCTTAGAGAACAAATTC
>ML675631.1:426040-617427 GCA_007922155.1 Mesoclemmys tuberculata | reverse complement strand
CAAATTCTATCACATTTCGTTCCACTGGAGTCTTAGAGAACAAATTCTATCACATTTCTTAGTTAAAAAACCAAACGAATGTTTTGACTGATGAAATTAAAAACAGAGATATTTCAGGCGTCTCTAAAACATTTAGAGGATACTCGGGCCTCATATGGAAAACCACTTCTATATCCGCTAATTGGGGCACATGGTCTCTCTATCTACCGATCTTAGGTACTTTTTGGCCCCCATTACAATAACAGCTAAGCAATTCGCAATCGGTAATGTATTTAGCCTCACAACACCCCTCTGAGCTAGGGCAGGGCTGTTGTCCCCATATGTAAAAACTTAGGCACAGAGGGGAAAATTTTGAAAAGCATCTAAATAACTTGGGATCCCATTTCCAGAAGTCACTTTGGCTCCTCAGTGATCCAGTCACTTTTATAAATGGTGCTTAGATTCCAGATCACGTCAGAGCTTTTGCAAATGTTACCCACAGAGGCTAAGTGATTTGCCCACGGTCACACAGGAAGTCTGTAGAGAATTGAACCTGGCTTTTCCAAGCCCCCGGCTAGTGCCCTAACCCCTGGACAATCCTATCTTTCTTTTTCTTACTTAAATCGCTTAGTTTCTCTGCTTCAGTTTCCCATCTGTAAAATGGGGATAATATCACTTCCCTCCTGCACAAGGGTGTTGAGGATAAATACATTAAAGGCTGTGAAGTGCTCATAAATTGCAATAATGGGGGAATATATGGACCTTAGACAGATGAGGGTTGCAGATAACTGCACTCTGGCTACCTCTGCATTAATATATGCATGGGAATAAATATATAATTGAAACACGGGAAAGATAACAGTAGAGAAGAAGAATGTAGCCAGTTCCATGGCATTGCTACAAATCAGCCCAAGCACTAAGCCAGACACAGCATCCCTTCATTGTGCTTGCACAAATGGGCAATAACTGAACCATTTGTTTTCCAAGAGCGCGTGGAGTCACTTTAGCTTCCATCCAGACTTTGGGACAGCTGAGGAACTGGCTTTACCTTGCCAGTGAAGCCAAGTGTCAAGAAAAGGTTCCGTCTCTTTTATAAAGGATCTGAACGACTTTGACAGGACACAAGGAGGGTGGCCCAGGATAGCGCAGCACTGCCACTGCTAATGATTCTTATCATGTCTCCTGGACACAGAAGATGACAGCCGGGCGACACCGTTTCTAGTGGGCAGAGCACCTGGCAAATGGTCAGTCGGTGGGCAAAGATAAACTTTGCTAGACACTATCCAGTGGGCAGCCCTGGCACAGAGACAGAAGAAGACGGCCTCTATCCTGCTCCCACTGCAAATATAAGAGTTTTGCCATTGGGCTGAGTGAGAGAGGGATCCGAGCCCGGGTCAGCTACAGAAGGGATGGAATGGATCAGCCAATCTGGGTACCACACCCCACGGCCGTGGCAACGTGTTATAAAATTATTCCCACCTGGGCCATGCTTTGCTCAGCAAACAGTGACAAAGACTGGTGGGAATCTTGGTGTGCAGAGGTCTTTGGTAGCTTCCAGGACTTATACAACTGTTAGTGAAGCCAGCCAAGAGGTTAATGCAGGATGTTTGTGGGAGACTTATCTATACTAAGGCTCCCATTGATCTAACAGCAGCAGAAACTGGTTTTGTGACTTTCCATAGTGCAGACAAGTCTCAAATGCCCCCCTTCCAATCCCCTGCTCCCAGTTTTCTTTTCAACTCCACCCCAAACCTCTTTTTGAGGAAATCTGAGCCATGTCTGGCCTGAGTCCATCCCAGTGCAGATAGAATGTTTGGCCATCACCCAATTATTTCTCAGGCTGGAAAATGACACTGGAAAAGGGACAATTAATCATTCTGTACTCAGACTCTGAGAGACTGCGATCTTTCATTTGTAATAATTGCTGCATGGTCAGTTTCAACAGCTCTTTAGAGCCAAAAGAGGTACTAGCAAAAAGTTTGTATTCAGTTGCCATTTTCATTATCAGGGACATTTATTCTCTTTTGAAGGATTTTCTTAACTTTTGGTTTATTTTGCCTGGATTCTCTCATAGCTTATGTCTGGGAAGCTGCACCAAGAAAGGAAGGATGGTTTCTGTCTAGATAATATGAATTGGAGAACAGGTTGGTTAAATACAAGGAGGCTTGGTCTTCTGTAGCCAAACTTTTAGAAGATGAGCAGTGGGAGGCCCAGTCTGGATGGGAAATGCTGATTGCCTGCGGAAATATTATTTGAGAGGAGGTGGATGTTAGGCCCTAATTTGCAATATCTTGGAGGAGGAAGGGTGGGTGCCATCACATGTGGTCCTGAGCACTTCAATCATACTATATGTGTGTATGTGTGGGTTTGTCTACATCCAGCGAAGCAAAACCCATGGCTGGCCTGGGCCAACCAGCTGGGGCTCGTGGGGTTGGGGGTGTTTCATTGTTGGGTAGACTTATGGGCTTGGATTGGACCCTGAGCTCTGGCACCCTCCCACCTCACAGGATCCTAGTGCCCAGGCCCCAGCCCGAGTGTCTACACAGCAGTGAAACAGCTCTGCAACCTGAGCTGGAGGGCCTGGGCCAGCCGTGGGTTCCTCTTTTCTGTGTAGATAAGACCTGTGTATCTTCTTGTGGGTACAGGTATAGCTAGCTTATCTCTGGTGGATAGGATCACTGTTGAGTGAATATTTTTGCTAATTCCCATATTTTGATATGAGAATTTTGATATGGGGGAAAAGGGACTGATAAGAATTTTGCATTCTTGTTTTGTCTTTTAATAACAAATCCATTCCTCCTCTATAACTTTAACGTATGTACTTGGAATAGCTAATTATATTTTTTGTCAAAGCCCCATCCCCACTGATGCTTTCCTTTAACTTTGTCCTTATGCCTCATATTCAGTTAGGTAGCAGTGAATTATATGGAGTGAACAACTAATTTGAGAAACTTAACTCCCTTATTTGTGTGAATTCTCCGTGAAGATGTGTTCCTTATTCAAAATTATATGGTGAATGGCTTGCACGAATGCTCATAAACTAGCCGCCAGGCCTATTGCTTTGAGTGTTCGCTATTTGGAATTTGCTTTTTGCAAGGTGTGTTTGATTACCTCCGTCACATTGTTCCCTGATCCAACAACTCCCAGACCCATAAATAACTCTCAAAATGGCCACATGTATGCTCCCTGAACGAATACTCACGTAAAATAGTACTTGGGGCAAGGACTGTCTTTTTTTTCCCTGTTTGTACAGCACCTAGCGCAATGTTCTTCCTCTTGTCCTTCCAACATTACTGTACGCCTCAAAAACATAGAAGATGGTGGAAGTTCGAACGGGAAACTGAATGCATTTGACCTGTGTTGTTTGAGAAGGATCTTGGGAATTAATTGGAGAGATCGTGCAACCAAAGTGGCAGTGTTGCGCTGCATGGGTCAGCAGACTATGGACTCAATAATCAGACAGGGATGGCTATGGTGGTTTGAACATGTCAACAGGCTACTTCATGGCAGAAGCAGAAGGTATGTTTAAGATTGTATCAACCTAGAAGGAAGAGAATCATAGAAGTTTAAGGGATGGAAGTGACCTCAGGATGTATCTAGCCCAACCCCCTGCTCAAAGCAGGACCAACCCTGATTAAATCATCCCAACCAGGGCTTTGTCAAGTTGCACCTTAAAAACCTCTAATGATGGAGATTCCACCACCTCCCTAGGTAACCCATTCCAGTGCTTCACCACCCTCCAAATGAAAAAGTTTTTCTTAATATCCAATCTGGACCTAGAAGGTGTGATGGACAAAGAATGGTCTACCATAGGACAATCGAAAAGAATGCCGCCATCACGGAGACGACTTACAGTTGAGTCGACCATCTTACTCTGGACAGATAGCAGTCAGAAAAATTGGTTACCCCCTGTGCCGCTAGGCAGAAGAGATGTGAACCTAAGCTAAGTTAGCACCATGGGGTCCTTGCTCATGGCTGGGACTTGAGCTATTACAACATACATAATACCAAATAGGATACCGGGCCGTATGGACCATTGGTCTGACCTGCTATGGCCGTTCTTATGTTTATAGTGGGAAATTTTAATTCAAACTTCCCTTGCTTGTAATGCAACCAGCATATTATTGAGACAGACTTTAATCTATGACTGAAGTACCTCAAGACCAATTGCCTTTATACTCATCAACTGCTATTTTTATCAAGCTGGTGGATTCATCCTGGTTTTGGCATTATCATACATGGCGTTATGTGGCAAGATACAGTGCGTGCGTATGTCGTTCCTGACACTGGAACAACGTCGCTATGCGGAATCATGTATGACAGCAGCAATGCCATGGCAACAATATGGGAAAAGCCTGATCCTGCCCTCTGCTGCAAAGAGTCAAATTCCCATTGACAGCAGCAATACCAAAGGCGAACCTGGGTATGCATATGTAGGGGACAACGCAGTCTGCTTTGCAAAGTAGACATGCAGCTCAGGTCCTATTTTGCACAGTGCTTTTCATCCAAACTGCATCCCACACACTGCACAGAATTACTGTCACTAAAACAGTGCCAGAATTAAATCATAAAGGCCTCACAGGATCATTTCCTAGGAACTGTTGTTAACATGTTTATTATTCCTGGGTTGTCAGATGCATTCCTAAATCAATATTACCCTGCGTTTGTTCCCATTCTTCATTCCTGCAGAGGGGTTGTTGTTTGTCATAATAATTTCAAAACAAAAAAATCGTAAGATCCTATGATGCATCAGTCAGGGTTAATCCTTGTTAAAAATTCCCCCCCTTTGTTGTGGCATGCGTTATGAACTATTAACCTGTCTGTCTGGTATCTTCATTCCAGTAATGCAGCAATTTAGTGGCACTGAATTTATACAGGCCCTGACTCAGGTACTAGCTATCCTGCAAGAAGAAAGGATCTATGCTGTATAAGTGCAACATTGTCCCATAGAAGCACAAGGGGATAATGACTCGCGTGCTTTCGTTTCTTTTTGGATGTTACGTCTCATTGTAAAGCAACGTGTTTGTCTCTCAATTTCAAGTTCTCATGGGTGACTAGCATTTGTAATCCTTGTGTTTGATGCATGCAGGGTGTGACACTGTATGAAGCATGGATGATCATTTATAACGTTATTGATACCAATATTACAAAATTACAATAAATATTAGAAGCTATGCCACATAAACTATCATGGGAAAAGTTATAATTTGCAAAATATGATATCATCTCTATGTGTATTTCATCTTTGGATTGTGAGTTATGAAGATGTGTGATATAGCTGCATCTAAAACTTGTGCTGTTCTACCGGGTGACACCCCCAGGCAGATTGGCTTCAGAACTGTCCAGTCTGCTTGATGGCCCATCAAGGGACATCAGCAATACAGAGCACCCAGGGAGGGAGAGAAGCCAGGTGCTATGCCTATGAGTCACAGCACAGGTAGGGACATGCCTGTAGATAGGGAACTCCGAGTGCTTTTCCATGCTGTGAGCTATGTTTGGAACAAGCCACATGGCAAAGACTGTAAAAGGCAACTGCGCTGCACCATCTCCATCTTGTCTTCATTCCTGCTTCTTACCTCTGGATCAATCTCTCTACATCTGAAGCTTTGAACAAAGGGTTGGCAGACCCATCCAGGTACTGGATGTGATCCAGAGGAACTGTACAAATCAACAAAATCACCCATACCGCTGGGAATCTGATATATATGGACTTTGAAGTCATATGCGTGTATCTGATTGCTTTGATCATTTAACATCATTTTTCTTTTCTATAAACCTTTGGGGATCAGAAGAACATTTTGTGAAGGGAATAGAGTTTTAAATAAGTCATCTCTTTACTGGACCTAGTTGCTGATTGGGAACCAGAGACTGAAATGCAATAAAGGGGGCTGTGTTTTTCTTTTTTGGGGGCTTCTTGATAACCAGTGTGCGGAATCAGGAGTACTGTTTGTGACTGGTTGGTGAATCTAACTTCAGTGTTAACAACCAGTGTTGGGAGAATCTGCTCTCCTTTTTGCAGCCTGGCCTATCCTTGGCATTTTTAAGTGGGCTATGCTAGGCATATACGGGTCACACTGGGTTTGTGTTAGAAGGGGCTAGTGGAGATCCTAATGACAAGAAGTCCACCTGGAGAACAGTTTGCAGCAGCAGATGATCCCTGTAATTTTCACATCCCTGAAAGAGCTGTAACCAGTTGATGCAGCCCCCAAAATTAGCATTGCTGGCTATTGCCTGTACTGATGTAGCCATCCTCCAGCTGCCTGTGCCGTTGGCTTTGCTATGGAACTCCTGTGGAAATAAAAGCTGCCATCCCTGATGGAGCCCCCAAAGAAGATATTATGATTATTAAACATGTTTTTTTAGAGGAGTTCCTATAGACTAGCCAACAAAGCAGGGACCCAAATGGCAGATGAAATTCAGTGTTTCAATGCACAGTGGAAAACAGAATCCCAACTACACATACGAAATGATGGGGTCTAAATGAGCTGTTACCACTCAGGAAAGCGATCTTGGAGTCATTGTGGAGAGTTTGCTGAAAACATCTGCTCAATGTGCAGCGGCCGTCAAAAAAGCTAACAGAACGTTAGGAACTATTAGGAAAAGGATAGATAATAAGTAAGGCTGTGAGTCTGTCATGGAGGTTGCGGAATGACTTCCATAGCTGATGCTGCCGGTTTGACTGACCTCAAGAATGCTGGAGTGGTTCGAGGGCCACGGCTGGCCCTAGGGGGTGGCCCCTGAGGCCATCGGAGAGCAACTCAGGGGCTTTGGAGCGGTAGGCAGCTGGTGGCAGTCAGCCGCTGCTGCTGAAGCAGGGGCCAGCCATCAGCCTCCAGACCCCCCAGAGCAGTGGCTCCCCAGGAGCAGCTAAGATTTAGTCAGGGGTATTTTTAGTAAAAGTCATGGACGGCTCATGGGCCATGAATCTTTGTTTACTGCCTGTCAATGACTTTTACTAAAAATACCCCTGACTAAATCTTAGCCTTAATAGTGAGACAGCAAATATCATAATGCCTATATACAAATCCATGGTAAATCCACACCTCGAATACTGCGGGCAGTTCTGGTCACCCTAGCTCAAAAAAGATATATTAGAATTAGAAAAAGGTAATAAAAATGATTAGGGGTATAGAATAGTTTCAAGATGAGGAGAGATTAAAAAGACTGGGATTGTTCATCTTGGAAAAGAGATGCCTAAGGGGGGGGGCGGGGATACGATAGAGGTCTATACAATCATGAATGATATGGAGACAGTGAATTGGAAGTGTTACAAAAGGAAGTAATTCTTCACATAACACACAGTTAATTTGAGGAACTCATTGCCAGGGGATGTACTGAAGGTCAAAAGCATAACTGGGTTCAGAAAAGTATTAGGTAAACTCATGGAGGATAGGTCCATCAACGGCTCTTAGCCAAGAAGTTCACGGAGGCAACCCCAAGCTCTGAATGCCCCTGAGGCTCTGAGCGCTGGAGGCTGAGATTGGATGACAGAGGAAGGATCACTAAACAATTGCCCTGTCCTGTTCATTCATTTTTAATGACCTGGCTTTGGTCACTGTCAGAAGAGAGGATACTGGATTAGATAGACCATTGGCCAGTTTTATGTTCTTATGTAATGAAGATTGGGGCCCAATTGTGCTAGGTGCTGTACAAACGGGGTGGTGAAAACACTGATTACTTTCCCCTGTAGATGACTCCTCCCTGAGATGCAGCCCTCCCTACCATCTCAGAGAAGGGCAATTTGCAACCCAATGCACCAGCAGGATTGAACTAAGCTGTGTTGAGCAATGTGTTGAGCGATCACAGCATAGTTGCTTTCTATCATTGTTGTAAAGTTATACAAGTCACAACTATTTGTTAACTGAAACTATTTATGGTGGAATCATAAATAGTGGAGGGTTTTTGGAAACAGGTAACAACTGTATAAAGAATGGAGAGATCCCCAGGTCTGATTACTGATTGTGCATCCAGAAGGTACGGTGCCTGTGGGAACGTATGCAGCACCCACACGCTAGGCTATTTCTGCTGACAGCCACAGAAGTGGGCAGTCACATCCTTGCCTCCAAGCAGAGTGCACTCATGGGCCCCAATCCTGGAAGGTATATGGTGTCACTTGCAAAAGGTGCTAAATTGCCTTAACTCCAACAGGAGTCGAGGGCACTCAGTACCTTGAAGGATCAAGCCCAGAGAGCTCACTTACTGAATAGCCCCTATGCTGGGGTGCAAGGAGGGAGACTTTGCACCTTCTCCCTCACCTTGCAAACCTGTGCCAATTTAGCCCACACTAAAGGCCTGGGGTCTTGATTGAATCTTGCAAGAAACAGAAAACGCTGTTAAAACCAATCAACCAGCCAAACTCCAACCTGGCAGCCTCCTATCCTAATCAGTTGGTTGGAAGGACAATTTTCTGCCCAAGGGCAGGGCATCCTTATAAATTCCTTGTTTCCTGTAATCTTGCAAGTCATCACTGTGCAATGCAGAATCTCTAAAAGATAGTAGACAAAAGAAAGAAAATGGTCAGGGGAAAAAAACCAAACCCCTTCCTCTATCATCTCCACCCTAGAGACAGCTGGTATTTTGAACTAGAACTCTGGATCCCGTGTCCTTGAAGGCCTGTGCCTGATGCTGGCATTATGAATGTCAGATGCCAGACAATTATGCAGCTCCATGTCACCAGCAAGGCAGACAGCATGAAACAAATCCAGATGGCAAGGTATGAAACTACTAGGCAGGAGGGAAGGAGAGCTGTTCTCTGGCTGCCTTTTAAATAACGTTGCTGATCTTTCAACAAAAGCACTTAAAAGCCTTCAAACAGACAGTGTCTTTACCCCTTTACCCTCTGGCAGCAGCCAAAGCCAGTAAAATGAGACTGGGAGAATCTGCTCCTGAAGAGGATGTTAGTGTTAGCAACTATAGTGCATATCCATTGGGAGGAAGGGGGAAGCAATCACTTTCTGCTGCTCACTTGCCTGGCAACTAGATTTCGTTTGTGATTTCACATGGCACAAGAGAGCATCATTAACTCTCACATTGTTAAATTAGGACACTTAATATGGCTGGATGCCATAACCTTTAGATACTTTATTGTAATAAACTTTTAGGTATTTAATCCCCCACCAGGATTTACTCCTTTCAGTGCTGAAATTATTACACACTAATGTGATATATTTGAATTTCCTAGCTGTATTCTAATGGAAGATATTTACAGAGTAAATTCAGGATGGGGCTATGCCAGGCTGAAGGGTCAGAAACCGGTTTCAACCAATCCTACCTTTGGGGCTATGCAAGGAGAAATGCACAGCCCCCAAAATGGGCAGCACCAGCTAGGAAGTGGGTGTGGCAAGGGCAGGAGCTTCTTCCCAGCATCCTCAACTAGAGCAGCATCCTAGCTGTAAAACAAAGCTGCCCAACTCTCCCAGCAGAGACCTTGAGCAAGGGTAGTGCTGGAACCACAGCTGCTCATCCTCTGAATGAATCCCTACTGGGATAATTTACATCCACTTGCAGCAGCCCTAAGGAATGTGGCCCTCGAGCTGGAAAATGTACAGATGGGACAACGGTCTTGTTAATCGTTCCCCCTGCGCCGAAGTGAACATTGGGGACCGAATCTTCCTGCCAGTAGTGGAGGAAAGTGCAATTTGCACCTTCATCTAGCCTCTCCCCATATAACCAGGGGGTGCGTAAGGCGGGTAAAAAGCAGATGCTGTTTTCTGTGCTGGTCTCCCCTCGTCTTCTTCTGTCAACCCAGCGACCACCTCTCAGGGAGGTGGCTCACCGGCCCCGCTGGGAGAATCCCTCGTGTTGGCAAGCGGGAGCGTCCGGGACGTGCTACAGTGGCACAGCGGCAGTGTGGACAAGCCCTCCCGCGGGCACGGGTCGGGAGCGACGCCGTCGCTGCCTGGCACCGCTGCCAGGCAGGGAGCCAGGCGCCTCGTCTGCGGCGTGACCGGCCAACCGAGGCCAGGCCGCCAGGCCTCTGCCCAGACCGACCCTGTGCCCGAACCCGCCGTTGGGTTCCCTTCGCCCCCGCGGGGGCACCTCCCCCGGGGGAATTTGCCTTGCCTTCTCCGGCTGCTTTCCCCGGGCTGCGGAGACGGATCTCGAAGCAGGCCGGGGGGGGGGCGGTCCCTGCCGCTGCTGGGCTGAGCCGGGTGCTGGGTTTGTACAGCGCCGGGCACCGCGCTGCTGAGGGGCTCCCACTCCCGTGGTACAGCCCGGGTAGGGGTCTGGGGCCCACGGCGGCGCCGGATGAAGGCGGGGGTCAGCCCCTCCCCCCCGTCTTGGAGGAGCCCCGCCCCCCCGTGTCCGTCTCTGAAGCGTCTCAATAAAGTTGCGCGGAGCGGTGGCGCGCAAGGGCCGCTGGGGGACCGGCGGCTCCTCCAATCAGCGCGCGCGGCGCGGGCGCCGGAGACTCTCTGCGGCTCGCGCGGCGGAAGCAGGCAGCCCGGCCGGCAGGTGAGCGCGCGCCTGGGGGGAGGGGTCGCCTCGCGCTCCGGCTCCGGCTCCGCGCCCCCCTCCTCCCCCACCTCCGGCAGCAGCCTGCCCCTCGCCCCGCCCCGCCCCCCGCAGGGCCCCGGGTTGACGCCCCGCCCCGGGGCCGGGGAGGGGCGGCGGGCCCTTCTCTCCTGGGGGGGGCGCGAGGCCGCTGTAGCCCCACGTGCCAGGCGGGCCCCTCAGCTGGGTCAGGCGCGGTCCCCTTGGCGCCGGGGGCGGCGGCAGCGGCAGCCTGGCCTAGTGGCTGGAGGCGTGTCGGTGTCTCAGCTCTGCCTGGCCTTGGGTGCCTCACTTATCCCCCGCCCCGCCCCCGGCTTGCAGGGCTCCCCCCGGGCGGGGTGGACAGTTAGGCCAACGGCTCTCAGCCCCCCAAAAACCTCGGGCTCCTTGCCCCCTGCTCCCCCAGGAGTGGGGCGGGCTTGTCAGTGCCCCTGCTCAGCTCAGGGCTTTCCCCCTCCTTGCTGGGGGGCAGGCTCCGGCCGCCCTGGTTTCTCCGGTCCCAGCTCCCAACCGGGAGGGGGCCCCCCGCCCCCCCGAGCTTGCAGCAGGCTGGGCTTCTTGCCCCGCTCCCAGCCGCCCCCGGCTTGGGGCTGGAGCTGTGCAATCGACAAGGACGACAGCCCCCACTCCGGTGTAAGGGGACCCCAGCGTCTCGACTGACAGTGCATCGCCCCGACGCTGCCGGCCGCAACCCGACGCCTCTCGCCGAGGTGGTTTCATTCTGTCGATAACAAGGGTGGTTTTGTCAGCGGTGTGTGCGTGCGCGCGGTTGCCCTGTGTATACCAGTGCTGTTTTGTCGACCAAAGCTTCCTTTGGGTCGACAAAACTCTAGTGTAGACCAGGCCGTGGTCTAAGGGAGTTAAGCACCAACATTCAGTGTTTGGTGGGCACCGGAGTTGCTTAGGCTCCCACCTGAAATGCTTTACACATCCTTATACAAACACAACACAGGGATTCCTTCATCTGCTACTGACCTGCAGCTCTCTCTGGGGTGGTACCTCGTGGCATTCGCTTAATGCTGTAGAGCAACACTACTGAGCCGCTTTGGGCAGGATGTGAAGAAAAAAATATTGCATCTAATTGAAACTCCATTTGGAAATTTAAGTCAGTCGAATCTAAGGTGATGCTGAACTTTCTCTCTCTCAGATGCTTGGCTGGTTCTGGCCCACATGTGCCTGGTCATAGTGATCGCAATTTGTGGCGGGTAGCGAAGGAATTTTCCTCTAGCTCAAATTGTCAGTGACTTTTTTCATTTGCATGGGCGTATACAGGGTCATTTGTCAGGTTTATATGAAAATATCTTACTTACTCATTTCCCTTCCATTGTAGAGGCCTTGAGCAATGGTGCTCTTGGGTTCCTGCTATTCTCTGCTTGGGGCACGTAACAGTCTAGTCACCTGTGGGCTGTAATATATGACTGACTATATGATCTGGTGGTCCCTTCTTGCCTTAAACTCTGACCTATAGTCTGAATTGGACTCCTCTTGTGAAAAGTACCATGAGATCTTAATGATCACAAATGGCCAGGATGTCTGTTTAAGATCTAATCTGAAACACTATAGTCAGCAGTACATTTCCCTGTCACAGGATATGAGAATCTGGTCAGTTACTGACTTGGAGGCAAGAGTGTATCCTGCTGAGCATGTCACTGGTTCTTTGGTAATCTGTCCAGTTACTGCCCCATTCCATCGCTGCCTTAACTTGTAAGGTCTGGTGTGAGTGCAGCGTTCAGGTCGCCAAATAGTTGCCAAATAGTATTTTTAAATTCAGTGTGCTCTGTTAGAGAGACGTTTCGAACAGCAGAAATGGACTGTGTACAGTATCTGGTAAATTGTACTTCAACAAATAGTCATTTTGATACCCACTGTATAGGGCAGCTATCTTTTTAGATGCCTAGAGTGAGGCCTTCAATAAAAACCCAAATGAAAGTTACATCTAAGCTTCATCTTTTTTTCACTCAAAAGCAGACTATTTTGATAAGAAGAGTTTACCTTACAGCTTCAGGCTCCCCATGTGAGACACAACTTCCCAAATTGTTACTTGTCGGTCTGTTTGGCTTGACAGATGCTGTTGTTCCCTACCAATGATTTCCAACTTACTTCCCTTATTCTTTGGTTGGATGACCTATTAGTGCAGGAAGGAGGTGGGAGGGTATATAAATGTTACATGAAAAACATTCCATTCTTATAACAGTATTGGGGTGCTTTTGTGTTAAAACATGAACTCCTGATGCAGTAAGATTTGCTGTGTAGATAGTTGCTAATGTGGAATGATGGGTGCCTAGCATAGCATGACATTGACCTAACAACAGATCGTTCTCTTATAACTGGGGGAGAAGAAGACTGAACTTTTAAGTCTCCTCCTGTGGCATATTGTAGCTTTATAAATCACCCTGAGGTTCTCTTCTGTTGCAACTAGGGCTGCTTCCCTCCTGGTTCAGTCATCATGGTAGAATTATTCCTGCTGAAATTCTGCGCCACTGCGGAATGCAGCATTTGGGCAGAATTAATGTTGCCTGCAGAATTTTGTTTTTTCAAATAGAATTTGTGATTTTTTCCCCCACAGCGCTCCTGTGCTCACTTTTCGCAGGTGGCTGTGGCTGACAGCGGCAGTATAATTATATGGCGTTATTTTGACAAATAAAATATGCAGAATTTTGCAGAATTTTAGAATAGTATGCACAGAATTTTTAATTTTTTTGGTACAGAATTCCCTCAGGAGTATAGACTGCAATTCTATGGCCTGATTTTCCAAAAGAGGTACTGTCACTGTGATTTCTAAATTTTCTTTATAGTACCCTCTGAAGGTTCAGTGTGCAGAGGATTTTTAGTTTGATTTTCCTCCATGGTTTTGGAACAAAATTAAATACTTGATGTAATCAGATTTCCATGTAGCAAAGGTTAATGGTGGGCTGTTCCAATGACGTGTGTGTGCTCGGATCAGGTGCCATTTAATATATTTATTAAGGAATTGGAAAAGAGGATGAATGTTGAGGTTACAACATTGACATATGAGAGTTATTCAGAATAGCTAAAACTAGAGAAGTCTGTGAGGAACTTCAAAGTCAGATGGCAGATGAAAGTCAGTGTTGACAAATGCAAGGTAATACACATTGTAAGGAATAATTTGAAATACCCAGGCATGTTGCTGGGTCCTAAATTAAATAATGAAGGGTAGAGAGAAGGTAAGTCGGGTGTACTTATTTACCCTTTCTCATGATACAAGAACAAGGGAGCATTAAATGAAATGGAAAGACAACACACTTAAAACTGATTGAAGGAAATTCTTTTATGCAGTGCATATTTGACATGGAACTCACGGCTACAAGTGATCAATGAGGCCAAGCGCTTAGTAGCAGTCATTGAAATATTAGACATTTATATGGAGAAATGTATATCAGCAGTTAAAATAGATAGTTTTTGACCCAGATATTCTTCATCCTAACTGGTGAGGTTTAGAAACTTTTTTTATTTGGAAAGTTATTACTTGTAGTTGCCCATTATGGATATTCTTGCCCTCCTTTGACGCATTTGACAGTGACCACTGTTGGAGACAGGATATTGGACTAGATGGGTCATTGATCTGATCTAGTGTGGCAATTCCTGTGTTCCTAAGTGGCATTTATTTTTTATCTACCCTGTGGTATCTCACTTCTTCCTAATGTGCTTGGTACTTGGAAATGTTCTCAAACTGGGTATCTGTCATGCTTTCAATTCATGGGGGTGGGTATAGTTCCTTTGGGTGAAAATACCCAGCTGGCTTGTGGTTTGCAGCAAACCATTTCCACCTGTTGTACTGTAACTTCAGGATGCTTTACTTTAAAACATATTTGGAATTCTGTTTAGTTTCACCATCTGACCCTGTAGTTCTTACTCATGAAAATGCTTGAGGCTTTCAGAATGGGGCTTTTACATATTGATCTTTGGATTCTCTTCCAGCTTTCAAAAATAAATTATGGGTGCTGGGGAAAAACAAAAGGAAACAGGGAAAACCACAGTATGGATGTTTTTATAGAAAACCCCTTGTCTCAAAATTTGCACAGCATAAAACCAGACTGGCAATCAAATACTAAATAAGGTTATTTTCCCACCATTGACCACATGTAGCTTGCAGCATTCAAGTTCTAGGTTGTTTCTATGTAGAAATAGTAATACAAGAGGTTTTTAAGCTGCAGCTTGACAAAACCATTGCCGCGATGATTTAGGTGAAGATAGTCCTGCTTTGAGCAAGGGGTTGGACTGGATGACCTCCTGAGGTCCCTTCCAACTCTAATATTCTATGATTCTAAGACATTCTGGTAGATGTTGAAAATTTGGGCTTGGCTTTTTGTTTTTATTTGTTTTTTTATCCCACCCCCATGTGAAATATTTACTAGGCACCTCCGAGCAAGAAGCTAACCTAGAAGATAAGGGGCGGGTGTAGAGGGAACATCCTTTTGAGAGGAGAAGGTGCTAGAATTTCTATGAAAGTGCTGTCCCTGGATCCTGTTCAGAAGGTCCTATCTACCCGCCTCCACTTGTACCTTCATAGCCCTGGTTGCTGCAAGAGCAGGGGGACTCTGCAACTGTGCCCCATTCTCATCTTGGGGTGTTTTTTTAATAGTTTCCTTCCACCCATGATTATTTCCAGTTCCTACCTCTGCTGCTGCTGGTAGCTTTCCTAGGAACAGCAGTGTGAAATTGACCTGATTTTTGTCTTTCACTGCAGCTTGGATTCTGAGTAGAAGCACTGAAACTGACCCAGACTTGTCAATTTCACATTCCTGAGCTCTCTGGGCCAGCAGTAGGGGGAGATGCCTTGTGGGCTTGAAGAGGGCATTGGATTTCTTCATGTGTACATCATATTTGAAAGAATATTTTTGCTATGCATTTTTTGTTTAAATAGAAGCTTGAATTATATTCAGAGTTCAATGGCTCACGATCCTCTGTTCTCCAGTGAAAGTTTCTTGCGGGTCATTGTTGTGTGACTGTTTTTCAAACCCTGTGTTTGAGTTTTAATGTCCAGTTCAAGACTCAGGTACTTGTGTTTTATCTGTTTGTTTGAGAACCTTTTCCAGTAATAAAGGAATTTAAATTTTTGGCTCATATTTCTCAAAGCTAATTAATTATTAGGTGACATAAGACTTTCAGTATTTGAAAGATAACAGACACTTTTCACACATTTGAATTTTTAAGCTTTAAATCTTTTAAAAACCAGTTCAATAAAATATTCAGCGTGGCTATATTTGGAATACAGTAATTACAACATTCTTCATCAGACAGTGCAGCTGTCTTCTTTAGGAGACTGTTTTTTAATAGCAAATCATAATTTAAAATAGTCCATGGACAGTTATCAAACCTGTGATTGTCTCTCATGGGCTCCTTTTGGCTTAAATTCAGTCAATTAGTACAATCTTTGGAATTTACTCTTGGTTTCAGAATGTTAGAGAAATGTTAAAATGGAGTTTTACTGGATATGGAATAGTAGTTTAATGCATCATCATCTATTGATAAGTGATCAATGTTGTTTTACTGAAGAGCTGTGCTAGTCTTGGCTTTTAGCCCAGGGTCGATCTGGCTTTACAGAAGTTAAATTTCTTCTGTCTGCATTTTCTTTCCCTGAGGTGTCAGTTGTTGCTCTTTCCCCAGCCAGACATGAAAATCTGCCATCATTCTGCTCCTTACTGTAGAAGCGGTTCCCATCTTGAACAACAGCATTAAGAGTCAGACTGCAGTCTCTTGAATGCAGTAAATTCTGTCAGTAGAAAGACTAACTTCTTCATGTTGTTGTTCTGCCTAACCATTTTAATGTTGCTGTTTGCAAAAAGCTATTTGCTGATCACTCTGAGTAGTGAGTTGTCATTACCACAGATTTGTTATAACCACAGTTAGTTTAGTGTGTGTGTGGTTAAAAATCACTCCCGTTTATTCCAGATTTACCTAAATGGATCTCTGTTTTCACAGAGTGTTGAAGTTGTCCCATATTTGCAAATTTATGGAACAATCCCTGCATGGTGTTGATACTGAGTCTATGGCTAAAAGTGCAGGTTTGGGAGCTGTTTTACACTGTACTGGCTCTTCAGGCTTTTGGTTTCAGTGAGAAGTTAGCTCCTGTTTATGCTGCTGGCTTTTTATCTAAGGTAGTTAATGAAAAAGGGAAGTGGACCGGATCAAATCAGATCAAACTAAATTCTGAGCCATTCTTGCAGTCAGTGCCCTACACGCTGCTCCCTCAGAAACTGACATTAGTAGTCTTAACTGTATGGAAGTGTGGTGGTTCTGGTCACTGTCTGCCAACAGAGGCTGCTTCTGGCAGCAGAGCACAGGCGATCTCTGCCAAGGCGAAGCAGTTCACACTGAAAAGATGTTCTATACTGCATTGCAGGGCATGAAATTGCCTTTCTTCCATTGGCCTGCTAATCTTGTCTAACAAATCCAGTATACGCTATTCAGTCTGGTTTATTGGTCATACATCTGATTGCCATCTGTGCCCCAAAACAGTTTGGTAGCTAGCCAGAAGTGGAAAATGTTTACATGGGCCCTAATGTTTGGAGGCAGGCTATTTAGTTTGTGTTGCGGTGTCTGTGCAAAATAACAATATGAAATGTTCTTGGATTGGTTGTTTTTTTTTTATTAACTGCATGTATCTGAATCACAAAATATAACACTTTAAGCAAACTCCTACCCACATACTGTTAAATAGTTCCCTTAGCACTGATAACGGTGGTGCTTAGCCACAGTGGTGAAACTGAATGCCCAGTGAATATAAAACCCATTCCATTAGAATTCTTGGATTTCTTTTCTGTTGAGCTGTATGTCTTAAGCAAAGGTTTTTTAAAATATATTTTTGAGAGCTAAGATATGTTGTTTTGCTGTAAACGACGGCTGTCCGATGATTAAAAAATCTCAATTGCAAGGTTAAAAAAAATAGCCTCAATTATTGCAGTTTTAATCGTACTGTTAAAACAATAATAGAATACCAATTTACATTTATAAATATTTTTGGATGTTTTTCTACATTTTCAAATATAGTGATTTCAATTACAACACTTACTACAGCATGTACAGTGATCATTTTGTTAGTTTGGATTACAAATATTTGCATTGTAAAAAAGAAACAAAATAATTTTCAGTTCACCTCATGCAAGTACTGTAGTGCAATCTCTATCATGTAAGTGCAACTTACAAATCTAGAATTTTTTTAAACAACTGCACTCAAAACAATGTAAAGTTTAAGAGCCTACAAGTCCACTCAGTCCTACTTCTTGTTCAGCCAATTGCTAAGACAAACAAGTTTGTTTACATCACAGGCGATAATGCTGCCCACTTCCGATTTACAATGTCACCAGAAAGTGAGAATAGGCATTCACATGGATGGCACTGTTGTAGCTGGCATTGCAAAGTATTTACATGCCAGATATGCTAAATAGTCGTATGCCCCTTCATGATTCGACTTGTAGATTGCACTATCTTTTAAAATCTTTTTACAGTGCAAATATTTGTAATAAAAATAATTTAAAGTGAGCACTGTACACTTTGTATGTGTTGTAATTGAAAATGTAGAAAAGCATCCAAAAGTATTTATAATAAATTTAAATTGGTATTCTGTAATTGTTTAACAGTGTGATTAAAATGGCAATTAATCCTGCCTCTTTTTTAATCTAGTTAATTGTTTTGTGTTAATCACTTGAGTTAACAGTGATTCATTGACAGCCCTACTGTAAACCTCTTTACTTGTGCACTTCCCCACTCTCCTGTTGCCTTCTTTGTCAGCTCATGATGCTTTCACCTCAGATTGATGAATGATCAGTGGAAATCATGTGATGTACTGGATATGTTCAACATCACAGAAGGTGGCTGCCTGTTTGGATGTACTGGATGGTAGGACAGCAGGTAGTTTTTGGCCCTTCCCTCCTCACCTGTTGGAAGGCTTAGATGCTCCCTTCTTTTTTGTATTGCTCTGATCATTCTTTCTTCCTTCACAGGCATAAACTACTTTACTTGTGATCTGACTTTGTTAGTCAAATATCACTCAAACAGCTAAAACGATGGAAAAAGGAAAACAAAATGATCCCTTGAGTAGATGCATTTTTAAGAACGTCAGTCTCTTTGGGGGATGTTGAGATGTTTAAATTGTAGGTATTTTCCTTCTATAAAATAGTCCGGTTTTCACATTGGACTCATTTGCCTGTTTATTGTTCAAATAAGCAAATGAAATTACTTCTCATTACTGCCTTGCAACAAATTAGTGTTAAAGAATCACAGTTAATGCCATAGACCTCAGTTTGTTTCTGCCTATCACTTAAGGGCGTGTTAATTTCTCTTCCATATAGAGACATTTTAAAATTCTGCATAAAGAGATGATTTGGGGATGGGCGGACCGTTTTAAGGGATTACACCAAAGTTCAGATTTGGTTTAGAGAGTATCCCAGTTTGTGGATCTGCATTGAGGCTGATACGAGTGAAGGGTGTTTCTCCTCTATCTCGGCCTCTGCATCAGCTCTGGAATCGGCTGGATTTGTGGCTCTTATGTAAGAAGAATAATTCTTGGGAAGTTTGTGATCTCTATTAGAGGGTATTTTTTTTGAGATGGCAAGAAGAAAGTTGGCCTCTGCAAAGGAACAGTATCCATGCTTTGAGAACTAGGTCATGGTCAAAGACAGATGTGGTGCCGTTTTATTTGCTTCTGTCCTCTCTTGGGACACGCCTTAACCTGATGCGTATGTCTACACTGCCAAAAAAAAACCAAACCAAAAAATAAAAAAACCACCCCAATGTTCTGAATTCAGGTTAGTTAACCTGTTAGCTAATTTGGGTTAAAATAGTAGTGAAGACGTGGCAGCTCAGGTTAGCACAGGGTATCTCAAACTTTTTTTTCTGAGACCCTCTTGAAAATATTTCAGGCTGTGATGACCCCGTCATGCCATGCCACCTACCCTCCAGGCCATGCCTCCCGTACTTCTGCTCTGCTACTGGGGGTGATGCTGCCTTCCAAGCAGCCAGTCACCAGCTGCTGCTCTCTGATCACCCACCACTGAAGGGCCCTGGCTGTCAGCCTTGCACAGGGCTGACAGCCGCAACCACGGCATGTGCCGGGGCTGACAGCTCGCGGTCCCTTGAGAGGCCCAGACCCCCAGTTTGAGAACCCCTGGGTTAGCAGCTCAAATTCAGCTCCGGGATAGGTTTGAACTCAAGCTGCTATCCTGAGTTGAAAGCTTAGTTGCTGTGTCTCCAATGCTGTTTTAACCTGAGTTACCTAGTTAAGAACACACCTTGTTTGTTTCATTTTTAACAGTACAGATGTACCCTTACCAAGAATAAGTCCAGAAATATTGGTTATTTTTGCTATTCATTTTTGCTGACCTTTGAATGCTGCAAAAGTATTTTCCACTAAGTGTAATCATGGGGTTGAGGCCATTGGGGAAGGAATGGAATGGAGGTTCCATTGTGGTTGTTTCTAGGATCCTGTCAAGATGTATGAAATGTCTGGACGCTGTAATTTTGGGGGTGGGGTGGGGGAAAGGAGTTTTGGTTTTTGTTTTGTTTTGTTTTTTAAAAAGCAGGTGGGAAACAGTCAGTTCCCAAAAGACTATTATGATGCTGGTTCCGCATTAGAGGGACACCTTTAGTGTGTTGGACAACCTAGTACATTGCTGTATGTTGAGCATTGCTTCACATCAGCATTTGTACTGGTCCAGTTTCACTTTCAGTATCCTCTGGAGGTGGCATGGTTCGCACATGACATCAGTACTGGCAATACTGTTGTTTACCGAATGCTATTCATTACAAATAGTTTTAAAATGATAGATCCTTCCTGTTCTGGGTCATCAGGCAGTCAGGTAAGCTTGGCCATATGTTCTCTGCTGGAAGAAACAAATCCTTTAATTCATTTGTTTGTCTCCTTTCCCCCCCCCCCGGCTTCTCCCAAGTTTATTGGTTGCATGGGGGGGCTATGTGGATGTTCTCTATAGTTGCTAATGAGTTAGGTGTGTAAATCCCCTTGCATTAAATGGAATATAAACCCCATTTATAGGTGATATCTGCAGAGTTATATCAAGTTACACCTTTTATTATGCCTTTCGCAACTTCATCTTGTGTTGAAAACAGCTGTTCTGATATTTAATTCTTGCCAAACAAGTTAAAGTCCAGGAACTCTGGGCTGCTGCAGTTTTTAGAAGTCAGAGCACTTATCTAGAGCAACCTTTATCTTACATTCAGCCTTGGATACTCCCTGAACAATCTGTGAACCAGAAAAGTATTCTTCAGCTTCAGTCTTTGCATCTTGCCCCATCCGAAACAGGGCTAACTGTCCAACCTTGCCGAGAGCTGAGGTCAAATTTTCCAAACTTAGGTGCCTAAAAGTTAAAAACTGAAATAATTGACCTGGATTTTCAGAGCAGCTCCCATTAACTTGACTGTGAATTTAATGGATGTAGGTGCCTAATTTTAGGCACCCACGCTTGGATGTTTGAACCCTTGTCTTTCATTAACATGAGTGTTCTTGCTGAAATTAGAAGAGGCCTTTCACAATCGATCCCTATAAGTGTACATTCCCAGCCTTTTTTAGAAATCGCGCTTACTGGTCTGAATTCAGATTTATGTGATGCTCGAATGATCCCATCAGTTACAGCCTGTTTGTTAAGGGGACACTTTATGCTGTACACTTCCTCCAAATGATACATTCTGCCTTCAGTGGATGCATGTAATTCTCATTAACACTAATGAAAGTTTCCCGTGTGCACCGAGGGAAGACTATATACCCTTCACGATGGAACCGCCTGTTCATATTTCTTCCTATCTGTGGACTTAGTGATGCATATGTTTTCCTGACAGTTTAAAATAAAATAGATATATATATGAAGGTTAAAACAAATGTAGTTTAAATAATAATAAACCTGCACTAATAATCTCATCTCTACAAGGCCGTTGCCTTTCTTAAGAGACCACTTTTAAAGTATCTCAAAATTTGCGGCAGTTTGGGATGGTCTATGTGTGATTATTCTGTTCCAGACAGCCGATTATTGCACCCTGAGAACAGGTGTTACTGGAATCAATGCTAGATCTTTTACATGTTTTGTCAAACAAGTCTCTCTCTCTCTCTCTCCCCTCCCCCCACTTCTCAGGGGTTT
This sequence comes from Mesoclemmys tuberculata, assembly GCA_007922155.1. Classification (NCBI taxonomy): domain Eukaryota; kingdom Metazoa; phylum Chordata; order Testudines; family Chelidae; genus Mesoclemmys; species Mesoclemmys tuberculata. The sequence continues at coordinate 595,846 of ML675631.1, read as the reverse complement.
CTTTGTGTGTCTTTGTATAGGACTGGCATTGTACATGGACACTGAAGGGTTTGGAGAACTTCTCCAGCAGGCAGAACAGCTTGCAGCTGAGACAGAGGGCATCTCTGAACTTCCTCATGTCGAACGCAACCTCCAGGAGATCCAGCAGGCAGGAGAGCGTCTGCGGTCTCGGACTCTGACCCGCACGTCGCAGGAGACTGCAGATGTCAAGGCGTAAGTTCTTGGGTTTTCGGCACTCTGTTTTGAGCTAGGAAACAGAAATAGCCTGTTAACTTATTTAATTCCTCATGAAAACCTAGCATATTTAAAGATCTTGAAATGGAGCTGTAAACCACTTTGGGTAGAAGCTAGGGAGCCTCCTGTGTTTGTAATGATCTACACATACCTCCTACTCGTGCTGTATAAATACTGCTTTTCATTATGGTAATTTGATAGGTGTGTGCCTCACCAATGGTCTCTTACCTTTTATCTGCATCTGTTTATAATAGGTCACTGATATCCCTCAATCCTGTCCAAATCTCGTGTCTCTCTGCCTACCAGGAATCAGGACACAAAAAAAGACTGTCAATAATCCTGACTTTATAGAGACCTACTTCTTCTTTAATTTACCTGTGGTCTTCCCAGCTTTACACCCAGACCAGGCCTTCTGCACAGGGACATGCTCAATCTTAAAAGCATGTGGTTGTCTGACAAAATAATATGATTGTCCCCAAATTTTTGTTGGAAGTCAAAATGAGTTACTAAAACCCAGCCCACACTGTTGGGCTATCCTTCCTGCCTTCCCCAATGTATGAATCCACTGCTCATGTTACTTGAGAGGTGAATTGAGTAGGCCACTCTGAAATGAAGGGAAAGAAAAAGGGGTGGATCAGGTGCTGGTTTGCTGGGATGGTCGCTACTCATTGCCTTCTGCTTCCTACCAAGGAGGAGGCATACAAGGTAGCATAAGGGATTTTGAAAAGATGTGGGAGAGGGAGGAGGGGAAGATATGACCAGGGCAAACAGAATTACTGGTAAGTGATTTTTTTCCACTCAGAGGCTTGATAGAAGAAAATGCAGGAACTTTGAATTTTTGGTAAGTGTCTAATGTATTCATCTGCTGAGCCACCAGAACTAACCCCAAACTTTTAAGTCGAAGAATGCAGTATTCTGTTCTGGAAATGGCCAAGGACTAATTTACCAAGATGCTTTAGAATTTTTAGGAATGGAAAGATTTGACAGCTATACGCTACTGCAGTGGGTAATGAGAACAGTATTAGTTTAGCAAGGGAGATCTTATTTTCTCTGTAGATCCTTTCAGGACTGATAATACTGGATGTGCCATCTGTACACGTGTGTTGAGCGTTTGCTGTAAAAAGACGTATTTGGTCTAAATATTTGAATGTTTTCTAAATATGCATGATTTTTTCCAGAGATATTACAAGTAGCTTTATCTGTTTAATATCAGTTTCTCCCTCTCCCCCACATAGATCGGTTCTTCTTGGGTCCAAAGGACTTGACATATCCCATCTCTCTCAGCGGCTGGAGAGTCTTAGTGCAGCCACCACATTTGAGCCACTTGAACCCGTGAAGGACACTGACATACAGGTAAGGGCAGTCTATGGTCTACAGGTTATTTATACCATCCCAACAAATAACTGATATTTGTGGTTTTTAGTCCAGGCTCTTCTAAGATGGGCGGCTGCAGAAGCATTCTTGCCTTGTGTTTTGCTTCCTGGCTAGGTGGAGCACAAAGCAAAGCATTCCATGCAGTCATAAACCTACCCTGCAACATTTTGGAGTTAGGTTTTGGATGAGGCGGTAGGTCTTTGATTTGCAAACCTGGATTGTACTGGGCTAGCCTTCCCTTTTAGCTTTTCTTACTTTTGGGTGGATGAACTCCTGGTGATGCATTCAGTGATTTTGAGTGACTGAGTTTGGGCACAGTTCTTTCTCATTCAAGCCGGCTTGATTTAGGGAATATGGGGAGTGGGCAGCTTTTTTTCTTATAAACATGCTCTGCATTGTGGGGCTTATAGTTGCGAGCCGTTGTCCTACTGATAAGCTTACATGCCATGTTTCTTTCTTTTGATCGCAGTTTGATTATCTATTTTTGCTGCAAATCACCATTACAGCTACTCACCAACATATTAGAGGTTACTAGTTTATAGTTTTAAATGTGACTTGTTTTGTAATGGTCTTATTCACCTCATATTAATTGTCCACATTATTAGACTAACTTTATAGTCCTACTGTTTTCAGCACTAAGAAGAAAGCTACTGTGTTGATTACTCAGTTAAGAGCTTGCTAGCTGTGGATCTGTAAGTTTTGAGAAGATTTGAACGGAGCTTGTTTTAGTGATTGCTTAATTATTTAGAGGGTTATCCTCATCATCTTCTAGGGTATAGATAATTAAGGCTATCCAGAAGGGATGTGAGCCCTCGTGTTTCAGAATATAAGCCAATCTCTACTGGAGCTGTAGGCTGCTGGCCTGTCTCCCCAGCTCATGAAAGACTAAAGCCACACCCAAAGGTCTGCAGGGTGTGCAGTTTTCTTTTCAAACATAGTAGAACCTGTTTATCCAAGCCTCTGTTATCTGGCTCTCTGTAATAACTGAACTGGGTGGCACGATTTGGGCTGGCAGCTGGAGCCCTGTTCATTCTCCTGATTATCCGACCTGGCCCCATCCCAGTTAGATTGGGTAGTCAGGGTTCCACTGTACAAAGCTCATAAAGTAACATCAAACAAAGTTATTCCCCTGACCAAAGCAGGCTACAGGGTCCCAGGGTCCCCCCCAAAAAAACATTTTGCGTGTTTCTCCCCTGCTCCAGGACCAGCCACAGAGGATCCATGCTGCTTCCAGCAGCTCTGGTCTGCTGAGCAAATTCAGTGTCCTATATGAATCGCCTGACTCCTTCTCAGCTGGGTCTGATTATTGAAGAGGAGTGGCTGGCCCCAGAGGCAAACCATCCTGTTTATTAAAGGGGATTAGAAGGAAACATTCCCTGGGGGGGAGCTGCTTATCCCACCTGCCTAGGGCTAGGGTTCTTGCACATTATCTGAAGTAGCTGGTACTAGGTGGACCACTGGTCAGAGCCAGTCTGGTGATTTGTATGTCCTCAAATTAACATAATCAAAGCAGTATTTTTGTGTGTGAATAGCTCCAGACAGATTTCTGTAAAGTCTGATTCCTTGTTGATACTTTCGTTCCCCTTCACCCTCTAGCTGTTCCTATTGTCCTTTGTTTTGATATCTTTGATCTTAAATCTTTCTCCACAGCTTGTTAAATAAAACAGTGATCTAAAACAGGAAACATGTTGATGTTCCAGGTTTTATGTGATCTTAAAGACGCAAGGGAACTTCAGTGCTTTGTCCTTTGACCCCCTTATTGTTCAACTTCAATTTAACACAGGTATAAGGGTTTTCAGTATTTTGTCCAGGTTTCCAGGACATCATTCTCTGCTTTGTCTGAGAACATTTGCAGTCACATCTCAAGTTGTCTGGCTGATATTGACAACTGTTTGTGTGTGAAAATATCTACTCAAGACAAGTCTGTGCTCTTGTCTGTAGGTCCCGGTACACAGATGTCAACAATAGGATCTGGTCCTCTGAGAGAAATTTTTATCAAGCTTCTACCCATGGCAAGAGATGTTGGGTCTTTTATGACTCTGATTATCTTCTGCCTGTCAGGTTAGTTCTGTTAAATCATGTTAGGTTTAACTTGTGCATTTTTGGTATTTTAGACAAAAGCTTCAGTTACCAAAGCGTTAGTGGTGTTTTGGCCTGATGTAAGTCTTTTTACTGGTTTCTTGACTGCTCTTCTAGAAGTCTAGTGGTCATTTAGAATCATTTTGTTCCTTTAGGGTCAGATTATGCCACCCTTACATGGGGGTGGTATGTTTTGAGTTGTCCTGTTGTCCTCAGTAAGTGGCGGAACCTGGCTCACAAATAGTCATTGCTCTAATTACTCCATTATTTTATAGTTCTGCTGGTTAGTCTTGAAAGTGATAGATAAATAGGTTTTAATTTTCAGGGAGGAACTGTTTGTGTCTGGTACACACTCAGTATATGACTAGCACTCACTATTAATAGTGGTTTTAAACAAGAAAAACTTCTACTCCAAATAATTTATCTGACTTTACTTCAGATTGATCTTTATAGTCTTCTTTAGACCTAAGGATATGTCTACACTTTAGCTGGAGGTACAAATTTCCAGCTCAGGAAGACATACACACGGGAACTTTGAGTATCACGCTAAAAATAGCAGTGTAGCTGTGACAGCATGAGTGATGGCTTGGGTTAGTTGCTCAAGTATGTACCTAGGATCTCCGATAGGATTGTACGCAGGCATGTAGCCCATGCTGCTGTGTCGATGTTGCTGTTTGATCAAAGCTCGCATGTATACATCTACCTGAGCTGGAAGTTACACCTCCATGTGCAGTATAGACATACCCTAATTGTCCTTCCTCAGATCCTTTTTGTTTGCATTCCCCAGACACTGAGGCCTTGTCTACACTACATAGGCAGTGGTAGTTCAGCTATACTGGTAGAGCTCTTGTGCAGAGCCCTCTAGTGTGGATGCAGTGTATGTTGACAGGAGGCGCAGTTGTTCTACCAGCATAGTAATGTAACCTCCCCCGTGGATATTAGCTTTACCAACAGAAGCCCTCTTCTGTCAGCATAGCTGGGTCTACACCGAGGGTTTTGCTGGCATAGGTATGTTGGCTAGAGGTGTAGTTTTTTCACACCCCTGATGGACGTGGCTGTTCCAGCAAAACTTCGTAGTGTGGACCCAGCCTGAGCTTTTGCACTCTTTACCCTTTTTAGAGCATTGCTGTTGGTTTAGATTTAAAATTAGGCCACGTCTACACTACCATTTATGCTGGCAAAACTTATGTCAGTCAGGGGCATGAAAAAACGCCCCCCAAGTGACATAACTTTCCCTGGCATAAGTGGCAGTGCACACAGCACTATATCGGCAGGAGAGCTTCTCTCGCCGACACAGCTGTCACTGCTTGTTGAGGTGGTTTTAAGTCGATGGCAGACCTCTCTCCCCTCGGTATAGAAAGGCTACACAAGTAGTCTTACAGAGGCGCAGCTGCATCGGTACAGCTGTGCTGCTGTAATCTTGCTAGTATAGACATGGCCTCAGTCTGAAGCTTTGTTTAGTATCTTATTTGCTAGGAGTTTTTAGCTTTTTTGTTGTTAGTTCCCAGGTGACATTGGCAAAACTCTTCAGTGCATGTGATTACTATTATCAGCTAATAAATATTTTCTAACACGCTCTGTATTTTTAACAAGCATATGAATCTTTTGCTAAGCAAGTGTTTGCCAGCACCTTATAAGTCTAGTCACTGTTCCTTCAGTAGCAGCAAAACATCAATGGAGCTCTGCATTGGTACAGCCGCCTGCCCGTGCACATCGCATTGCCGGAGTGGGAGTGATCTTTGGGGAGGGAATTGCGGGATTTACGCCAGATCTGGTCTCTGGCCTGTGTTGATTGTTGCTGCTTAGGCTAGGGTTTTAAAAATTTTTTTTTAAAAAAGTATCTGTTATATGAATTTTAGGCCAGTGCTAGTTAAACCCAGTCAGAGCTTCCTGCACAGGAAAACACTGGATATTGTCCTTTGACTTCCTGCCACGCAATCTTACGTCTCTTTATGCACAGCACCCTGGAGAGACCTTTTGGGCCCTATAAGAGAAAAAGAACCTTTGTCTCCTCCCAGTTTATTTAAGCCTCTCGGGTTTTTAAGATCTCTTGCCTAAATTACTGACTTATTTTCTTCCTGTCTTATGTTGCAGTGCTAGTGTTCTGTAAGTGGGCAGCATGGAGAGATTAGATTCTAGCAAATTTCTCTAATGAGGGCAGTCAGCATTGCAGAGAGAGGATTCTAGCAAATTTCTGTTGTCTGTAGACAGAAGGAACACAAAAGGGAAAGACAACAGAAGGAGAGTCTTAGGGGACACAGGCCTATAAAACTAATGTCCTTGAGGGGCTCAAAAAGTGCGAGAACCCAGGATTTCAATTTATTGGCAGTTTCATCCTGTTTGGTTAAACAGCACAGCAGAGTGTCTTTCTATGCTGAACCCATTTTATACTGTACTCTTTAGTGCTGACTACAGAGAGGTGCACCAAATTGGGTCTCAATCAATACCTGAATTATTTATCAGTAATAAAATGTAGATGACTTGTTCATAAAAGGAGTTAGTCCGGGAAAGTCTCCTACTAGAGTAGTTGGCTGGAAAACTTGTGATAAAGATTTTAGATTCCTGGCACATAGGTGCAAGAATTTTTTCCTCTTATTTTAGGAATAATGCTCTTAAATTTTATAGAGGCAAGACAGCTTGCACATTCTTATACAACTTACAAGCTAAGATCCCAATCTTACAACTGTCTGTGTCCAGGTAGCTGTATGGGTGTCACTTAAGTCAAAGTGCAGGTGAAGTAGTATGCATGCATGGAGCCAGCTGCAGAAACGGGGCTTAATTTATATCTCCTAAACTATTATAAATGTCGTGATAGATCAAAGCAAGGGGCTTTGCATCTTTTATATTGTAATGTGGTGTGATATGCATAGGCTTGGCTGAATTTAATTTTAATTTTTATCATTTCAGCATATAATATCAGTTTATTTTTAAGCAATTCTTTATCAATTTAAATTGTCACAGTTGCGGGAAATTATGGGGTGGGGGGGTCAGACAATAATTGTTTAATGACAGCAGATATTGAGATTCAGAAAGTTTAAATCTTTATAACCATTAAAAACACAAATTGTCAACATCATATCAAATTACATGGAGTAAATAATCTTGAATCAAACTCTTAAATTCTTAAGCAGCATTTTTTTTAACTTTGCCTATCTGTAAACTTCAGAGATTGTCAGTGGAAATGTTTTTGTTGGTTTGTGAGTGTATGGTGAAATTGATGTTAACTGACATTAAACCTATACAAATCTAATCCTGCCAAGCGTAAATGCGCAGCATCATACCTGATATGAAATCACGACAATTACTAGACTAGTAGTTTATAAAGTCTTCTGGATTGAGCCACATGTCTACTTTTTTTCACATGTGAGTACAAGAGCTATGATGTAGCCATTAGAAATTATGTAACTCTCACATTTAGGGCCTGATCCACCTCCCAGTGAAGTCAATGAAAAGATTCCTATGGATGTTGAATGGGGCCTCAATGAACAAACTATTTTAACTGATTAGAAATGTTGTTTGAAATCCTGGCTCCATGAAAGTCAATGGGAGTTTTGTCTTTGCCTTCACTGGGACAGGATTTCATCATTTTAGCTGAGGGCCTGATCCCAATTCAGGCAAAACTGCCATTGAAGGTTACACCTTTTATTTGTGTCTTATGCATATGTACCCCGAATATTGACTGGGTACATCTTTAAAAAGCCAACTACATAAAGCCAATGGCCTGACTGAAGGCAGCAGCATTGGGCCTTAAATTTGTCTGAGTAGCAACTGATTATGACCAGATTTAAACGGCTTGAATATTTTGAGGGTTCTGAGGGCTTTTTTTTAAAACACTGTTGGTTTCCTATCAAAGATTGTGACATTTTTAAAAAATCAGTAATTTTGAGGTAGGATTGTCTCCCAAAACCCTTAAACCAGTAAAATAAAATCTCTCTCTCTCTCTCTCTCTCTCTCTCTCTCTCTCTCTCTCTCTCTCTCTCTCTCTCTCTCTCTCTCTGTGTGATACAGTTATTTTTATGTATACATAAGAAAAATTCAGCAGTGAGTTTTATTTATTTATTTATTTATTTTATGATGATGTTGAACATTTTGTACTTCTCTAGTGGAATTAAAATCATGCTTTAGAAATGAAAACACTGACCCAGCCTTAAAGGGGCACCTTCAAGTACTATGTACCCTCCGTTGTTTGCATTACCTTAGCTTGAAAATGCATTTTTCCTCCTACAGATTTTATCCTTCCCCATTTGTCAAACGTTGATTTTTTTTTCCTCCTTCAATTCTAATGGAGCTTGAAATTAATGTAGCTTTATTTTTTTGTAGTTTCCTTGTTTGCCCCAATTGATGGTACCAGCAGAGCTGTGGGGGCCTTTTAACCGTTGCAGAGCTGGTGTAGGGAGTACAAGAGCAAACTCTCCCACTTTGGTCATATAGGGTCAGTTGGTTGATTTCTCCCCGATCCCCACAACTTTCAGGAGAAATAGGTTACAAAAAGGTATAATGGTGGTTACTGAATTTTTCAAATGTTGCAGAAATGACAGGCTTTGAAAATGATGTCCCTCAATGGTTGTTTTATTCAGTTATGATCAATGCTTGAAGTTTACCCCTAGGGCCAAACCCCGCTTGCCATACTTGCTTAAGTAGTCCCATTGATTTCAAGCAGGATTGTGTAGGGATGAATAAAGGAAAAGAGAAACACCCAGATAATAAAATGTGGCCAAAGGCTGTTTAACACGATAAAGGGAAAGGTGGAGAAGTGGAGCTGATCAATTTCCGACCTGCAGCGGTCTGTTTCTGGAGTATGGTCTGAAAGCATGTTCAGAGTGAGGCAACAGGACACCCTCTGAAATACAAATAACATAAAAGAAAGGAGAAATCTGCTTCACCTCACAACTGGACTAGGGAGTTGTCTCGATATATTTCAGTAAAATGAATTTAAATAAACATCTTTGCTGACAAACACAAGAATCCAATACTTATCTGTGTGTGACGAGGCTTCATGGCTCGCAGTCTTCACCAGGCAGTTGGGGGATAGCTAGCTAGCTCTGTTGATACCCTGCCACTACTTGGACTCACAGTTTGTCTCTCTGAATCGCCAGATTGGCTGTTTGTCAAGTGTTTGTTCAGCCCAAGTCTTCCAAAGATCCCTGGCAATAGAAAGTCGGTTGGCCTGCAATAATCAAAGACAATACTGAAGAGTGCAGGGGATGCTCATCCATTTTCCTGCGAAGGATATGTAATTGGCTCCTCCTTGCTTCCTTTGGCTTCGATGGGGTTGCTGAATAGCATCATGTAGCAGGAAACAGAGTAAATTGTTAACACAATTTTCCACTTGGTGATTTGCCCACTCCATAGTTTATACACAACCAGCAGTTTATTCCACTTCTTATCAGTGATTTAATAACACAGGACTGTAGTGAGGTCTTAAATTACTAAGTATTACTTGTACAAAATAGGCTATAGTACATTTAGTAGCAGACTATAATATGAAGCAGTATCAATAGTTTAAACTACACTCATCACATGAATTAACAGTGCATTTTATGTACATTATCCCTGTTTTGCTGTTTTACATGCTAATTCACAAAACAGAATAATTGGCAATTTGTCTCCCGGTTCATAGTGTGAAGCAATGTTCTAGAGCATGGGTTCTCAACCAGGGGATTTGAAACACATCCAGGATGGTTTCTTTACTTTCTGTCTTTAAAATGGCTAGATGGAAGGGTGGGAAGTTCCAAAGCTACAGAAGAGATGTTCTGAAACTATATTCTATGCTAATATGATGTCACAGTATGGGAAAAAGTAGAGAACCATTGTTGTAATGTGTATACCTATCTGATGTATTTAAATTCTACTGCCTCCAAGTATATCATCCCTGCATGCTCAACCCAGATAGTTTGTTTTGTCTCAGACAGAGAGCATGGTAGGCTTAAAAAAAAAATTGGGATTGAATATTGGGTCTTAATACTTGGCTTTGCCCCTCTTTTACTTTGGCTAGGAGACTGCACAACTCTATGCTCCAAATAACTCAAGTTATGCCATGACGAATGCCAATTATTCTGTTCATCACTGCCTGTATTGCAGCACTCTTCATCTGAATATCAAACACCTCTAGGAGGCAAGTGAGGGATCACTTCTTCCACGGTTGAAATGCAGCCACCTCTGGAGTAGAGTGTGAAGCTGCTTTAACTCCTGTCAAGAACATTAACCAACCATTTAAAACCCTACATGCAGAGGGAATTGAGGCTGGCAGAATACCATTACCTGAGTTAGAGTGACCCAGATGACAGCACTTCTCCTCTTGCAAAAAGTGTTAGGGGATCATTAATGATCCCCAAGACCTAGGCATAACATCTTATCTGAAATACAGCACTTCTAGCAGCTTAGTTCTCCCTAGTACTGTGCTGTAGCATTAATTCGATATTGACTGGGGCCGGAGCAGTTCTTGTTCGCGAAGTATCGTGCTAACTCCTGACCTGGCTAACATCAGCTTAACATGCAAATGAACTATTACAATCTATACTTGTACCGTGCAGGAAAAGCTTAGCTGCCCTATTTCATCTGTAAGATTATTGAACTTGAACATCTGTAAGGGAAAGCAGTATTGTAGAGACAGGTTCCTGTAATCTGTCAGCTTTGCTTCTTCCATGTATAGCCTGATACAGCAATTACTCTGGTTCAAGGGATCTATTGATTTTTAGGCTCAGAATGTAGTTTTGTGAAACAATCAGTTTTGTTTTGTAATACATGGATGCTTCCATGAATTTTGAGAAGGTAACAGTGAAGACAATGACTTTATCAGGGTGGATTTTGGGATTCCCCAGCACCTGTTTGCAGCTGGAATATAGCAGCACTTTGCTAGTGATCAGAAACTTGACCAGGGAAACTGATTATAGACAAAAATGAAACTGACTGCTCTCTTTGCCTTGTCTGAGCTTAGAGAAATGGAAAAAGTGGAGAACACTAGTGACAGAAAGTAAATTAGGTTTCTAAAATATTATTCAAACTGTTAATAGTAAAGGGAATGCATCTGGTTTTCAGAAATATCTAATTTTTAACCTGACAGGATTCCCAAAAGCACAAATGTTTTGATAGAAACAAAAATGGTAAATAAACATCGAAGTTTTGGGCTCTGATTCAGGAGCTAAACTTGGTTCATAATCATACATAAGTCTTAGTAATGTTGCTTCTCCTAGGTGGTGGCTGCTTCTCTGCCCCGTGCACTGTAATGATCAAAGTATAGCAATGGATTAATGGATTTTATAGAGACACTCTCTTGAGGTTGTTGGGTCTGAACTTGAACATTTACCTGCTTTGATCAGATACGATCCTTTGGTCCTTACTCTTCAAATGGAAGAACTAAATGAAACTTCAGGGAAATTTTCTACACACCATGAGAACCTTATGCTGACTTTTAATAAACTTTCTTGAGATGAGATGCAGCCTGTGAAATTTCACGGGATCTAAGGTGGGATGATTTCGACATATGGCTTACATTTATAATGGGAAGCCAACCTCAATCTTCACTGTTGTTTTAGTTCAGTTCTTGTTGGTTTGCAGCAGTGCCTAGAGGTCTGAACTAAAGTCAGGTCCTATTGCACTAGGTGTTGTATAAATACAAGTCAATCTATAACCTGAAGAGTTTGCAAACTGATTAGACCAGCAACAGGCAGTATTAAGTCCATTTTAGAGGTGGGGAACTGCGGCACATGACAGAGAGACGTAGGTTTGGATTTCTAAAGGTATTTAGGCATTGTTTGTGCTTAGCATTACAACACCTAATTCTCATTTTCAAAAGGGATTTAGGTGCTGAAGAGCCAAAATCCCTTTGACAGCCCTTTTGAAAATGGGACTTAACCATGTAAATCACTTAGACTTGGCAAGGCTGAGTGAAGCAATGACCAATTACCCTTAGAAATCTGAGTATAAGTGACTTGTATAGTGAGTCTGTTGCTGAGATGAAAATTTGAACTCAAATCTTTTGTGCCCTAATCACAAATCCATCCTTCATCTCAGGCTTTCTCCTGGTAGTGTGGTTTAAATGTGAGGCTGGGCGTCAAGAACTTTGGAGTTGTACTCTCCACTCAGCCACTAAGTGGCCATGGAAAGTCATTGAGCCTTGTTGGGTTTAGTCAACTTGGAGTCCCCAGTCTGCCCCTGGCTTCTGTTAATCCGCCGGGGCCACCATTGATTTTGGGTTCATGCGGGCCGGACAAAGCACAGCGACCAATGTGATTGCAAGCCAAGTCATTTATTTCAGAGCAAAGACTATCTTATATAGGATTTCATATACTGAATACATTGATCACACTCGTTACACAGACACTGATTGGTTAATTATTTCATACACACACAAAGCACAAACACAACTTAACTCTCATAGGTTACTTAACATTTCACATAGTTAACAGAATGTATTGTTTTGTTTACCTCCTTCCTGCAGTATGAGTAGATAGATAAGGAGACACCTGCGGGCCTTAGCCAGAGGCCACTTCTTACTAAGCTGCCTTATCTATCTCTCACGTCCTTGGGGCCTAGCACTGTAGCTCTCCATCCCAGACACCAAGGCAGCATAGGGATAATATATCCCCACAGAGCCTCTTTGCATTTGTTTCCCCTCCAGTAGAAGAGGAATGAATACTTATCTACTTAGTGTACCTCATGCATGCTGTGAGGGTTTATTAGTTAATGTTCATTATGCTCCTCAAAGAATGAAGAACCTTTGAAGGCACCAGTAGTTGTTGCACTGATGGGTGGAATCCACTTTTAACTCTTCAATTATTGGGATTTACTTGTTGCATATATGGATTAAAATATGGCAGGTGAACCCAACCCACATGTATTGCAGAACTTGGATGACGGAAGCTGTTTTTTGAAGAAGGCATGTGGTGGTTTCTCCATCAGGTGAAGTCTTTAAATCAAGATTGGTTGTTTTCCTAAAAGAGAGGCTCTAGTTTAACCACAAATTACTGGGTTCAGTGCCGGAACCACTGAGTGTAATTCTATGCCATGTTATGCAGGATGTCAGATTATGTGATCATTATGATATTGTATGGCCTTAAAATTTATTAATTCATGTATTTTACTGACTAATAAAACATAGCTCTTAGGCATAAGAACGGCCATACTGGGTCAGACCCATGTTCCATCTACCCCAGAATCCTGTCTTCCGATAGCGGCCAATGCCAGATGCTTCAAAGGGATGAAAAGAACAGGGTAAGTTTCAAGTGTTCAGTCCCCTGTCATCCAGTCCCACCATCTGTCAGTCAGAGGCTTGGGGACACCCAGAGCATGGGGTAGCATTTCTGTCCATCTTGGCTAATAGCCATTGGTGGACCTGTCCACTGTTAACCTCCCTAATTCTTTTTTGAACCCAGCTATACTTTTGGCTTTCACAACATCTCCTGGCAATGAGTTCCACAGGCTGACTATGTGCTGTGTGAAGAAGTATGATAGAACCTCAGAGTTATGAACACCTAAGTTACGAATTGATCGGTCAACCACATGCCTCATTTGGAACAGGAAATACACAATCAGGCAGTAGAGACAAAAAATAAATACATAAATAAAAGCAAATACTGCAGAGCACAGTACTGTGTTAAACATAAACTACCAAAAAAAAGTAAAGTTTAAAAAAAAAAATTTTTTGTCAAGGTAAGGGAACTTTTTCTCTTTCATTTAAATTAAGGTGGTTAAAAGCATCATTTTTCTTCTGCAAAGCTGTATTAAGTCAATGTTCATTTGTAAACTTTTGAAAGAAGAACTATGTTTTGTTCAGAGTTAGGAACATTTCAGAGTTACAAACAACCTCCATGCCAAAGGTGTTTGTAACTCTGAGGTTCTATTCTATTTCCTTTTGTTTGTTTTAAACATGCTGCTTATTGATTTCATTGGATGACCCTGGTTCTTGGGTCATGTGAACGAGTAAATAACACTTCACTTTTCCCACACCATTCATGATTTTTATAGACCTCAATCATATCCACCCTTAGTTGTCTCTTTTCCAAGTTGAACGGTCCCAGTTTTTTAAATCTCTCCTCATTTAGAAGCATTTCCATATGCTTAATCATTTTTGTTGCCGTTCTCTTTACTTTTTCTATTTCTAATATACCATTTCTTAAATTGGGGACCAGAACTTCATGCAGTATTCAAGATGTGGGGGTATCATGGATTGCTCGAGTGGCATTATGATATTTACTGTTTTATAGTCTCCCTTTCCTAATGATTCTCAACATTGTTAGCTTTTTTCTTTTTTGGCTGCTGCTATACATTGAGTGTATGTTTTCAGAGAACTATCCACAATGACTCCAACATTTCATTTTGTGTGTGTAGTTGGGATTATATTTTCCAATATGCATTACTTTGCATTTCTCAACATTGAATTTCATTTGCCATTTTGTTGCCCAGTCACCCAGTTTTGTGAGATCCCTTTGTAACTCTTCACAGTCTGTTTTGGACTTAACTGTCTTGAGTAATTTTATATCATCTGCAAACTTAGCCACCTCAGTGTTTACCCCCTTTTCCAGATCATATATGAATATGTTGAACAGCACTGGTCCCAGGACAGACCCCTGGGGGACACCACTATTATCTCTCTCCATTCTGAAAACTGATCACTTATTCCTATCCTTTGTTTCCTGTCTTTTAACTGGTTACTGATCCATGAGATGACCTTCCCTCTCTTCCCATGACAGCTTACTTTGCCTCAGAGCCTTTGATAAGGGACATTGTCAAAGGTTTTCCGAAAGTCTAAGTACCCTATATCCACTGGATCAGCCTTGTCCACATTTTTGTTGATCCCGTCAAATAGTTCTAATAGATTGGTGAGATATGATTTCCCTTTACAAAAGCCATGTCTCTTCCCCAACAAATTTTGTTCACCTATGTGTCTGATAATTCTGTTTTTTACGATAGTTCCAAGCAATCTGCCTCATACTGAAGTTAGATTTACTGGTTTATAATTGCCAGGATTGCCTCTGAAGCCTCTTTAAAAACTTGGTGACACATTAGCTCTCCTCCAGTCATCTGGTACAGAAGCTGATGTAAGTGATAGGTTACATACCACAGTTAGTAGTTCCGCAGTTTCTTATTTGAGTTCCTTCAGAACTCTTGGGTGAATACCATCTGGTCCTGGTGATTTTTTTTTTTTTACTGTTTAATTTATCAGTTGGTTCTAAAACCTCCTCATTGATAGCTCAATCTGGGACAGTTCTTTGGATTTGTCACCTAAAAAGAATGGCGCATATGAGGGAATCTCCATCATATTCTCTGCAGTGAAGATTGATGCAAAGAATTAATTGAGCTTCTCCGCAATGGCCTGTCTTCCTTGAGTGCTCCTTTAGCACAGTTGTCCAGTGACCCCACTGATTGTTTGGGAGACTCCTTGCTTCTGATGTACCTAAATATTTTTTTGCTGTTAGTTTTTATGTCTTTTCCTAGTTGCTCTTCAAATTCCTTTTTGGCCTGCCTGCTTATGCTTTTGCACTTGATTTGCCAGAGTTTATGCTCCGTTCTACTTTCTTCAGTAGGATTTGACTTCTAATTTTTAAGTGATGCCTTTTTGCCTCTAGCTGCCTTTTTTATTCTGGTTAGCCATAGTGGAAGCTTTTTTATGGTTCTCTTCCTTTTTTTTTTTTTTTAAATTTGGGGTATACATTTAATTTGAGCCCATTTTATGGTGTTCTAAAAACGATTCTATTCAGTTTATAGGCATTTCACTCTTGTGACTGTTACTTTTAATTTCCTTTGGACTAGCATCCTCATTTTTGTGTAGTTCCCCTTTCTGAAGCTTAATGCTATTGTGGTGGGCTTCTTTGGTATTTCCCCCCAAAGGATGTTAAATTTAATTGTGGTGTTGTTGTTGTTGTTGTTGTTGTTACTAGGCAGTTTAGTTACATGCTTCTCTTGGACCAGTTCCTTTCCTCCACTTAGGACTACATCAAGAATTGCCTCTCCCCTTGTGCGTTCCAGGACTAGCTGCTCCAAGAAGCAGTCATTAATGGTGTCTAGAAACTTTATCTCTGCATCCCGTCCTGAGGCGACGTGTACCCAATCAATATGGGGAAACTGCAATCCCCCATTATTATTGAGTTTTCTATGTATATAGTCTCTCTTATCTCCTTGGGGCATTTCACCATCACCATCCTGGTCAGGTGGTCAGCAGTATATTCCTGCTGCTATACTCTTACTATTCAAGTCTGGAATTTCTATCCATAGAGTCTGTGATCCAATTTGATTCATTTGAGCATTTTATTATATTTGACGCTGCTTTCTTTCACATATAGTGCCACTCCCCCACCAGCATGACCTACTCTGTCATTCCTGTACATTTCATAGCCTGGTATTACTGTGATACATTGTCATCATTCCACCAAATTTTTGTGGTGCCTGTTATATCGCTATCCTCATGGGATCGTAAAGCACTGGGTCCTCATTGGATCTTAAAGCACTGGCCAAAGGGTAAGGGTCATTATTCTCATTTTATCGGTGGGAAAACTGAACATTTGCCCCTTGTTGGTTTTTTTTCCTTTTCTTTTGTTGGTACTGAGTCTGTGTGTTCGCAAACAGCATTAAACGCTGGGCAGTTTCTTGCCAACAAAACAACTCATCAAAGCTGCTGTTACCAAAACCTGCAGCCGCTCCAGTTCTCAAACGGTGATTAATAATTATAAATTACATCATTAAAATAATCAAATCCGGCTCATTGACTCTGAAGTTCCTCAACTCATTAATTCCACTGATTTTTTTTGATTTACCTGTCTGGCAAAGGCCACAGATACAATGCTATCCGAGTCTCCTTCTCCAGTCTCTAGTACTTAGCCATATTGACTGCTTTCCAAAGTCTTACTTCTAGGCATCACTTGCCTCCAATTTAAAATGATCACCAACGAACAAGCGTAAAGGCTTTCAGAGGCCTCCACACGCATTTGAGTTCAAACTGGTAAAACAATTCAATTTCTCAAGCATAATGGCACCTGAAATCTCTGGAGCATACAGATAAAACCCAAGGTACTCGGATGTGGACGTACATTTTCCAGCTTTCTATTGGAGAACAAAGTGAAACAAGCTCACCTTTATCATTCTTCCGAAGCCCATGCCCTTGAAGGCAAATCTCATCCTTCCGAAGGCAAATCTAAGAATTATGGAGTTTAGCTCATTCAGTTGGGTCCTTCTGGCTGTCTGTGTTCTCATGTACCGTGGACCCTTTTTCCCTTCCCTTTTCCAGCCTCTCCTTGTTCTGCTGTCCCCTCTTCTATTTCTCATCCCTTCTCTCTTCCCTTTAGCTGTTCTTAGACTCCACCCACATTCGTTCCCCTCACTTCCCATTTTCAGCTCCATGATTCCTCCCTTCGCCCCATTCTTCATATAGCCTGGTGTAGCTACATCGCGGCCTTCAGTAGATTAGTTATTTAAATTTAGCTAGATCATGAAAATCCTGCTGCACACTGCCTCTAGTTTTTGTTTTCCTTACTAACCTTTCATGTGTGTCATGATCTGTTGAAGTTTAAGGAAGCCCTAGCTAGAAATTCATGTATATCCATCAATTCATGATTTCTCAGCAAGAATGTATTCTGTGCTTGAAACAAACAGATGCTCATTATGCTGGTATTGGAACTGCATTTCAAAACAGAGTTTGAACTTAGCTGGCACACAGTTTAAATCAAGCTCTTGCCCAGCCCTAATGGTGCAGGAAGCTTAGAGCTAAGAGTTTTAAATCAATTTAGCAGTGTTGCTAACCCTTGTGATTTTGTTGCTAGTCTCTTGATATTTGGTGGCTGTGTTAAAGATGATTGTGGCTGTGTGAACTTTCAGTTGGGGTTGGCCCTACTTTGAGCAGGGGATTGGACTAGATCAGTGTTTCTCCAACTTTTTAAATGGAGCCCCCCGTGGACTTTTGTGTAACAATTGTGCCCCCACTGCCCCTGAGCATCCCCCAACTTTCAGAAGAAAAAACAAACAGGGCAGCAGGCAGTGGAGTGAGGAGCAAGGGCGACAGCAGCTGCAACAGCAGCATGGGGAGCAGGGAGCATGCCCGGCAGTGGTGGGGGGCTGCTGCTGCCGGAAGTGGGTAGCGGCTGTGCAAAGTGTAGAGCTGGGCTGGCTCTGTCCCCCGCTTTGCCAGCAGGGCAGCCCAGGCATGGGTTGGGGTTGGGGGACACGTAGGAGGGGAGCAGAGGCGGGGGGAGGCTGCTGCCGGCCGCAAGCCTGGCACTGCTGTTAGTGGCAGGTGAGCGGGGAGCAGAGGTGGCAGCAGCTGGCGGAGCTGGGGACAGAGCTGATCCGACTCCTCACCCAGCATGCCCCCCCAAACTCCGCCCGTGGGGCCTCCCCACGATCCATAAAGGGGCGTGCCCCCCACTTTGAGAACTGCCAGACTAGACCTCCCGAGGTCACTTCTAACCCCAATCTTTTATGGTTCCCCAAAAAAAGCGAGGGGAGAGGGGAAAGGTTCTAGCTGTGTGATTATGAAGAAAACTTTGAAAATGTGACTGGAGAGCCTCTGAAAGTAGAAGGCAAACACCCTCCTCCCCAGCTGGAACTAGGTTTAACAAAGCAGTTGCCATATTGGAACAGACCTGAGGTCCATCTAGTACGATACCCCGTCTCTGAGAGTGGACAGTTCCAAGAGCCTCAGAGGAAGGTGTAAGAACCTGAAGTGGGCAGACGTATGCTCATCTGCTGTCTGTGTCAGGTGTCATAGATAGAGATTGGCTTAAGCTCCGAAGTGTAATATCCCTTTCACAATTTTTTGTCATTAATTCTGGTAATTCAGGAAATGCTTGATATCCGTATAAATGTCCAGTTCCTTTTTGATCCTGTTAAGTTTTTGGACTCCATGACTTCTGTGGCAGTGAATTCTACAGTTTAATTACACATTGTGTGAAAAAATATTTCCCTTTATCCGTTTTAAATTTTTGCCACCTTTAATTTCATTGACTGTCCCGTAGTTCTTGTGTTACAAGACAGGGAGATACATGTTTCTGATCTACTGTTTTCTTATTTCATAGACTTTTATGAAATCCCTAATAAACCCCAGTCTTTTCAGTCACTCTTCATATGGGAGGGGTTTTTTTTGTAGGCGGCCCTTGATCATCCTTGTCATCTTTCTTTGAACCCCCTTTGGTTCTGCAATATTCTTTTTGAGATAGGGTGGCCAGTACTTTATACTATAGTTGAGGTCCCACCATTTACTTGTTTATAAACTGAAGTCCAGTTCTGACCTATGAGTCTATGAGTCTATGAGTCTAAAACAAAAACCTAGTCTAAAACTGAAAATGGTAATAGTTTGCTGAAGGTTTGATTCTAATCTTAGGCAAGTGGATGTGTGCAGGTAGGACTGTCAATCTGTATCTTGAAAAATCTTCTGCTTTGAATGCATTTGGAATTCATTTGGATTCTGTAGGCTAGATTCTAATATATAGACAGAGAGAGGTGGAAAAGAGATTTCCAAACAGAAATTGGGGGGGACAGCATTGCAGTGGCATGAGTGGGAACCTACATGTGATCTACAAATCCTCTTGACAGTAATTGATTTTGCTTGCTATGGTTACCATATAGCAAGTCTGATGAAACATTCATTATTTCTTTCCTCTTCTGCCCTGAGGCTTGTAACTGAAAATGGCATGTTTGAACCCTTTTACTCTGTCTATTAAATAGTTACAAGAAGCTGAAAGGCTTTGATAAATCTGAAACCAGCACTAATTTGGTAGTGAAAGGGACCCTCTATCGACCTGACTAACGGGCAGCCCTCCCACCCAGATCTCAGTGAATGCCAAACTGTGGAAGTGTGGTGCAAAGAAGACTTAACTCTGCAATGATACTGAGACTCCATAAAATGTATTTATTTTTTCATACAAATAGCATTGTCATGTTTTTCTTATTAGTCCATGCACAGCCTGCCTTCTAATTTAATCTTTTCAGAATTAAAGATGGCATAGCCAGTAGATTTTAAATGCATTCATAATGATAAGGAGAGACGATTGCTGAGGCCTGGCTGCTTTAGTGATGCCGTAAATCAACATGATCTCTTCTCTTCTATTTTCGTTTCACTGTTTGACTTGAGGTTTAAGTCTTTGGCTTCACATTTGCTGGTGGGATGAAGTGCCTAATGGTATTGCACATAATTTGTTAGCAATATACTGTACTGTTTTTTTTGTTGCTTCTCTGTGGTTAAATCCACATGGGAGATATCCTACCCTCTGTTTTTTAAGGCATCTTTCTTCCCCACTCCATTAGTCAGGACGAGTTCTTATTTTCTCAGGTGCTTTTCTTACACGTTTATTTTATAAGATGTATCCAAGCTTGCAGATTAGTTCTAATAACTGATTGAAGGACTCTGGCAGCTTACCATTTATAGAACTGTGAAGAACTGAGAAAATAAGTAAACATTTATGTCAAGATTGTTTCCCCTTGTCTTAGAAATATGACAATTCAAGCTTTGAGTTGTCCATTTAAAATCTCTGGCTAAGGATCAATTCTGTAGCTCTTCTGCTCAATAGAGTTTTCCTCTTACTAGTAGCACCAGTAAGCAGCAAGTAGGAAAGGCAACCAGTCAAGCGATTAGGTACTGTGGTTTTGTGCACTATACGGAGATCGATCTGAATCATCTTCTCTACCCTTGGTGACTTAAGCCTTGATGGATATGAGGCTGATCTCCGCCCTGCTGATCAGCAGCAGTGCCTCTGCCAGGAGCCATCTGCTTTTGGTTCCCCTCTATCAAATGAGGCAGGCAACCACAGTCGAGTTGTCAGTCCTTATGAGAACGTGCTTTTTCTTGCACTGTAACTGGGAAGCGAGCAAAGCCAAGCTGACTGCCTCAAGCTTGGAGTAGATTTGTTTCTAACTATCCTCCTCACAGACCACACTCTTTGCAACAGTAATGATTTCATGTGGGTTCCCCATCCCTTAAGATTTGCATTGGTTGTATATCCTCAAAGGCAATTGTCAAAATATAGTGCAATGTATATCTTCTTTTCAACAAGGCTCAGTTGCCACTGGTGGCCTGGCTGGTAAATATTCTTGGCAAAGGCAATAGTCCCAAAAAGCAGAATCTGGTGTTGAAAATGTCACCTGGGCATAAAGCAGAAATACACATGAAAGGAAGGAGCCATTAGGACATGGAGATGCATGTCTTTCAAAGCCCAAGACATTATGATGCCTCCCAGGTCCATCACTGCCATTGTGAAATATAGATTTTTGTAGTGTAAACTCACTCTGGTGCCTTCTCTTCTTCAGTGATAATTCTTGGAATAAACTCCCTGAAATTTCTTGCGTCTAGGTACTTGTTACCTGATTGCACAGCAAGAGGGCAATGGATTGTTTGAACAGCATGTTCCTGACTTGGGATGAGGGAACTGTGGGAAGAGGGGATTGTTGGATGAATCTGAGGCAGAAACATTGGGAGATAACAGCACTGAAGACAACATTGATCTGTTGGGACAAAAAGAATGAGATTCTTCCCTACAAGATGAATTGGAGAATTGAGCCACTGAGGCTAGTTTTACTGCAGGAGAGAGATTTGTCTGGCAATTGAGGCTTGCAAAAGGACTGATTCCTTTCTCCATGAAGCTTAGCTTCATGTCTGTCCTTTATCAGCAATTGACTCAGTGAGAAGTTCCAGAGGGCTACCCGGGTTAGTCTGTATACAGTTTACTTACTGTAATTGAAAGGAGCAATGGTCCTCAAAAGTTTGCCTGACAACCCCCTGAGCAGATTTAAAGGAAGGCCATTTGGCAATGGTTGTGACACAGACTGTTGCGATTATTTTCAACAATGAAATATTGACAGGAAGCTCCCTTGCTTTCTGTCCCTAGCAGACAGGATGCGACATTTAGAGTCCATCTTTTCCTGAGGGCCTTCAAATTGCATAGCAGGAATAAAAACACTGCTAGATAACTGCCCGCAAGACATCCATCTGGGATTGAAGCTCAGACCTGGAGAACACATCATCTGAAAGAAAATGCAAGAGGCTGACTTGGCTGACTATGGAAAGAAAGATCAAGCAAATATGGCTGCCAGGTGGCTTGGCTGAGCCAATTACAGATCCTCCCAGGAAAATGGGTGCTAAAAAAGGAAGTGTTCCAAATGATCATCTTGAGAACAGATTTCTTTTGCATTGCAAAAGCAGCACAATGTCCTCTTGTACTGCAGCAAGCATCCCAACTCACAAGCAATAGCTCATGGATGGTTTACAATACAGTAGATATTTCCTTTAGCCTAGGCATTCCCTCCTGTACCAAAGAGCCACACCGTCCTACAGAAAGTTGTGTTTTTTAACCATCCCCAGTCTTCATTGGTTCCTGTACCACCTTGAAGTGCCTTTTGATATCACTGTTTACACCTTCTAAGGGGTATCTACACTGTTTGTGCACTGATTTGAGTAATTCGATTTCTGAACACTGGTGCGAACGTCTGGTGTGGACACACTTAAACAGATTTGAGAGAATCTGTAACAGGGTGGCTCGCCCCTTAAGGGTGGAAGGTCTGGGGCTAACCAACCCTGAATCCCTGAGACAGATCGGGTGAGAGATCCCTGAGGGTGATCTGGTGAAGAGCAGCAGGAAGCTGCAGGGAAAGAGGGGAAGCTTAGTGGGGGAGCGAGAGGCTCCCTGCCAGAAAGACCCTGACATCAGGGGAGTTTGGAGGCTAGAGCTCAGTGAGCAGGAGGGTGGTGTGGGAAACCTGGACTGGGTTTGGGACTGGAGGCCAGAGCCAGGAGGCTGAGCTCCAGCTGGGCGGACTGACTGTGGAAACAGATGAAGAGCTCCGGTTGCAACGGAAGGCGCCAGAGCTAAGTATGAACTTTTGTGCTGTGCGATCAACTTTATTTTGGGACCCCGTGGATTTTTTGGTCTGTTTCTGTTTTTAACCCAGGCCCAAGCAAGAGTGGGTTTAATCCAGAAAGAAGCCTGTGTGCAGTTTTTAAGGACCCCTGAAGAGGGGGGGAAAGAGGCAGGATGCTGCAAAGTGACCCTGGCCATGAGGGGCTGATCAGGAGGTGGCTGCTTTGTTACAGTACCCCTTAAAATTTTTTACCCCAAGGAAACTGTTTCCCTTTTCCCTGAGCCGGGACTCCTTACAAGATTGTCTGTTTCTTCCTGACCCAAGCACCCAAAGTCTTTTGGCCTGGCAAGGCCCCTCTTAACAGTTAGGGGGATAGCATGAGCCTCTTTTTCATATGCTTTCCTAAACTCCATGCCCTTTGCACATTGCAGAGTCCAGAAGATGTTCATTTCCTGGTGCAGGGCAAAGGGTATATTAGTTTGGCGAGCCAAAGTGAAACCCTAAAAGATCTGTAAGAGTGTTTCTGCTCTGAGCACTTGAAAAGTTCAATAGGATCTCCTCTTCTGGTCTGCCGGCTTCCAAAAACAGAGCTTTCCTTTAATCCCCTTATTATAGCTCCCTGCGGGTCCCTGGAGCCTGGATCCCATTCTCCAGAGTTTGTATGAACTTTGCCTTGTAGGTCTTTCGAATCAGAAAAAGGTCCCAGATTGCTGAAGAATGGGGAGAAAGAGCCATCACAGGAAATGTAGCTACTTTGCTTCGGCTGCATTTTCTGCTTGTTGCCATCTGGAACTCAGAAGACTTGTTGTCTATGTTGATCATGGAAGGCAGAGAAAACAAAAGGGGAAGAAGATAATTTGTTTTCATAACATATTTGATGCAAAAGCTCTAATCCATGGAGCTGAAAACTGCAGATGTCCATGTAGACTCTGTCCTCATATCATTAAGATTTTCTCGTAGCCTCTTTCACTGGTGATGGAGGCAGTTGTTTGCTTGATCACCCTCCTTTTCTGTCTGAAGTTCCAAGCTGATAAATAGAAACTACCAGCGACAGCATTCTGTGCCTATTTGCATGATATCAAATGCATGCAGTAGACAGTGAAATTGAATCGTTGTCATGTGACCTAAAGAACAGAAGTTTGTTTCCCTTTTTTTTCCCACCTAGCATTGCAGCTCTTCTTTCTGTGTGAGAAGACATGTGCAGTTAATGCAATTCCATGTGGAGTATGGAATTCTATGAGAGACCCAGGAGAGAGCTATCCAATAAGCTATTTGCTTTTGGACACTGATGGGTAGAACACCAGCATGCAGACCGAACAATTATTCTGGAGGTTGTTGAATTAGCCTGCTTCATTTTGTGTGTCTCCAGATAGCCCTGTTTCCCCCATCTGTTTCCACAGTTGCAGTACCAGACCCTCCCTGGTCCAGCAATGTAGGAAAAACTGTTTACAAGGCTTCACAGAGTGAGTCAACAGTTTTGCCAACAAATCAAATATGACACCATATCTTACTGGTAGCCCCGATGGCTATGCTGATCCAGAGGCTCCCCCGTGGCTATACAGAATATACTGCTTGGACCGCTGGCCAGGTATGGGCTCCTCGGTTGTCTCCTCAGCCCAGCCCTCTGCCATGCCCAGTGTCTTTTAGACCCTTTCTCCCTGGCATTGATTTATTCATTCAACCTGATGTTCACAAAGTAACACGAAGCTCCTAGCCAAAGCAGGCTGTCGGGACACAGGTTTCAGTGACAGAAACCAGCCTCCCTCCTGCAGCCCCATCTTCTGCCTCTCAGCCCTTGATTGGATCCACCTGACCCCTTTGCTGCTGGGTCTGATAATCAGACTAGGCTGGCTGGTCCCGAGGTCCCTTGATCGACAAGGGGGCAGACAGCAGGATACACCAGGCTTGTGACACTGACCTTTTTGGATCTCTGAAGATGCTCTCGTCCTATATTGGGTTTATATGTTTCATTTACATAGACAGTCAAATTCTATATTTGGTCACCCATGTGACTGAGCTTGGCTTCATCCTACACCCCACTGGGTGGTTTTCTGTATTGCAAGTCCACTGGGAAATTCAGTGGGAATTACTGAGGTTCAGTTCAATTCTGAAAAGTGAGTGTGTGAAAATGGCACCTTCTGTATATATTAAGTCCTATCTGCTCACTTTAATGACTAAAATTTTATTTCTTGTTTAACCCTGAAGAGCTAATACAGCCAAAAAGGGTTAAGCAGGATTCTGTTCCCTATTATACATCATCATAAAAACCACTGAAAGGTTTGAATAGGTGTTACCAAGAACCTTTATCACTGAAGAACCTTTATTACTGTTGGCATTAAAAGGAAAACTCCGGCTGGACTGTCAGATCCCATGTGAAGTTTTCAGGGCTGGCAGTGGGAAAAACTTGTTTGTTTGTTTTTTTGTTACTTATTAACTGAGCCCCTTTGATAGGGAATCACTGACTGTAATTATAGAACAAACTCCATGATGTCATTTTTACAGAGTCAGTTTTTAGTGTAGAACTTTAAGTCTCTGATCAGGAGAAACCCAGAACTGAGGTAAGATGTGTTCCAGTCTTGGGCAGAACTCCATTGGCAAATCTGTGATTTTTTTGGGGGTAGGAGGTGGGCCGGCTAGGGCTGGAATAGCAGCAAGTGCTGCAAATCCAGGTTGAGGGGCATTAAACCACCTGTGTTGGAGTCCCAAGAGTGTAGTCATTCAGCATTAAGCTGCATTATTAGAATTTGGGAGTGGAGGGTGGTGATGGAGGAGAAAGCCAGTTGCATAGTTTCTAGTTCTAGTTGATGCATTTTAGTTCCATTAAATTAACAATTTAAAAAAATACAGAAAAGAAATAATGTGAATCCTGATATTTTACAAAGGTTTTAGGGCAACATCTGCAATCTTCATAAAGTTAGTGGTTGATGTTAAAAAACACACACTTCTTGTATACTAATTTCAGATAACCTTGGGGAAGAAAACTACCTCTGTAAACTGCTTCACAAAATCCACAACTCACGCTTCTGCCAAGGCAAGGACACTGCCCGTCTCTCTAGAACTGTGGTTGCAACAACATTACAATGTGTTGCCTCCTAACTTCCTCAGCTCCAGAAGTGCCACTGTCAAAGACTGGGTATTAGTTTTTTCTGTTGGTGAGAATGTAATATGTCAGCAGAAGAGTGAATGTATAGTTGCTGGTACCTTTTGAGCACAAGGAAAATGAAAAATTCAGCAGGAGACATTTGCAGGAGCTATAAGGTATGCTTGACGAGGCATGGTGAAATTCTCTTGCGACGAATTGAATGAGGCCATAGAGATGAGTGTTCATTTTCAGTATGCTTTTGCTTTCACCATGCTGGTTTAAGAACCACCATGATGTCTTTGAAAAACAGGGTTTAACCCAACATGTCTCCAAAGAAAAATAGCTGCTCTAAGCTTAGTAAACAATTATTGTATAGTAGGCACAGTCCTACAATGTAATCGCTTGAAAAGAGAGGAGGATTCCACCAGTGGTTCAGCGGCATGTGGATAGGAAATCTAAGATAGAAGCTAGATTTTAGGCATTCATTTGGTTACAAGCAGGGAATGGGTGGTGTGTTATAAGCCTTCTTTCCTGGAAGTCCAACAGACTCCTCCAACATCCTGCCACTGACCTGCGTGGTGGTTTTTCCAGGTTGGTCCAGTGCGTTGAGGTGCTTGAATACCATTGTGTTGGGACCATATAGGCAATACCAAAATAAGCTTGGATTCAACACTAAGCCATAGTTGACTTCATATACATGGATGCAAACCCTTTTTGCTCGCCTTTAAGTTAAGGTGGTATTTTTTCAGAGAGACAGAATCTGAACCAAAGCACTTACGTCACAGTAGCTTGTTTGGGTGTTTTTGTCTTGCTGCTCTACCTGCTAAACTGCTAAATTAATTTACTGTCTGAAGTTCTATCCTTTTATTTCTCTGATGCATGCTGCCCTGCAGTTACAGGATAAAAAATTTCCATGTGGTACTAGAGCACTATTTGGGTTGAGAACTTAAGATAAAGCTATTTGGTAGTTGTGAAAATAAGTTAGATTTCAGTCCTCGCTTGATACTCTTTTATTGTTTTATATTGGGAGCTGAGCATGACAAAGAGAAGAATGAGACCCGAAACATTTTGAAATGGGACGTCACATTTTTACTGTAATACTGAAGTATTGATTGTTGACTTATTTGTAGGCTTAATGCAGAACCATTTCCTTACTTAGTGTCTAGATATCCATTAAGCTATTGGCTCAATACCAGAATGTTGAAATCCTGCATTTTATAATATAATTTGGCCATCCAAGAGTTCTAATGTGGTTTTGATTTTAAAAAGTGGACATAGCTTTGAGTTTCCATGTTTTAGCATTTGTTAACTTCACATACAGGAAAGAATCTCTAAAATGAGAGGTTCCTGTTGGTCCATGAAAAATAGTTACCAAGTGGTAGAAGGCATGAAACCATTCAAATCAGACTTTTCAAGATTCTCAGTGCTGGTGAGCTGTTTGAGAGACCTTGGGCGAAGTATAGGAATGTGGTCTCATTGTTTCCTTGTACTCTTCCCTCAGTCTGCCTATGTCTATGGTCTCTTCTGTTATACTTTGGTTACACTCTTTGAGGCAAAGACTGTCTTTTTTGTACAGTGGGGTCATGACTGGAGCTCCTATGCACAATAACATAAATAATAAATATTTTGTCATTATTTTTCTGTTTTATAGTAAACTATTTTTTATGTTGGCTTTTCCTTTTGGTCACAATTTTTAAAGATCCTTTTGAATTAAAGGTTAATAGTGTTGCCTACAAAAACAGATGCCTGTCTTCTCATAACTCATCTCGGCTGTGATGTATAGCGTTCCTTTCTTTTCTGGAATTTCAAACTATTGATTCCTTGCTCAGTCTCTTGAGGGTCTGATACCTATATATTGTGTTAAGCTACCTAAGAGCATTTCACGTTCTGTGATGTCCACTCAGCAGCCCAAGGAGCCAGGCTGGTTGCCTTTAGACAGTCTTCTGGATTGCAGAAACAAGAATATCTAGCTCTGTATGTTATCTAGGGCCTGATCTTTCAGTCCTTACTCACAAGGGTAGTCTCATCTATAATGATTATTCATATCAGTAAGGGTAGCAGGTTTGGGCCTTATGTTGGGATTAGAAGCAAATACAGGAAGCTAAATGAGCTAGCAGTTAAACTTTCAGCAGCTCAGACCACAGCTTTGTATGGTACCAAGCGTGGGATAACAGTGTGGGGGGTTTCTTTGTATTGAAAGGTCAGGATCCAAGAATTTTACCTCCAGCAACTATGCTGAGTTTTATTGAATCTTTTTCATTCAGACTTCTAGCCAAGACTTATTGCAGTCCGTTTCCTGCCACTTCAACTTCCCATTAAATTATAGGATTTTAGAAAGTAGGGTTATCACCTGTTAGATCATACCTTTTGAAAAGGAAATGAGCAGCTTACGCTTGCCAAAAAGCTTATGGTTTTCTCCCAGTGGAACCTAATAGTAATCATTCAAACTTTAAAGTGAAAGTCAATTTGAGCCAGCAATGCTATCAACTGAAACTTATGCTGACAACATCTTTGTTGAAATTGACTTTTCCTAATACCAAGGACGATCTGGGATACATTTGTATTGCAAATCCTTATGCCCTCTTTCCTCCTTCCCCACCTCTCGAGCCATGAAAATATAGTATTTTTATTTTTAACTGGTCAGTTCATCTGATTGTCTCATGGAAAGGTAGCCTTTCACATTATCCAACTTTCCTGCCAAGGAATAGAAGGATGCCTGAGAAAAATAGGCTGTCTACTGTTTAAATGTTCCCTTCCTTTTGTTGTTTGATGCCTGGCTGCTCCAAACTCCTCTTATTATTAGTGTTTGATTGCAGACATCTTTATCTTAGCGCTCTGATATTTAAGAGGTAAAGAGAGAGAAATTATGAAACAATTTGGAGATGGTGCATCCTCTTGTCATTTCCATATTTAATGGAAAAGAGAGACTCTAACAAGTTGTTCTTCAGCTATTATGCCTATCTTTCGTTATGTTGAATAGGATACGTAATTTTGTAAAGCACTTTGTCACACTCTATCCATTGACTCTGCTGTGGCGATAGTCCCTTTATACCTGACTTTAATCAGAGCTTAGTTTTAGAAGCTAGAAAAGAGAGCGCGCATTACCATATAACATTTTAATTTATATAGTGGCAACTACTATTTATAGACTTTAAATAATTGCAATGCCAATGTCAATTTAAGTTGACCTGTTCCACTTTTTTAGATTCTTGCAATTGCAAGAGATGATAAACTATCTCTCTACAGGAGGGTAAATTAATAGGTGTCCCAGAAGGCCTGGAAGTGACAGGATTTGATTGCATTCCTCGAACGCTTAATACCTAAGGCTCTCAAATTAGATAGCAAAGAGGATCTATTGGAAGAGTCCATGGACTTGCAAGGAAGGTCCTTGCTGATAATGAAGGATTTAGGGTGATAGTGTTTTTTAGCGTGTTAGACTTCTTGAGCAGCTGGAGGATCCTGGTTGCAGCAAATAATATTAAAGATATTTTAAAAGGAAATTAAGTATTCCCCTTAGTTACCCTAGCTGACCCCTGCCCAAAGTGAATATAGACAAAATTAATATTGCCAACAGGGAACTGTTCCCAAATCAGTGTCTAGTTAGTTATTGTACTGTATCTTGTCTAGCTACTTACTTTTTTTCGTGAAGATGTGATAGTGTGCTTTGTAATGGCCATATTACTGAAGATGGATCTGTGTAATCGTCCAAAAGAAATGTATGCTTCCACAATAGTGTATGGATATTGATTGATCCAGACCCAATGTAAAAATATCCACAGGCCCCTATTATTGATCAAATGATAATTTGGAAAGAAATCTATTTCAAGGAAGTCTCTGAGTTATATAACATACTGTTGCATGGCTACCAGTTCCCTTTAAAGGTAAGTGGGAGCATGTAAGAGAGATTCAAGTTAATGACTGAAGCTTAAATCAACTACAATATTAGATGTCTCTGAGTATTAAACATTATATGATGAGGTTATACTTTTTACTTGCCAAACTGGATATACTTCACTAATCAAGATAAGATCCAGACGTTCAAATTGTAGATGTATGGTCAGGACTTAAGAAGTCTGGGTGTCTTGGGGCGGCTGGCCCAACATCCTTACTAGGTTACCTGCAGTTAGTTGATGTTTCTGGTCCTTCAGAATCATTGTGCATCTCTGAGCCTGCAGCGTAGCAAGGCCTAGATGTTAGTTGGAGTCTTTGAGGGGAAAAAATGTCATATTTTAATAAGTTGTTCTGTAAAGATAATGAATGACCGAAATGTCAGTTTTACCTGAAAATATATTGAGATGTGAGCAGTGCAGTTGTGATGTGATCTTTATGCTGCTCTTTTGTAGATGTTAAATGGATATCTTTCTAAATGCAGCACTCTGCTAATTATAGACAATAAGCAATTGTGTATGCCTATCTCTTTGTGGCAATGCAGTAGTTGCAACTGATGAAGGTACTGGTTTGACAGCCCTGGAGAATTAAGTCCTCAATTTATCCACAGACCAGCAAATAGAGCAGTGCAACCTTTTCCACTCTACCATTGCTCTTCAATTCTGACCACGCATAATGCCTATTGAGTCCTTGACGCTTCTTCTGGGAGCCAACAGAAATGCTAGTTAGTGTCAGTTTCTCTGCTGCTTTTGGGACATGGATGCTTGTCCACCAGGAGTTGACGCAAGATCAGTAACACTTTTTGCTGAAACCACTGGTGGCCTTTAGATGTTTATTGCTTTTGGTCACTACTGATCTAGTTTGCATTTGAGCTGGTGACCTTCAAATGAACGGTGTTCGATCCTTTTGCTATTCCTCTGAGGCAGCCTGTGTCCCTTCTTGAGAGAGATTGTCTTTATATGTATAATTGAAAAGGTTGTCTTTTTGTGAAAGACTAATCCCTATTTCATATGGCTATGCACATTGCCTAGAATGAAAGCCTCTGTGTACTCTTCTTGTGTGCCGGGAATGAATTCTTGCTCCTCTTCTAAACTGACAGCTCGCAACTTGGTTTTCTGTGAGTTGCTGTGATAGTGTTTTTCTGAGCAGGAAGGGAGGCAAGTGAGGGGGGTGAGACAACGAACTCTGCATATTTGCTTCCTTACCTGTGTGCTAGGGGATGTCGTCTTGAGTTTGACCTTTCTCCTGGCATTTGTTCTTTCTAGAAGAGCACCTGCACGAGCAGGGCAGCTGGCCTTACACGGCACACAGCTTTGCTACCCTGCACCCTGCCTGTGGCAGGATTGAGCCCTAAGATTTGTCACGGCCCAAGCCTGCTCCTTTTAACCCTTACCACCCCCTAGACAACTGTTCTCCTTGCCCAGGCCTTTCAGAAAGCGCTGCTGTGTAGGGTGCACTGGCACCGATTAACTTGTCTTCAGCTTTGCAGAACCTGCAGGCAAAGACACAAACTCGAAGGGAGGAGATGCAGAAAAGAGGGGAGAGTGGGAAAGACTGAGGCTGGCATGTGCGTGCAAGAGAAATAATACCAGTAGTTAAACCACTAGTTTTAAAAGCTCTTTATCTTAAAATTGGATATCTTAGCTGTCCCAGATTCACGGGGCCTGGTCTGTGCCCCAGTCTGTAACTTCTGAGTGGCCTCTGTAATGTGCCGGGCCCTAAGAATCCAGGGTGGGCCTGTGGCCTCCACAGCTCTGAAACTGGGCCTTTGGGCACCAGCCCTCCCTGAATCAGATAATTTATTAGTCACATGGTCTACAGAATTGGGAAATCCTCACCTTGGCATAAAGAAGCAAAGGCTAAGACAGTCCATAGTGGCCATGCTGCTATGAAAACCACCTTGGTCCTGTCTGTCTGCTCTCAGTTCCAGGTAAGAACACTCCTGTGTTTCTCCAAGCCCACTTCTTATCCTAGGCTTCTATCACCTCCCTGAGTTCACTCAGCCTGCAGGAGCTTCCTACTATTGGGTGTCCGTTGTTCGGTCATCGGGTTCCCATTGTCTTTGCAGATCCTCCATTGATATAGGTTGCCTCAAGGCAGATCTTAAGGACCCATTCATGTCACCCCAGACAGGTGACACAAACACCTTGTGCCTCCTGCCCTGACCAGGAGCAGCATTTTAACCCTTCTGCACCTACTGGGTAGCAGTGCCAAGGTGATAGGTACAGAGTCATACACATAGTTCATTTAAAAAAAATATTACAATAGAATTTCTACAATTGTCACACGCATCACTTTTGGGAAGGATTCAAGGGAGGGGAACATCATCCGTCAACTAAATATAAAGGCCATTTTTGTTGTTGTTTCTTTCTCCTCAAATCAAGAGAAGTATTTTTACTTCCCCTATGGAAGGTGATATCCTGTCCCTACTCAAAGGAGACAGCAGCGGATTGGGTGTAGGAAAGGAAAAGTATCTCGAAGGCATGTCTACACTGTGGGCTCTGTCATTGCTGCAGCAGCCGATGCAGTCGCAATCGACTGAACGGGTCTGGTGAAGATTACCAATTAAGTAACTTCAGGCTTGTCTGCACTGGGTGGCTCTGTGTATGCAAGTTAGGTAACTGACGTTGACATACCTTGCGTCCAGTAGCCGCACTGTCTTCACTAAGCTATGTTGACGGGAGAGGTGCTCCACCAGAAGGAGAAGAGTAAGCTATGTTGACGGGAGACTCCTCTCCTGTCGACATGGCTTAGTGAAGACAGCGTGGCTACTCGATGCAAGGTACGTTGACGTCAGTTACCTAACTTGCATACCTTGTGTCAGCGGAGCCACCAGTGTGGACAAACCCGAAATTTCTTAATTTGTAGTGGAAATAATAGATTTTTTTCATGTGGGTCTTCTGATTCTGGGAATGGCACCTACCTAAAAATGGTGTTTGAAGGCAAAGTGAGACATTGTTTTCAGACTGTTGCTAGCAATCTCATGACATTATCCCATCAGAAATGGCAACATTGCAGTTCTGTGTGAGGGGGAATCTGGCGCCTGTGCCAAAATCTGCAGGAATTCCCTGCGTAGTTATAAGTATTTGGTGAGTGTGGTTACCGTCTGTAACTCACCCTGTGGAGAGGATGCAAGAACAAACCGTGCATGATAGATATTAGTCATGGCCACTTGATGCACTACTGAAGGGTGCTCAGATGCTGCAGTAATGAGTGTAGTGCAAGACCTTATATACAATAGAACTGGCTTAATTTAAACTCACTTGCACGCC
Organism: Mesoclemmys tuberculata; assembly: GCA_007922155.1. Classification (NCBI taxonomy): domain Eukaryota; kingdom Metazoa; phylum Chordata; order Testudines; family Chelidae; genus Mesoclemmys; species Mesoclemmys tuberculata. Next base: position 563,137 of record ML675631.1, on the reverse strand, counting down.
AGCATGGATTTCAAGTCAGCTTTCATGTGTAAAATTCAGGTTGGGTCTGCAAGGCAAGCGTGTATGTTCTGAAGTGTCCGATACCTGTGAAAGGATCAAGCACCTTATTTCTGACATAAGCGTTTTAATCCTAGTACACACAGATGAATCAAATGCACATTTCTTTTACACTGGTGACAGGTAGTAAATTATTTTGAGTGCCCTCCAGAAGAAACACTTTTCCCAGAGGGCTTGCAAACCACGGTCCTCTCCGCTATAAAGTGTTAAACTACACAGTGGATTATCTCTCCCCACTCTAAAAATTAAAAACTCCAAATAAATCTTGGAAATAATAAGACATGCTAAACTCCACCATTCATTCAGATTGCTTTTTATTGCATCTCATCTCCTTCCATTTAGGTTATAAGCGCTTAAAGTTGGAGATCTTGTCATCATACCTGTCTGTAACATATGTAGCAGTGGTGAATCAAGCCCTATGTTAGTTTTCAGTCTTCAGCTGCTTCTGATAATGCAGATAAGGGTTATGCTTCTACCAGCTTCATCTGCTTGTGTGTGTGTGTGTGGGGGGCCTTTTGGGCCCTATGCTATGAAAATTCAGGAACTGTGTGTGAGGTGACAGAAACAGGGGCATTAATAATTACATTCTGGTTAATCATAGTAGAAAGATCATGATTGCAGGTAGCTGATGCTTTGCTGTTTCCACTGAAGTTAATAATTCATTGTTGGATTGTGTCAAAGGGGGCTCTTAAATCAGGTCGCTTAGTGGATTAAGGACAGCAATGAGCCATCACTAGGAGTTAGAGCTGAAAGATGGAACTTGTATTTTGACAGTCATTAACTTGATTTGGGTCTCTAGAAGATACGTGGTTAACTGTGTTGTCCCTGTGCTCTTTTGGGTATACAGAAGTGAAGGGTGCTGGATTTTAACTTCTCATGGAATTCTATTACCCATTTCAGTGGTTAAAATAAAAATACCAAAATTAGGGAAAGTGTGTGTCTGTGGCCACCCAGCTGTTTTTGAATATTATAATTATATCTCTGGGTTAGGAGAACTTTGCATCCGATGATGCTGAGATGATCTTTTTTATGAAAGAGCTCTTTAAGTGTGGACTTCATTTGATTTCCAGTGTGAACCTCCCAGGGAGAGTGCACTGCTAGGAGAGAGATTCCAATTTGGTCATGTCAATACTTGCAGCCCTCTGCATGCGGGATTGATGTTTGGGGTTTGCATGTAAAAAAGGGGGTAGTGTTCGGATTTAAAAATTATAATGCTCCTCTGCATAATTATAGGCTCACTGAGCACTAGCACTGCATGAAGGAGGGATTTTCAGGCAGGGTTAATGGTCCAAACACTGGACTTTTCTTTTAAATTAGCATAGGCATGTTTTAAACCCTCCTAGAATTCTGCAGCAAACTAGCTGTTTGGCTTAGGTGTGTGTTTTTTAAAGTGATCATTCTTTTTAATGCCAGGGGTGGAAAGTGGTTTGAATATTCATGGCACATTATAATTTTGATGATAATATCCTAGTGGCCATTTAACTGTAGCTCTGGGTAAATGGACACTTGTTACTCTTTGTTTAAACGATTACGACTTCATTGTCACTGGATGCTGAGAGCATGGGTAATATTCTCAGTTCTTTGTTAAAAAGGCTCTAATTAAAACCCATTCCTGCTCTTGCCTCTTGTATAAATATGGCCGTGGGGTAGCTCAGCGACACTTTGTCAAATTGCTGAACTGGGTGCAAGTTCTTTTTTCAGTCTGACAAACGATACAGCTAATTGGCGTGTGGAGCGTAGATGGCAGGAACAGCAAGGCTAGTGTTAGAGCTAATCCTTATTGCTAATCTAAGAAAGGGAGGGGCTTCCCCCTCCTCTCTACCATTGTCATGATCTGCAAACTAAAAGGAGAATTCGAACTTCCTCTTTCTCCATCTGCCTAACCATAAAAGCAGCACATTCCGACTGCTGTTGGGATGGAGGGGAGGGATTCTCCTAATGCTAGTGCACTACCCCTTGAGATCTTGTCTGGCACAGACTTCAGCAGCCCGGAGAAGGAGTTTGCACCTAAATGCTGCGTTCCTTTGTGCTGTGTTTAAAAAAGCAAGCACCGTCATCAGAAGCCAGTTTGATTCTTGGGTTTGCCGTTTTTCATGTGAGAGACAGCATGGTGTAGGGGCTCAAGCGCTAGTCTGGGAACCAGTATCTTGAGCTCCAATCTTAGTTCTGGCACTGATTCTTTTTTGTGGCCCTGGGCAAGCCGCAGTCTGTCTGAGTTGGTCCAAAAACTTTATCAATCACTGCCAAGCCCTAGTTTCCTTCAAGTTAGTGAGATTGAACAGTAATACACATTTAGCATTATTCAAATTTTGTTCCACACCGTTTTCATGTGACTGCACTTATGATGCAGAACAGGGTATTAACGTGGAGTTTACTTGACATCCCTTTCTCCTACGTGCCCTTTTCTTCTCATCTGCTCAATGTGACTCCTGCATGCACTCACTTCCCCCCCCCCAATAAATCTCCAAACACTGAGGATGACAAGTGTGTCTCTGCAGATATGCTAACGTTGGCAGTACATTGGGTGGTTACCACTGCCGTCTTTCTAAAGAGAGTTAGAATGTCTCAAATACTAGATAATCCGTCTCTACCAGCCTGGTAAAGGGAAGGAGAGAGAGAATTCCTTAAGTCATTCACCAAAACCAGTGCAAGAGTGGAGTTCTCTGGAACTGCTGTTGCTACAGCATTGGATTAGCTGGGAGAAAGATTTTCAGGAAAGAAGCTACTGTTATAACTGATAGCCAGCAATGCCTGTGATTTTTGCTGGCTAATGCTTATTGATGATAGCAGACACAATAGATGGAAAAGCTCAACCGTGAACTAATATAAGAAAATATCCAGGAGTGCTTTTCATGCTCATTTCCCCACACAAGACTCGCTCAAGTGAAAGAAATGAAGAACATATTACTATGAAGCCCCAGTGATTGTGTGGTAGGTTGTTTTTAAGGGATTTACTTGAATTTAAGGCAGGAAATGGCAGTGGCTTCTGTTCATAGTGAAAGAAAAACCTTTTCGACATCCCTTTTCGACACAGATGTAACTGTGCATTTGAGAGGGAGGAAGTCTTTTGTGAGTTATGATGAAGAGAACGCACATGCACATACAAAGAAGATGGAACCTGAAAATGACACAAAGAGTTGGCTCTTCATATAATGACCATAATTTAAAAGTCTGCTTGACCTGCCTGGGATTTCCTGCCTCACAAGGTGATGTCAGTTGAGTTTCTTAGACACTCACCTCTTCCCTCACTCCACCTCTCTGATAGGCAGGTTAACATTTAACTAATGTTGTCCTGAACTAATATATTGGAATATAGTTGTGGACATTGATTGTCCAAATTACTCTGATGTGCTCTTCACAAATTCTTTGGCTATATCATTAGAAACTGTTCATAACCTTTTCTGCACTCTTTTGGTTCTCTCTCTGTTCAGGACATGATACATTATATTAGGAAGTAGAATTTGCATAATTCCCCTTGCGACTGGTCCCCCAGCCCTTGACAGTAGTTTCCTGTCTCTCCTGACATTAGCTGCCACTGCATCCAATAACGATTGATAAGCACACTGTCTGAATGTCACGAGAGAAGTGATCATGAGAAGTGATCACTAGGCTTCAGATTTTACCACTTCTTTGGGGTGAGTGCAGCTCACATCCTTCAGAGCTATTGCTTTAAGATAACTGCAAACTTGGGAGAGCACCCCTGCATCGACATTACATTTCATTAATATAATATAGTCTAAGGCCAAAAGGGACCATTGTGATCATCTAGTCTGACCTCCTGCTTAACACAGGCCATAGAACTTCCCCCAAATAATTCCTAGTGCAGATCTTTTAGAAAAACATCCAATCCTGATTTAAAAATTGGCAGTGATGGAGAATCCACCATGACCGTTGGTAAACTGTTGCAATGGCTAAGTATCCTCACTGTCAAAAACATTTGCCTGATTAGGAAGGCTTTCTTTGCAACCATAACAGCTAGAAATGTTTAGTTTTTAAAAGAAAAGTTTTTTGATGTAATGCACAGCTCTGCAGTGATTTACATGACCAAGAAATAACAAAAAAACCTCGGCTTATAATTATTTTTATTAAAATTGTGCCTCAAGGCTGCAGCCAAAATCATGAGTCCATTGTACTAGTCACTGAACAAATGTATAGTAATAGGCAGTCCCTACCCCAAAGATTTACAATCTAACTAATACCCATTTCTTCTTCATGCACCTGGCTAGAAAGTGAAAGCAATCAGAGTGCCCAATCCAGGTAGTATTGTACCATCTAATTATGCCGAGTAGGCTAGATGGGCAGCAGACCTTTCACAAACACTATATCTGGGTTGGGAGCTGCAGAACTTTAGGGTATATTTTCTTTCCTACTCTTTCAAGTGAGAAAGGATGTGCTGCTGAAGTGTGCACAGCTATCAGAGTCCCTTAGTTACTGAGTCACTTGAAATAAAGAAGAGAAATAAATGAACTAGATTTTAAACATGAACATATTTTAAAAGTTTCCTCCTTTCCCTTCCTCTCCCAAAACATATTCTGCCCAATCTCATAGGCAGCTTGTCAATAGCTTTTCCTTAAATGGTACTGACTGGGGGGGTTCTCTTGAAGAACAGCAGTTTGTTAGGCCTAGTTTTCACCCACCAGACTTCTGTTTTAAGACTTCAGCTTCTCAGTGCAGTAGTTATTTGGTCAGAACCAAGGACGGTTTAGTTTTTGCATTGCTACAGGAAAAACTCCCCCGGATTGAGCCAAAGCTCAAATTTGTTAATTTCAAAGCAGAAACAGAGTGCCTTGAATAGACCACTCTTTCATTTTTGAAGCTCTCTGTACTGTGAAGCCTCAGAGCTGGCCTTAGAGGTGCCCACTGTTGCCTTTCAAATTGATATGTCTGAGTCACAAAGCACATTTTGCAAATATAGCGGCTATTAAGTGACACAGCCACCAAAACAGGTAGTTAATTCAGAGACCCCATTTTCTTCCCTGCATAGAAATAAACTGTATCTCTCTGATGCTGCTGTTTTTGTTAACACTTTGTCCCTCTATTGCTCATTTAGTGTTGTTTTTAATGAATAAAACAATGGAAATAATGAATTGATTTGATGGTGCTGTGTATAAACTCGGTGTTAACATGCATTAAAATGCTGCTCTGTTAGTTCTTCATACTTCAGAAAAATAAAGCTCAGACGCCTGAGATACTCTGGTTTTTATTTTGTGTGTGTGCAAATATTTATTAAGCTTGCATTTGGTTGGCATCATTTCTGCCTCGTGAAGTGTGATTAAAGCAGGGTTATGTTGAAAAGCTTTAAAATTGAAAGAGTTCTATGCATGTAAAATGTTCACTAAATTGTTAAGGGTGGAGGCAGCTGAATTGTTTCAGGTTGAGTGTGTTAAATGTGCAGTTTGAGAGTGTGCATCTGGCTATCTGTTAACGGTACTCTCACCTAGTGACAAGGACTTCATCATGGTTGTGTGTTTTGGATATTTACAAATACACTCCTTATTTCTTTGGTGCTTCTAATTTTTTTCTGTAAGATGGGGTGGTTCGTTTCTCGATTTTTCTCTGGCTTTCTGCACTGCAATGATGGCACCGTCACCTGACTGCTGGAATATACTGGCCTGACTTTAATCATCGGGTGACTGGCTCTTAGCATGGTTTCATCTCTGCTGTTTTACATCCCATCCTGTAATTGCATGATTGCTTGCAGCATTGAATTTCTATTGGTGACAAAGAAGACCCGTTGCTATTTTACGTAACCTTTTACTTTTCATTTGATGTTTAAGATGTTTGTGAAAGACTAATACTTAAAAAAAAAAATCCCCTTCTATAAGCAGCATATTTTATCCTTCATATTCATGATTAACATATTATATATTGTTTAACTATCATATGGAAAAGTGGTAGTTAAGCTCAACGAATGTTAATAAAGGGTTTGCATTTTCATGTCGCTGACAGTTTCGTTAGGGTGCATATGCCTGCAATGCAATAACCTCTGTTCAAAGCTACAATTAAGTCCAAAGGTTAATTTAAACAGTATCTAAACCTTTAACCACCAACCAACCCAAACAAATAAAAACAATAGAGGCTCCAGGCACTTTTTAATGAAAAATGACATCAGTTAGTACACTGTTAAATTAATGAACAAGGTATATGGTGTTTCAACGTCTTCTGCAAGTCTAAAATGGCAGAAGCTCTCTGTATAAAATCTAACTACCACTTATTTCAGCCTCATGGTATGTGCAAATTCATGCTGCTCAGTTAAGGGAATAGCTTCACAACTGGTGTTACAATCTGTGGCCACAGCACTGCATCACAATGCAGCAAATGCATTTTCTACATTAAACTAAACATGACAGCTGAAACGATTATTAACCATGCACAATGTCGGAAGTCATCAAAAATTCACATCAGAGTAATTGCAGTGGCTTGGAAAAAAACCCCAGTAGAATTTTTCCCTTTGCTTGCATATTGTCCCTCCCCCTGCTTAAATCTTACATGGTACAGTCCATTAACAATAAAATATCCTTCTGTAACCTATAAACTGCTACTCCCTGAAACTATTGGTTTCAGAATGATGCTTTCCTTAGAATTAGAATAAAGTACCACTAAAAAATGAGTTGTTTTACAGGCAGTGGTGTTTAGCGGTTGAGACAGCTGCTTTCTCATTGTCTTGCTGGACTCTTCACTGTCTCAGCCATTTCAGGACTTGGAGGTTTTTTTTAAAAGATGAAAAAACTTGAACATTATGACAGAAAGATACTGCTGTATAAGCCAAAATTTGAGTCATTTGAAGTATTGCAGCCACAGCCAGTGTTAACAGGTTTGTAACTCCTTGGTTCCGTGATCTACAGGTAGGATTGTCTGTATTTAAAATACAATTTGTGTGTGTGTGTGTGTGTGTGTGTAATATATATATATATATTTGTCACTTGTGTTTTTAAGGTTTTGTATAATAATTTTTCTTGTGGGTGTTGCCATGGTTTGTTTAAATTTTGTATGTGGAATTTTGAACAGGTGAATCATTTTTGAAGGAATAGTCTTCTAATCAGAGAACCTTAAGATCTATGCTTTTTCCGTTTTATATTCTCCTTTAGAACAGCTCCAGGGTGGGGCAGCATGGTATCAGCTTTTGGATCTTGAGTGTCATCTTTTTAAAGATCCTCTTTGACATTGTAGCATTTGTTTGAATTTAACCAGAGATACAGCAGTATAACTATTGTATGTTTGTTCCTGTTTTTCTCACCTAGAATATGAAACGTCTACCAAAGTTTTGTCTTTTTCTTTAAAAAAAACACCCCCCCCCCCAAAACAGCTTTATAATATGGATTTCTAGGTTGTCACTGTTGTACAAAAATATATATATATAGACATCAGGTATGGAAAACTTACTAGGTTTCCTCTGTTCCTACAAATTCACTTGTGATTTAGAAGATATATTAAAGCTTATTTTGGGAGAAGGGTTTCAAATGTGGCATAGAAAATGCAATAATTTAAAGAGGCTCTAATACAAAATATTTTCTGTTTTCAGTAGCAAGATAATGAACTTGTCAATATTCAACCTAAAGAAACTAACATAGGTTCCCTTAATTTTATATTCACCCCTCCCCTTCAGGTAATGGGGGTGTATGAGAAAAGGGCTAAACTTCGAAAATCATTGGAATATAAAGCACTTAGGGAATAAAAATTTATACATATTTTAGGGTCCTAAATTAGTTGGGTGTGTATCAGCTGATTGTTACTCTAAGATCCACAGACTCTCAAACTGGATGCTAATTAGCAGCTCTGTCTGCCTGTCTTTGGCATGGGAAATGAAAGTATAGCTTTTCCTTGCTTAGGCTGTATTCATCCTTTATGGTGAAAAGTGGGTTAATCACATGTGCCCTGTTGGGACCACAACTGTGCTTATGAAATAAAGGCAATGGAGATTTATTAGCCCACATTGGAGATTCATCTCCAAGTCTCAAGGTGTATAACATGACATTTCTTGCACCCTTTCTATTGTTAAGTGGGAAATGCGTGAACTGTTCAGGAAAGAGAAATGTTGAACGACTGACATTGCTTGACAAAAAGTTCTATGTCTAAGCAAGATGACCTGTTTTAAGGAAGTCTCACCCCAGAAAACAGAAGAGCAAGAAATTGACGACTTAGCTAAAAGACAATAAAATGTGTGATTTGCATGTGTGAAAAGATGGAGGCAGTCATCACCACTGACCCTGTGTGGGAGATGGCTCAATTATCCTTGCAGTTGGTACAGTGTTGCAAATTATTTTCCTTTGTCTGAAGTGGGTGGGAGCCAGAGTTCAACTGAGCTTTGTAAATTAATGTATGGAAAACATCAAAGGCACCATTTTTAACAATTAGCACTAGCTGTTATAATAGAATTCTCTCTGATATGAGTTGGCATATCATTTGCATTAAAGTCCTAAAGCTCATGTGCCTTGTTAATGTAACGCACAAATAATGCTTGTACAACAGGAGAGTTTCTTATTAAGGGTGGAGTACAATCGTAGGAGAAAAATGGAAGCCTTTTGTCTACAGCGTGTGCTTACCAGACTGGTGTAATGGTCTAAGTATAAAAAGTTTAAACCATAGGCGTATACTATACATAGGTAAAGTAGATATGAAAATAAATAAAATTTTCATGAAAATATATCATGGATTGCAGTGGTACATTATTAAATATATGCTTTTATTAACAAACATTGTAATATATAACCATTTAAATACTAATTATATAATAGGCATGTACTTACTAACTTCTGTATTTTTATTGTGGTGATCAGCAATTAATAATTCATAAATAATTTACATTATCATCTTCTGGAATGTGTCATAATATGATATGAAAACATTTTTAAAGGCTAGGAGATGTTTACAGTTGATATTTGAAGATATCATGGTATATTTTAATTTCCTTTCTCAAAATAGTTTTGTCTCCACTATGGAAAAGGATTTCTGCATTTTCCAAGAGAAATGCTGCCGTGTTGGAAACACTTAGTGTTAACCAAATATCTATGGTTATTTAAAGTATTTTGAAATAGCGGACAAACTGGTCCAGGTTTATTTTCTGGTTTGTCTGGATGATTTTGCTAATATTTCCCAAATGCTTATTTAAGAGTGCATAACTTCAGAATTGGTTGGTTTTTTTTTTTTTCAGAACACAGTTTTGTATAAATTGTGCCGTTGAACGCTTGTAGTTCTTGAAACTGAAATAAATATGACCTTGCTTCTTTCTTTGTAGCTTTACCCAGCTGATCAGAGCATGAGCAAAATGAAGTGGCTTTTACTTTTGAAAGGTTTTCTTTTGCATGTGGTGATGGTTTTGGTAAGATTTCAAATTGCTGTAAAAACATTACAGTAAATAGCATTGTGAAAGTGCTGCAGTAACTAAACCTGTCTGTGCTCTGCTTCAGTATTGGCATCCTGGTTTAATTTCATTATCATATTTACAATGCTGACAGTATTTCGAGATCTCTCTGAACCATGCGTTGTCCCTCTGTCAATGGGCGTTGCTGCGCGCAAGCCGTGAGCACTTGAAATATGGTTGGAGGGTGGAAGGCTCTCTCACGTCTACCTTTTTTTTGAAGAAGAAGAAGAAGAAAGGTTACTAGTACTCCCAAGGATTGTGCAGGAACCAGGTATATGTGGGTTGCCTATAACATGCTGAGAGCGTGGTGTTTAGAATCCTTGCTTATGATTTTGTTTTGGAATGGGAAGTGTGTCAAGCTCAAAGCATTGAGCTAGCTGGATAAAGAGGCAAGAGGGGGAGAGAGAAAACAAACCTTTCCATCCAATTTTACATAAAATATTTAGTTTAATTTAACAGACAACTTTTTTTAATATCGCTGAAACTGTGGAAGAACATGTATGCAAGTGGCAATCAGAAATGTAATCAGTTTCTAAAAAGCTGCAGGCATACACATATTGCACAGAAGCGGTAGGATTTGTATGCCAAAATAAAACAGGCAGCTCATCGTAGAAGAATGGTAGAGGTAGTGAGTGGCAGGGGCTAAGAACGAAGGAAGATTGCATGAAAATGTAAGAAACAGTATGGAGGGGATTGGTTAAGTGTTAATTACCAGACTGTTTGTCTAATACACTGTTTCTCTTGATCGTGTTCGAGGAGAGACGTGTAATCATTTAAGAGGGGTAAATCTTTTATTAATCAAATTGGCAGGCAAGGTTAACATTCACATTCTATCTATATTTCCGAAAAAAAACTGGTTTTCTATCTGCAGTTTCAGTGAGTTCTTGTGTCTGGCTACACATTAATGATAATGCTGAATACGACAGCCACAGATACTGTTAATATAATACATCGAGTGCTTATGTTCTCTGTGCCTTATTTCTTTTTCTTGCACGCCCATTTTGTCTAAGGATTCTTAATGGAATCTGGAGGGAAATCTGCACGCTTGCATGGTGGCTGAACACTCCCTCCGTTCCCTTCATTTATAAATTTGTCCTTTGGTGCTGACAGATTTCCAGTGACTGGTGTCTCAGTTCAGACAATCTCACAAGACTCCCTGACCCAGCCCATCAGTGCAGAGAATTGAGGTGTGGCCCTCAGGGGTAATAGTGAGTTGAGCTTTCTTGCTCTTTAGATGTAAGAACATGGCACTAGGAGCAATTAAAAAGGAAAAAGTACAAATTGTATTTGTCACTAGATTATTTGAGCATAGTTCTATGCTAGAGGAGAGAGCATACAGGCTAGTTGTCTGGAAAATGTGGTAACTACAGTACTAAAATGGCAGCGGAAGAAGTAATAAAATGGCGTCATCAGTAAAATTAGTTTTGGTGGCCTGATTCAGGGTGTTCCTCTGCTTGATTTGAGGAAGAGACGCCTTCAGTGGCAGTGTTACAGTCCGGCTGGCACTTTTTAAGACTATGCAAGAACAATGAATCATTTTGATCTTCATTTAACCCCAGTGTTCCAGGAATGATGTTGGAAGAAACTGGAATAGTATCTTGCCACAGTAGATGATCAGAAATGATCTTTCTATGCTTATTACGTTGCTTCTCTGTTGTCTTTTGTAGGAGATTGTGCTTTGGATTCCAGAGTGTTTAGAAAGAAATTATAATTTTATTTCAAGCAAAACTCTTGGTTTCTAAGAACAGCTGAAGTGCAGCGTTTTGATTTTTTGCTTTGGGTACTGTGGCGCATTATGCACTTCTGTAGATTTGTAGTAATGTTTCATTGTTTCTGTCATTTTTTTTTAATCAGGATGCTAATGCGAGTACATTTATAAGACAGGAGAGATACAATAGCTCCTTTTGATGGTTCTGAACAAAACCCCAGAGCAGATTTATTCTCTACATTTAAAAATCTTGTTTAAAAACAGAATAAAAAACATTCACTAATAGATTAAAAATTGGAGAATTATTTAGGATTGCAGTTCGATATGATTAGTCACCACCTCGACTTCAGGTGTATATAGTTCATTCACTTGTGTCTAGAGCGGATGCCATTGCTAACGATGAAACCCTTTATTCCACATTGCTTTGGGTCGTCTTCTGAACCAATCTCTCTGGGTGTGTCTGTCCCCTATTTCAAAACATTATATTGTGAGCAATGCTACAAATGCAATGTTGCCCTTGAGCCAAAATGTGAAATTGTAATTGTTTGCTTTCACTGATACTACTGGAAGATCTGGATGAGCTGATGTTTGTTTTTTATTTTATTTCCAGGTATATTGTACCAGTGGTGTTAGCAGCTGAATTAGCACATTTGAACAGTGTAATAGTTAGCCATTCTATCTTAAATAATGTACAAGTTTTCATTCACCTGGGTTCTCTTGTTAGATTTTTCCTTTTCCATCTGAGAAGATGGCTGTCTTCTTTATCTACCAGTGTCTCCCTTCTCAAACTTGGTGTTTCTGTTCTTTGCCATGGTATCTAAATAGATCAGGGTTCTTAGTGACTCTACATCTTGTTTATTATTGCTATTTATTACTTATTCAGTGAGCAGAGTCTATTGGGTGCTTTATAGAACAAATAAAGACTTAGTCCCCAATGCCAAAGAGCTCATGGTTTAATTATAGACATGACATGGAAAGAGAGAGTATGAGAATATCTAACAGTGGAGGAGAGGAGGACTAGGAGAAGGGAGGATAACCCTTATAATACTTCTGGGTATCATGTTAGTGACTATGGTGAAAGCTGATTCACACCTAGGGGTTCTGCAGCATTTCCTACAATCTACCTTTTAAAGGGGCACAATCTATGGCAATTTTGCCCCAAATGTAGGTTTTATAAAAATAATATTGTACATAATCTAACGCCAATAGAAATGTTTGTGATTTTAAAAAATATTATAGAAACCGTTTTTAACTTCCCATTTCCCTATCATGTGGGACGTTGGGAAGGTGTCTTGGAACCTGAAAGCAAAATTGGGTGTACACAAAAGTGAAACTGGCTATTCTGATTTTATTGTGATGAAGTAGAAAAAATGAAAAACTACCTATATATTAAATAAATACAAATTAGATAAAAAAAAAATCTGTTTGTGTGTTACAAGTAATACAGGTAAAAGGTATGTTTTGTTAACAATATGATTTTTGTAACTTGCTAGTGGTCCCTTTTAAGAATAAAAAGACATCCAATTTTATCATTAGAGTTGGAATTTTTAAACCTCTTGAACTTCTGTGACACTGGTAAAATAAGACTACAAAAATATGAATTGAAACATTTTTGTGGATTTCTGTGTGCTGTTAGTGATGAAGCACTTTGTAAATATCATTTAACATAACAGAGTGGGTAGTTGTAATAGAACAAAAAAGTACACCAAAGGAAATGATATTAAATTAGAAGAAACAAAAATCAAGCTGAGACTCCTTTCCCTATGCCAATAGTGATGATCTGTGCTCAAAAATAATCAGCGTGAGCATTACTGCATAGCAGGAATATAGTTACATTTTGTGATTCCAGTGTAAAGTGACTGACACTATGTACCAGCGGGGAATAAATGGTAAATGTTGTTTATGTTCACTATAAACACCTTTCATTTTCCTAGATGGCTGTGTACAGCACATATGTTTTGGAAAACTAACATTTTGTCACATATGGCACAATGTAGATATTTAGCATCAGTAGAGAATATTAACTGTGTATCTGTGCTGAAGGTGGTCCAGTGGCTAAAGCACAGAACTGGGACTTAGCAGATATGGGATCTAATTCTGGCTCCACTACGCACTTATCTCCTTCACTAAAGTAATGTGAAGATTAATGATTGTACATCACTTTGAGATCCTTCTGGAGATGGAAGGTGGTAGAAGAGTGTTAAATATAGTCAGTCTTTTAGCCAGCAGACAATTCACATTACTCACCTAGTAAGTTCAGTTGTCGTGCCCCTTGCAGTCATTGTAAACCCACTTGTGTTGCCCTCTTAGTCACTCAACCCTGTCTACTTCATCTATTTGACACGTGGACTTAAATTTCTTTCCCCATCCTGCTTCCTTTGAAAGTTTAAGAATGAGAAGCATGATTGAATTGGTCCATTGCCCATGAAAATATGGTCATTGCCTGCCTCTTCTAAATGCAGTGTACTGTAGTACCCCACTATCTCATCTGCATGAAACATAATTAGTTGAAGTGTAATCCCTTTTCTTACTCTTTCCTGTCTTCAAGGTCTTTACAAGTGATGAATCTGGAGAGCTTTTTCAGCATTCCCGCCTCACAGTGTCAGTCTCTATATGGCTATTTCCTATCCTGTCTCATGCTCACTGTAGACTTTGTGGACCAAATTTTCAAAATCTGGTCTCTGGTTTTGCAGGTGCAGCCAACAGAGGGAACAGTGATAGACTGCAGATGCCTGACTGCCTGATTTGTGGGCACAAATGTTGCATGTGTTTAAAAAGCCAGTAGACGCATTCTGTGATTTGTTCCTGTAATTGAGAGAGGGCACAAAGTTAGAGGCCAAGTTGAGGCCCCTTTGAAAATGTCTGTTTTAGCCATTTAACCAAAATCATCATTAGCTGAATAGACCATAAACAGCCTTTCCTCAGAGCTCCTCTAGTCTTAGCAAGATGATGCCAATTCATAGCTCTTATCCTTGAGGCATTATGTCTGTCAGGGAAGAACATTTTCCATCTCCATTTGCCAGATCCAAATGGTTTCAGCAAGAGCCAAAGTTCATTCACCATCTGCCCCACTCCAGTAGGAAAGCCATCAAGAGAATCTGTGAACTTCAACAGAAACTGTTCTTTCAGCAGTTTTGAGAGCTGTCCCTGCTGTAGCTAAAAGCAATAATGACATTACTGTGAACAGAACCCAGTATAGCTGTATCTGAAAAGTCTGTTTCTAGCACAGCCCAGACTGCCTAAAATGGTTAAAACAGCATGAGCAGAGGCTTCACTGCTGGCACCAATCTACAGCATGGAGCAGTTGGCTCGTAAATATTTGCCCTAGGCTCACTGTGCAAAACAGAGATTAAAGGCTGCATTTAGAATTGAGCACGATATCAATGACACCTTGACAGAAGGGAGGGGGAGGTCCTGCTCCACCTGATGCCACAGTTTTCAAGCAAAAGTCGCAACCTGCGGCTTCCAAACTACATATAGCTTCTTAGAGCAGCCTTACAGGCAAATGGCGGACACCCGTTTTTAGTTTTGCCCCCTGCTGAGTTTGAGCAGTTAATTCTTTGTGTAACTACCCAGCAAGAAATTGTGCCGCTCTACTAAAAATATGTTACTGTGGGCATGCGTCAGCGCTCTGTACAGCATTTTGTTGTTGTCGGGATAATTTGTGTTCCTGTTTGTCGGTAGTGAATTAACGAATATTAAAATGTGTATGAAAGTAGTCTCGCAAGATTCAGCTTCCCTGAAGCAGAATGTTGTGAAGTTTTGTTTTGCTCTTTATAAAAAGGCAAGTAAAGTGTTTTCAGGACCATCTCTGTGACCAGAGTGATTGAGTGGTGTGTGTGCCTGAGTTGGTACATTTTCATGACTTAAAGTGTTTGAACTACTGGCTGCTGTAAAGCATACGTTGTTCTCTGACCTTCAGTTTAAAATAAATTAAATGTGACCCATCCCATAGTGCTCTTAGCGGTGGTGGTGGGGAACTGGTTGCCAACCTCTAATAATACAGCCAAAAGAGCAATAAATCTCCCTTAAGAAACTATTTGAATTTATCAGTGTGGTGTTTTGTGTAACTGCTATTGACCCTTACATTTTACACCCTTAAACTTCAACATGTTTACCCCTTTAGTGTTCTCTGATGCCGAGTAGCTGATTCCTGAGCCATGGGGAAATATGAATGCTTCCAGTTTGCTCTGCTGCCTTTTTTTTTCAGTTCAATCAATAATGGAAATCTCTTCCCACTTCAGAAATTCCTGCAGGATTTTCTAGTATAAACATAATGACAGGGAACTAACTAAATGCTTATTTGCAGTTTGACAAGCTCAGCTGCCTTTTTCATACTCTGCCAACTTTCCATTCTGCTACGCCCTGAAGTGATAACTTTATCCTTCACCTCTCATTGAATGTTAGCTTTTATCTTTTCTAATTTAAGGATGGAAGAGGTAGGTCTTATTGCGGTTCTCCATTGAGAACTTCCATTCAGTCATTTGAGCAAAAGGATATTTTCCTTCCACAAAGACCAACTCATTTGCAAGTTGTGTGTTTGTTGAGCAATTTACACTCAAGGCATTGCACTGTACAGTGTGGAGATCCCTGTTCTACCTTCCTTATTCACTTATCCATGCATTCTAGCTTATGGCTTGACCATCCAATCCTTACTGTCACACAACTTCCACTGGACCACTAGTGGCCACAAACTCTAACTTCAGGATTGGGCCTGTGGCGGTGGTATCTACTTTTGCCCCATTATAGTTCTACTATCTAAAATTCCCAAAGAGGAAAATCAATTGTATAAAGCTTGTTGGGTCCCTCAGTCTCAGACAGCAGATGCTAGGATAGCTACCTTGGTATTTTGGAAGAAACGGTATGCTCCACATACATGCCGAAATCTCGGCCAGCTTCCAAAATCTCTGCAGAAGCCAAAGCTTCCTGGATTTTTTTGTTGCTATATCAGCAACAGCGCAAAGACCCTGAAAAGATCTGCAAAATCTCCCAAAGGGCGTGTGATCTCAGAAGTGTGAGAGGAGTATAGCGTGTATGACTCTGGCAAGTCCTCATCTTTTGCAGAGACGAGGAATTACTTATAGGGATGTGGCTGGACCATGCCACATTACTCGGTGTACATCTGTCGTAAAGACAGCAAGCAGGCATTTCATACCGTTGGTGGTGTAACCAATAACCATAAACAATCCATATGTACAGTAGAGCCTCTTATTATTTCAGTAACCTCCAGACAATTTTATTATACTTTCCATGTTTCCAGACTGAGCTCTCCTTGAAAGAAAAGCACGTCAAGGCATACCAATACCAGAAGTGAGTATATCCCAAAAGTTGTCCGGCTCTTTCTTAGCTAAAGTAAACCACTGCAAATAGAAATAATTATCAATAAAACAAGATACCTCATCTGGAGCTTCCATCCCCAGTGCATAGAGGCCACCACTGAAGAATGGCTCCATTGCCCACTATATACGTTTCTCTCCCGCTGTTTTACCTAAAGAAATTTCAACGTATCCAAAATCCAGTTTTGGAATTTAAGAATGTTACTCACCTAAAGCTACTGATTTAACACAGTTAGGAGTTAAAAAGGGTCCCAGACTGTTTAGTTTATTTTCTCCTATCTTCCCAAGCCAGTGAAAAAGAAAACTTTGCCATCCCATAAAAGGCCTCAGTTCACTGAGTTGGCAACATTTGCTTCCCCTGAGGGCTAGGATACGGAGAGCAAGTGTTAAAAGTATTGCTTGTTTAGCGGAAGTAATTAGGATACTTCCATCAGCTAGGTGAGAATCTACTAGCCTTATTTATTGCAGTAAATGGAAAAAAACTTTCAGTCCTTTATCTAAAGGAGACCATTGTGAGACACGTGCCCATTCTCAGCAATAATGAATTATTTACTGAAACATTGTCTTTCTGGGATTCAAACATGAGCAGGAAGGCACTGACTCCCATCATTTCAATCTTCCTGTCAGATGATGAAGGCAAGAAAATTAACAAACATCAAATGATTTCAAGCTTTGTGGGAGTAATCAAGTGGCACAGATGTTCAAGCTTCATGCCTTCTTGGCGTTTTAGGTGCAGCTGTAAAAATAACCTCTTAAGCTGCCTCCGTAGAAGATAATGTCTTACAAACCAAGGTCTGTGGTTTATTTGTTTTGTAAATTCCCAAAAAAACATATTTTACTGTCAGTTGTGTCACTTATGGTAGAAGAGCTTACCTTACCTAGGAAAGTGATCGACATGCCTTAGAATAGATCGTCTTTTTACCCTGAAGTCTTATCCACCTCTCGTTAATTTACAAGTTAACTTTTAGGACAGGATTAGAGGTTCTTTTTGATCAGAGGCTGTAACTACATTATGCTGTAAAGTGGACAAAATTGAGGCTGGGTTATTATAGGTAGGCTGAGAGCACTGCATATTATGGAGGTAGTTGAGCGCGTCCCTTTATAAGACCCTGTTTTCAGAAACTGATAACCATGCCAAACTTTAATAGTTTGGGCTGAAATTCTCCATGCAATATGGCTACCATAGGCTCATTATTTTTTTCTTTGGAAATTTCAGCCAAAATGGTTCAGCTATTTCTGAGAATGAGATAACAGAAAAAGACATTGGTTTGCCCATATTAAAGAATTCTGGCAACATTTTTGGGGGAAGTAGATCTAGTGCCACAATTTCAGGGACCGGAAAATAGGCAGAGTGGTGGCCTTTTATCAGTGATGTGCCAACTGCTATCTGCATGAAAATCTGCCCAGAGCTGGCCAATTTACGAGCTTTAGAAAAACTGCAATTTGTACATGTTCCGTAGAGGGTTCTTAAAGCTTCACAGCTAAATTCCCTGAAGAACTCATGCTCCTGCACTGGGGGGTTACTCCGGCCTGGGGCTGCAGGGGCTGAGCAAGACAAATGCTGCTGTGGGCTGTGTATCAGGACTGAGATCAGGGAGACTGTAGTTCTTGTGCTTTTGTGACCGCCATGCTCACAACCAGGCAGTGAGGAGGAACTCACCCGCTATACATGCAGAAGCCAGATCTGGGGAGGGATTGGAAGGGGAGGGATTGGGGGATGAGAAGAGACTAGGACGGGCTGGGCAAGGAGACTGGGATTGGCATGAGAAACATGAGGACTAGAGACTGAGAAATGGCAGGAGGCTCTGGGATGGGGAACAAACGATGTTAAAAACATTATTCAGGTTGCAAAATTAAGCACTCAAAAGCAATCTTAATTCATCCCTCTTCTGTGTATGCATTGTGATATAATCTTTAATTACTTGATCACATACTGTTTTTTCCAGAAGACCACTGCCTGATTCAATCCACAGGATGAACGTGCTCTGGAGGATGAATCATGGTTGTGTAGTGAAGGAGTCTGCAAGACCCCTGCTTTTTTTTGTTGCTGTTGTTGTAGAAGTCGAAATGTGTTTTGTGACTGTGGCAAAGGATGGCAGGAAATGAGAGGATGGTCTCAGAGTGAAGATAAATGAATGCTTTCCTGGAGAACTGGATTCTGTCCCTGCTTCTGCCACAGAGTTCTTGTGTGATGCTAGTCAGGTTACTTAAACCTAACTTTTCACAGGTTGTCACTAACTGTGTGTTCCTCTTTTTTATGTCCCTGACTTAGCACGCTGGGGTCTGACTTGCACAAGGGCTGAGTACTCACAACTGCAATTGACATCAGTGGGAGCTTTACTTTGAACACATGAAGTCCTATATAATGCTATGTTCTCTGAATAATCAGGGCCTACGTGTGTCAAATTGGGCATGCAAAATTAGTGGAAACTTTCTGTGTCTCTCAGTTCTCCAGCTTTAAAAATGGTATAAATGCTACCCCCTCATCTCGCGGGTGCTGTGGAAATTAATAAATATTTGGGAAGTGCATCTCCTCCCACATTTTCCCCTCATGCCAATCCTACTGTCCTCCCTGATTCCAGAGAGAATTTTCCTCAAAGCAGATGTATGCAAATATTTAATTTATGCTTAAAATAATAAGGCTTGTGCCACTAGGTGGCAATGTAATCAACATATAAGGAATAAGTAGTAGCTGGTAGGCCTATACGTTTTTAATGTATGCTAGTCCCGGTTACAGACCCATATGTAACAAGTACTGGAATTTTATTTTTGGTAAAATAAAACATGAATTAAGTAGCTGGAATTTATTCCAACAGCAGCTGCTGGAAGCTCCCCCTTCAGAACCTGAATGATTATCTTCCCTTTAACTTAAAAGTGATTTGTCATGTTACAGACCTAAAGTTTAACACGAGGCACATCTTTATCTAAAAAAAAAAAAAATTCTCCCAGACAGCAACCTCATCAAGTGTCACGGGGACCTGGAATTTCCAGTGGTGTTCTCAGCACCTTTGACTTTCATCCTATCTAGACACCTGCAGATCTGGATCTCGGAGCAAGTGTTTTCTTCATGAAAAATGAACAGCAATAACACATGGAACAGGAGGCATGTGCCATTCTCTGTAACATCAGAGTGCTTCTGGAAGGAGAGAAAACTTGTCCTCTGCTTGGTATGCTGGACAAAGAGTCTTGATGCCCTGGAGGCCCTGCCTGTTAGCATTATTGCTCAGAAGTCTCTTACATTAAAGGGAGACGTGTTCACAGAATGACCCCCTGAAGAAACCAGGAAACCTTATTGATTAGTGATATTAGAGGGGTGGGGAGTGGTTAGGAGAGGAACCAACCAAAGATTCAGTCTTGCGCCAGTCAGTATGTGACTGGAGCAATCACTGGCAGCTGGAGTGATGGTCCCCAACCCTGTTGCTGTTCAAAGGCAACACGCCCAAGGATCATTTGGCTTAATGTATCTTTAGAATTTGAAATTCATCAATCCTTGGTGCTTAGTTTTAAAAAAAATCATTCAATAAAGGCAAAACATACGTCACCTGCATTGGCTCTCTGTTATGTTGCTGTCTAGTGGCTGGAGCACAGAATAGGGGTCCTGCTATAGTTATCAGTGAAAGAGTTCTTTAATAGCTGAAGTGGTTCAGGCCTGGATTTTTGGGGGGAACTGAAAAACAAGGGTTCATATTCTGGTTCCCCCTGTATGTATGACTTGCAAAGCAATTGTCTGACGGTAATGCATACAAAGTTTTAAGTTGCTCCTGTTTTATCGGTCATTGTAGTTGATACTTTTAGGGAAAATAGAAGTTGGTGGGTGGGGTTTTTTTAAGGCTTACTCATGAGTTGACTCCAAGTCTAGGAGTAACAAACCTGGGTGGTTTGGTAATTGGAGATACATCACAGTGAAATTACAAAATAAAAATGTGACTTCTGCTGTAATAAATGCCTCTTACTACTTGCTTCTGGAGGTAATGAATGAGGTCCACTCAAAATCTTGTACGCTCTTCCTGATGAAGAGCAACACAAAAACAACATGCAGACAAGGTATTAACTGCAATGTTTGCATGTTTTGCTAACGTAGGCCAGCCCGTTTCCCCTTACATGCAGGTCAGCTCTGTGTGTATGTAGATAAATAATATAAAAAGATTTTTAAAAAATCCCCTTTTTGTGATGTGCTTGGGGGAGGAAGGAAGAGAATGTTTGCAAACTTTTCCAGTGTTCAACTGTTTTGTCTTTTTACCCTTTTGCAACTAATTTTGTTAAGCTCTTATTCATGATTTCCAGTTGGCCTTTAAGAACCCTGCTCTTGCCTGAAACTGCTAAGTCAAAACCTTTTTTACTTACTAGGGTCCAACAATCTTATCTCAGTTTATCGCTCTAACAAGCTTTCATCCCAGCTTCCTCAAACGGAGAGCGATAGGAAGCAGTTGCTGGGACACCGAGATAAAAGAGAACAGAAGCAGGACATTTCACTAGGATTTAATGCATATTAAAAGGGGATTAATGTATTTTCATTTTCACATTGAGTTCTGTGGACATCTTACTGTACCTTGAGTGAAATAAAATGACCTTTAAACTCCTCAGGAGCGGACTGGGGAGAAAGCTGCTAGCACTTCTTAAAGTTGGAAGAGCTGAGCGGTACAATCTGCATCTGATGATATAAGTGCAAGGCTGATCTTCAACTGAAACTGTATTTCTCCTTTCCATAGGGATTCCTGAAGAATGAAAAAGACAATGCATTGCTGTCAGCCATTGAAGAGTCCAGGAAGAGAGTAAGTTGGAAAGAAGTATTTCAAAAAATCCTGGAGGACATTTCTACACAATAAATGTTGTATTTGATAAACAGACCAAATTTAAAAGCTCTTGATTCTTACACAGTGTATGGAACAATTATAAATGGCTGCTACTGCTTACTCCTGCTCTATGAATAGAGTAGAATTTGTTTTCATGTACATAGCCTTTGAAACTGTAGGCTGAGAAAGCCCTTGCACTATATAATGAGTTTGATTTTGAGAATGCAGTAATTCTGTTAACAAGTGGGATAGCCTTTGTGTTTGACAATAGATCTGAGACACACACAATGCAGAGTGTTGGACATTAGAACGACTTTATTAAAGTGGCTATGTCCCCTTTATGTCACTGAGAAATACTCTGTTCCTTACTTATTAAGAAATGACTTGGAGATGGAATAGAACCCCAGATGATAACTTTCCATAAACGGACAATATTCAGTGAATTCACTGTAAGCATGTCTCAATTTAGACATGTATCTGCTAAGTTGTAATGCTCCCTACATACAGCGAGTGCTTGTGTTCAGTGTCTAGCAAGCAATTGTACTATGAGATGCAACTATTGTGTATACATAACATTTGAGGCATCCTTATTAAATGGTTTGGTTTTAGTGGGTAAATGCTCAGAGCTAAATTCTGTCCATATAAAAATGATATTCACTGAAGTTGTGTGCAGAAATATTGCAGCACTGTTTCCGGATAGACACAGATACTTGAAGCACTTGTTTTATAACCTAATTTGGATTTCTGTTTAATCATAAAGGCAATGACTTTACAGTGGAAATATGCAGCCTCGCTGGATCCAGCCCTGACTATATAAGAATATTTAATATTATACAATAAGGAAGAAACAAAAATCTCACGGTCTAGTCATATGCAGGCACCACAATTAAATGTTTGCTGTCAAATGCCACGGCCTTTTATGAAATCATGTTTACTGATTCATGTTTTTTCCAATTGACAGTATTCTAACATTGGGCCATAATGAGATGGAAAAAAATTACTGCAGCCAACCAAAACATTTAGTCACATGCCACAGTGTAAAATTGTGTCTGTGTGTATGAAAGAGAGAGAGTTGGATGAGGGAAAGGAAGGTAATTTTGAAGGTAATTTCCTCTCTATCTGGAGTTAGAGGATGTAAGGATATTTCCTGTCTCATTTATTTGAGGCTACTTGTCACCGTCACACCAGTAATTAATGAGACTGCAGTGAAGCAGCATCTCTTTTTCTAGTGCTGTTGCTGAATGAAGAGCAAGCAAACTCCGTTCCTTCCATGAGTTTAAAAGTCATAGCTGAAGGGCACGGTGTCCCAGCAGCTCATAGAAGATGAGGGTTGGAAGGTCTTTAGGAGGCATCTAGTCCAACCCCTTGCTCAGAGCAGGACCAACCCTAACTAAATCATCCCAGCCAGGGCTTTGTCAAGCCGAGCCCTAAAAACGTCTAATGATGGAGATTCCACCACCTCCCTAGGTAACCCATTGCAGTGCTTCACCACCCTCCTAGGGAAAAGTGTTTTCTAATATCCAACCTAGACCTCCCCCATTGCAGCTTGAGACCATTGCTCCTTGTTCTGTCATCTGCCACCACTGAGAACAGCCTGGCTCCATCCGCTTTGGAACCCCTCCTTCAGGTAGCTGAAGGCCACTATCAAATCCTCCCTTCACTCTTATCTTCTGCAGACGAAACAAGCCCAGCTCCCTCAGCCTCTCCTCATCAGTCATGTTCCCCAGCCCCACAATCGTTCTTGTTGCCCTCCACTGGATTCTCTCCAATTTGTCCACATCCTTTCTGTGGTGGGGGGCCGAAAACTGGACACAGTACTCCAGATATGGTCTCACTAGTGCCAGATAGAGGGGAATATTCACTTCCCTTGATCTGCTGGCAGTGCTCCTACTAAAGCAGCCCAATATGTCATTAGCCTTCTTGGCAACGAAGCATACTGTTGACTCATATCCACCTTCTTGTCTACTGTAACTGTCGGGTTCTTTTCTGCAAAACTGCTGCCTAGCCAGACAGTCCGCCGTCTGTAGCAGTGCATGGGATTCTTCTGTCCTAAGTGCAGGACTTTGCACTTGTCCTTGGTGAACCTCATCAGATTTCTTTTGACCCAATCCTCCAATTTTTCTACGCCACTCTGTATCCTATCCCTGTCCTTCAGTGTATCTACCACTCCCCTAGCTTAGTGTCATCTCAAGATCATTAACGAAGATGTTGAACAAAACTGGCCCCAGGACTGACCCCTGGGGCACTCTGCTTGATACTGGCTGACAACTAGACATCAAGTGTTGATGACACTACCCGCTGAGCCCGATGATCGAGCCAGTTTTCTATACGCTTTATAGTCCATTCATCCAACCTATACTACTTTAACTATACCATGGGAGACTGTATCAAAAGCTTTTCTAAAGTCAGTGTAGATGGTGTGCCCCTGAGGAAGATTTTGAAATACAGGGAGAGGCCTGCAGTGTGCTTCCCCATCCATGAGGACATCAAGGAGATTAGTCATAAGGAATCCTGGGAGAGACCAGCTGCCAGATCAGCCTTCACCAATTCAGTGTATGTGTGGTATAGATTGCTGGGGAGATGTCATGAGCCCTGAGGTCCCTGCCCCAGACTGACTCTACAGGCAACTTTTTGATCAAGAAACCTGCCCTCCTTGTGCAGGTGTCAGTGCCTCTGCAGGACCCATGTGGCACAGAATCAGTCTTTGAATTGGTGGGAAGAAGCAGCCAGTCTCCAGAGGTAGGGCCACGGCAGGGAGAGGAATTATTTAAATTCAGTGCTAATGTGGATGCAAGAACTAATGGATATAAACTGGCCATCAGGAAGTTTAGACTTGAAACTAGACGCAAGTTTCTAATCATCAGAGAAATGAAGTTCTGGAATAGCCTTCCAAGGGGAGCAGTGGGGGCAAAAAACCTAGCTGGCTTCAAAACTGAGCTTGATAAATTCATGGATGGGATGCTATGATGGGACAGCCTAGTTTGGCAATTGACTGATCTTTGACTGCTGGTGGTAGTTATGCCAATGGCCAAAGAGATGTTAGATGAGGGGATTCTGAGTTACTACGGAGAATTCGTTTTTGGGTGTCTGGCTGGTGAGTCTTGCCCACATGTTCAGGGTTTAACTGATCTCCATATTTGGAGTCGGGGAGGAATATTCCCCTAGGACAGATTGGCAAAGGCTCTGGGGGTTTTTCACCTTCCTCTGTAGCATGTGGCACAGCTCACTTGCCAGTGGATTCTCTGTACCTTAAAGTCTTTAAACCATGATTTGAGGACTTTAATAACTCAGTCACAGGTCAGGGGTCTATTACAGGAGTGGGTGGGTGAGGTTCTGTGGCCTGCGTTGTGCAGGAGGTCGGACTAGATGATCATATTGGTCCCTTCGGACCATAGTCTGTAAGGATCTTTCGAGGACCAGATTGATGCCAGGCTCGGGGTTTGGGTAACAACCGTGCAATGATATTTTGCACAGAGCTCCCAGTTCAGGCACAAGAGCTTTCTGAATAGCAGTCTGCTGGAGCTTGGCGTGAAGGAGCACATTCAGGTACAAATCATGTTGAACCAGACTGATAACACAGCAATGATCTATGTCAGCAAGCAAGGTGGAACCAGGAGTGGAAAGCTGTCCCTGGAAGTGATTGTCCTGATGTGCTGGGAGGAAATTTGCTGGCTATCCAAGCAGTGCACCTGGCAGGATCTTTCAGTAGTTAGGTGGGTTGGGTAGGCCAGCATATAGTATGTAGACTCCTACTAGGAGAATGATCCCTTGAGCTAAGAGCTTGACCCTTGAGCTCAGCTATCCTACATTCACTAGGATGCCCTTTTGTTGAACTTGTTCATGACAGCAACCTCCAGCACTCAGTTCAAGGAGCCTGAGTTCTTGCTCATTTCCCAGGTTCTCTAGCATGCCAAAGTAGGCAGGGTGAATCTCCTGACCCAGGAATGGCCTTCTGACTTAGGGTTCAGTTGATTGCTGCATCTTTCCCTGGAAGAATCACCTACCCTGCTCCAAATCTTACTGTCTTAGAGTAAGTGTGTCTGTGCACGAGGACAGCTGCACGTCAAAGGCCTTGCATGTGAGAGAAAACACCGGGCTTGTCCACAGAAGTGATCAGCACCTTATTAAAATCCTGGAAGGATTCAGTACTCGTATGCCGAAAGATTTGAAGAGCTGAACACTGTTCTATCTTGCAGGTTCAGGAGTTTTGCTAAGGAGTGGCCTTTTGTAATCTTGAAAGGTCAGACATCAGCACTGGGAGCAGATGGGGTTCCTTAGAAGGGATCCCATCTTTGTGTCCCCATTCATGAAGGCACTCAAGGATCTGGTACTCAAGACATGGCCCGTTGTGCCACTGTAGAAACAAGCTTGGTGCTTCACAGAATGCTTTCCCCTGTTTGAACCCTTAGTCACAGTCTTGGGTTTTTGGTATTCCTTTAAAGTAGGCTTTTTGGTGGCTATTACCACCACAAGCAGGTTTGGGGTGTGGCCTTCTCTTTCATGTAGGTACTACCCTTTCTGATTATTCTTACAAATAAGATGGCCATTAGCACAATACAGAGCTCTGTGTGCAGATACCGTTCAGACTTCCACAGGAACCAAGCAATTAATTTATTTTGTTTTTTTCCCCAGCCTAATCTCTTCTTCAGAGATCCTTTTAGCATACCTCGGACATAATCAGGGGTATTCTGTTTGCATAGGAGCAAGAATTTCAGTAGACCAGATCTGCCAAGCGTGAATGTGGAGCTTGGTACACACTTTCGCTAGTAGTTATGATGTGACTGTATCCGCCAACATGGCTGTTGGATCTGAGGACTCTCTGGACTCTGTCCTTAATGAGTCACCCTAGTCAAAGAGAGCCTTTCCTCCCATTGTAGGTGTGATGCATATCTTATCCTGGGAAACCTCTGTAGCGGAAAAGGATGACTTTGTGTCTGGCCTCTTAAATTTACATTCCAGTTGTGGGAGCCACAAATCTGGATTCCGACCTAGGTCTCAGTTCTAGTTGTGTTATTGCCAGTTTTCCTAGTTTGTGGTGGTATCATTGGATACTGAGGACATATTTGATAAGTGATGTGAAGTGGCTATAGGTGCCAGAACTTATGAAGAGGGCCAGAGCAACCTGCCTCTTACGGAGCAAGGAGAATCCCCCCCCATTCCTAATTAATGGTCTGCCATGCAAAAGCGAATACACAAGACATATCCAAAATGCTTCTTGACACCTACAAGTGGAGCAGAAGTTGCAAACGACAGTTCACTTACTTCCATTGAATTGGACAATCTCATTCAAAATTAAACCTGTAGTTAAGGTGATGATAAACCTTTTCTGCTCTTGGCACAGCAAGTCTGTACACAAATACTGCATCATCTGTATTTCTACTCCAAACTTCTTGGCAACAGAAGCTGCAGTTGACACCAACTGATGAAAATTGGGAATTCAACAGATTCCCTGTGGTGTGTCCGGAAATGATGGAATCAACCTCAGATTGTTCTGTGTTTTGCATCAGTAATGTACGTCTTTGACTGCAAACATAGTTTTAATATTATTTGTATTACAGTAGTGCCTAGAGGTGCCAATCAGGAGCTGGGCTTCATTGTGCAAGGCACTGACTTTACAGAGCTAGACATGTTAAAATGCCTTCATTTTGCTAGCCCCTGCTTGTGTTTGAATCATCAAAAACCTGAACAATGATTCCTGCTAAATTATTAATTGCTGGACATTGGCTCTGGAGGGCTCTTTCAACTGGTTTAATTTGTTAATATTTTTCTTTTATTTTGACGCCTGTCTGTGCTCTACTTACAGCAGAACTAGTTAGCAGTTATAATTTATTTTGGCTTTAGAGACTATTTGGTGTTTCTTTGTGTTCCTTAGCTTTTATTATTCTTTTCTAATAGACCTTTGGTATGGCTGAAGAGTACCACCGAGAATCAATGCTGGTCGAATGGGAACAGGTGAAACAAAGGATCCTTCATACACTACTTGCTTCTGGAGAAGATGCTCTAGATTTTACCCAGGAAAATGAGGTATTTTTGAACCTTGATAAATATTGTGCATGGTTATATACAATACACTCACAGCTAGAATTCCAGTGTTGCTGAATTCAGTGTAAATTTTTGTGCAGATACGATTGCATGAAAAAAACGAGTTAGTTGCATTTATTTTAATCCTCTAGTGAATTGTGAAGTAACCAAGACTTTTAAAAATGATGATTATTTACTTAATGATTTATACAATAGGATACTTATTGTTCTACCCATTTATCATGCACAATTTGTAAAGGTTGGAATTTGCTAGACACATTGATCTCTATCAACACCATTGAGGTGAATTTTGTCTTCAGTAATACCAAGGCGATTCTAGGGAAGTCCTTGAAGTTGCCTGGGTGTAACTGAGGGCAGTGTTTAGACCTCACTTTTATTCTGTCTCTCCAATACCATCCTGTACCAGCCTAGATAGATGGCATTCCTTCCACCTACATTGGGCAGCTACAGTCACTTATTTGACTTGGTATGGGACGACTTAGAGAAACTAAATGAACAGAGAAGCATGGGAATGTGATTTGGGTCAGAAGGGTTTATCCCCCAAGTTTCTCTGAGCTGAGACCAGATTAATTGCAAGACACCTCTAATTCAAATGCTTCAGACAGCAGATGTCACAGCTTGGGTGCCTATAGAAGGTGAGGTTGGTGTTTTATGCTTCTGAGACCTCTACTATATGTTCGTTGAATGCAAATTAATTACAATGAATCAAAGAGTAACAAAATAATTTAAGCAAAGGTTAACCCCTCTGTTTAAAAGCTGGATATAAACTTCTGTACAATTTTTGTTTTTAAACAATTACCCAGTATATTCTCTTGCCTCCCCCTGCTCCCCCCAAAAACAAACAAACTCCACGTTGTGAGTAAAATGCCACACCACTGAGCACAAAGCTATGGTAACGCTATTTCTTTTGTACTGGAAACACCAGGCCTGGAGTGCGCAGTTACATCAGCCCACCAGCCACTGTTCCGTGCAAAACTATAACCTTGAAGAGGAGAAGCAGTGTATTGCTGTGCTTAAAAGCCTGAAAACAGCCCCAATTTTAGCCTGTTTTTTTTCTCTTCTCTTCTGTAAAGCTGCTGCTCATGGGAGCAGTTTATGGCTCTGCAAACTCCGTGGTTTTTTGGTTTTTTTTTTTTTTAAATACTGATGTTAATGGGCTATGGTCTCTATGGGGATTTGGAAATAATTAAAAGTTGTTAATGAAATGTTCCTTTTTGATTGCTGATCTCTTAAATATAGGTTAATCCCAGTTAATACATTTCTTTTTATGGAAACACCCTTCCCCTAGAAGGTATTTTACTGGTGCTTTACTTTGACTTTGCAGCAGGCTGTCCAGCTTTTCTGTATTAGAAATAGCAAATAATGCAAGCTAAACTGATTTAAAACTAGGCAAGACCATCCCATTGTCTTGCAATGTGAGAATCTGTAGACTTGGAAGCTATTCGTGTTTCAGTGCTTGCTCATGTCAATTCAAAGTAGGTGTGTGCGTGCTGTACGCACAGTTGTCAGAAGGTTTTTCCTCTGTTGGGTCAGTGCAAGTATCCCCTTGAGTGACACCTCCATGGTGTGTATGTAGGGCCCCGCATCTTCACTTCCTTCTTACCTCCTATGACGGTCATTGGAGCTTCTATCTTCTCTTGCTTCGGCAAGTATTTTCCCCAGTGTTCTTCTACAGTGGTTCCTGTAAGTAGTTAAAATAGCGTTAGTTATTAATAGTTAACTAGCCAGCTAACGTTTTCTCTGGGGATTTCCCCCCCACTTTGTTTCCTCCCACTTGCAAGCTGGGGGATGCCTCGGTCCCAAGGGTTCAAACCATGTGGGAACTGCCATAAACCTATGCCAAAGGGCAATCCCCACAAATCTTGCCTGAAGTGCCTGGATGAATCCCATGAGACCAATTGCTGTAGGATTTGCAGAGGATTGTGTCGTAGGACCAAAAAAGAGAGGAGTGTTAGACTTAAACACCTCCTCATAGAGGCAGCTGTCCATCCCCAACCAGCCCCAGGCCACGTGGGCCCAACACTCAGTACCTTGGTGCACCACCTGCTTTATTCATTCCTGTCCTTCCTGCTTGTTCGCAAGGTCCCACTCAAGGTCAGGAGGGAGAGAGCGTTCATTATACTGATAGCCCCAGCCTGGCCCCGACAATGCTGGTACACAATGCAATGATTCATCGCCCTACCATTGGTGCCAGACCTAATCACCCAGGACCACGGCCACCTCCAGCATCCCATCTCAAGTCTCTCTCACCTCATTTAGTTTTATGACTAAATCCCATAGAGTCAGCATGCTTGGAGCCTGTTAGGGAGGGTCTCCTTGGCAGCAGGAAACCATCCACCAGAACTGCAAATCTGGCCAAGTGAATGAAAGAAATTTTCGATTTGGGCAAGGCAGAAGGGCACCTCTCCAAAGCAAGCATCAATACCTTCCATCTTGGAATATCTGCTGCACTTGGAGCAGCTAGGTCTGCAGATGTCATTCCTAAAAGTTCACCTAGCAGCGATCTCTGCATTCCATCCTAGGGCAGATGGTCGATCAGTCTTTGCTAATCTGATGGTGACCTGTTTTCTCAAGGGCCTGGACAAGCTATACCCCCAAGTTCACCATCCAGTACCAGCATGGGACCGTCACCTGGTGCTCTCCAGGCTCATGGGGCCCCTTTGAGCCCTTAGCAACATGCTCACTCCTTTATTTTTCATGGAAGGTGGCATTCCTGGTCTCGATAACCTCAGCCAAGAGGGCGTCTGATCTCAAAGCTTTGACATCCAAACCTCCATATACAGTGGTCCATAAGGACAAGGTCTGTTTGTGACCATGTCCAGCCTTCCTCCCTAAGGAAGTGTCCCAGTTTCATATGAGCCAGGACATCTTCCTCCCAGTATTCTTCCATAAGCCACATGCCACTAGCAGGGAGCAAAGTCTCCATTCCCTAGATCTCAGGAAGGCACTGTATTTCTACATCGAAAGGACAAGACCATTTTGTAAATCAAGCCAACTCTTGGTTACAGTAGTGGACAGAATGAAGGGTCTCAGTGTCATCCCAGAGAACTTGATCATGGATCATGATCTGCATTAGGACTTGCTATATCCTGATAGTGGACTCCACAAGAGTGCAGGCCTCTTTGGCAGCATTCTTGGCTCATGTCTCTACACAGGAGATCTGCAGGGCTGCAATGTGGTCATTGATCCACATGTTCACCTCGCATTATGCCATCACCCTACAGGCCAGGGACGATGCAAATTCCGTGAGCTCTGACCCCTCCTCTTTGGGAGTCACCTACTTGAATTTGACATGAGCAAGCACTCAAAGAAGAAAAACAGTTAGCTACCTTCGTAACTGTTGTTCTTTGAGATGTGTTGCTCATGTCCATTCCAAGACCCACCATTCCCCTCTGTCAGAGCCAGGCAGCAACAAGGAAACGCAGAGATGGCAGGTCGGCAGTGCCCTATACATGGTGACGCTAGGGGAAAAGCCTTCCAATGACAGTGCATGTGGCATGCGCGCACACCCACTTAGAATGGACATGAGCAGCAAATCTTGCAGAATAACAGTTACAAAAGGTAGGTAACTGTTTTTTCTGGTATCTTCCAGCATCTTGAGAGAGCGAGAGAGAGTGTATGTATGTGTGTATTTTGGGTTTCCTTTTGCTTTTCTTTGAAGCATCAGATATTGGCTCTTGGTAGAAACTGGATACGGTAATTAGTAGCCCAGTGGACTGCTCTGAGATGGGAGATCTTGTCTTCCAAAGTCTTGGATATCAAAATGGACACTAGCCCATCCAAGGCATTTGAGACACAGAGTGACAAATTGATGAAAGGAATTTCTTACAACAATTTTTATGAATGAGCTTTATAGAATGATAATGTATATCCAGTCTTTATACTGTACTCTCCCCTTCAAAGCTCTTGTGGTATCAGTGTGTCATTTCAAGAGCATTTAAAATCCTTCATGTATTCCAGTTCTAGCCTGGAGAAGTCAAAGGTTTGAGAGGTTTGAAGTGCATCTACTGTGTTAAAAGCCAGTTATCTAACCTCCCCACAGCAGGTTGTTCTAAAGCTTTGTTCCAGTCAAATAAGTTTTGTGTGTGTGTGACACAAACAGACACAGCCTGTAGAATATAGCCGAGGTTTCATTGATACCCTCTGGAGATGCAGAATCAGTTAAAAAGGCATGGATCCAAACACAGCAGGTGGGTTTGCCAGTGAGCCAGTTCTCAGGCTTTGGGCAAGCCAATTTGGGCAGACTGAAATACCAATATATTACTCATGGAAATCCAACTAATTAACAGGCAACACTTACAACTTAAAGAAGTCCGCTCAGGGCTTGCTTCTGAGTCTTGGCTCCCCGCCCTCATTTCTTCCAAATAACATGTTGCACGGGAAATGGGAGGAGATCTTGGTTTTTGTGTTACCCACCTAAACCTGACCGTGTGTTCCAGAACTGCTCATTAGCTCTTCAGCTTTTCTTTTTCCCTGTCGTTCTGAGCTGCTGCTCTTTGCTCTATCCTTTATCTTCCCCTCCTGTTGTAAAGCTTTGCTGTCAAGCAGCCCATTCTTGCAGAGACAGAGGCACTACTGCTCTAAATCTTCCTTCTGCCCACTGTAGCATGCCTTCACATTCCCTGAATTTCTAGGACTTCACGATGCTTTCAGGCAGCGCTGCACAAAAATGTGAGTATTTTGACAGGGGTGTTTCATCCTGGTGATGGTCTCCTGAACAGGAATACGCTATATCTACTGGCCAGGCCCCTTGGAGCGCTGACAAAATGTCTGCCCAGGTTTCTGCTCGCAAATGTTCATGTGCCTATGAGGTTGATGAATAATGCAAATTTATAAGCATGCGGTTTGGTGCACAAGTGAAACTAATGTTCCGCTGAGTACCAATGAAGGAGGAATCCTTTGAAAAGGCAGCGTTGTTGAGCAAAATTAATGTTAAAACAGAAGTGTGGTGATAGTGCCGTCTAACTGTGATTTTTGGAAGTGGATACTTTTGAAAATAAATATTGCAGTACCAGAAAAATCTTTTTAAAGACATAAAACTCTTGGCATGAAGAAACAAATGTGATTAATGAAAGCAGAACATACCGTTTAAATCGCAGGAAACTACATAAACACAAGAGTGTGTATGTACATATATATTTCTCTAATTTATCCAACACACTTTTTCCCTTTTTTTTTTTCCTGCTACTGTTGCATGGCAGATGATAACATAGTATATGATGCCTTATTAACTGCTAGTCTTTCTCTTCTTTTATAATCTTTACCCTTTTTAAATATTTGATCATCTGTTCCCCCCTGCATAAAGAATCCTATATGAACCCTTCTCCTCATTTCACAGTAGTAAGAGCTCTTTAAGGTTGCTGGTTATAAAATGATAGCTTGCACAGTGCTCTTTTATTCCATTTTGGGGCAGGGAGTGGCAGATGCCCTTTTCCATGTTAACTCATTGCTTTGGTATCCACTTCTTAAATGTGCTTAAAAGCATTGTCTCTGATTTCTGGTACAATTGCAAGAGGTAATGTTTCTGTTCCATCACATTGTCTCAGCCTCAAAAATTCCATGGAACAACCTGATTTAAAAAGAATCCAAAGGCCTAACTGGAATTCAAAGCTAAAATGGCAAAACAGGGAACTAAACTTGCTCCAGAGGCTCTTCTAATAGGAAGTTAAAGGCAGGGAGGAATGCAAGAGGCAGAGAAACAATTTGAAAACTCCTGGAATTCTTTCTTGTGTTACTGAAAGGTGGAGACAATAGATATTTAAAAGAATGAGCTGCCACACTTGCATTTCTCATCTGTGGCAAATTGTTAATAAAATGATTTTAAAAACATAAAAATTTTGATGAAATTAAGGAAAGAAAAATACACAAGTTTAAAAAAAAATTCCAGTAAGAGTTGTTTGCTAGTTTCACATACACTTTAAATTCCAATTTTAACTTGAGTGTTTTGGCTTGTAAGTCATACAATATTGTAGAGTAGAAGCCACATATATGTTCAGCACAGCAGAACAATAGCAAAGGAGAAAGAAATCAGATTCAGAGATGAAAGCCCCAATCTTTATATTTGTGGCTCTCAGGCATTGACTGGAAAGTGACATTAGGTCACAACATATTCCCCCCCCCCCTCCAGTTTGGGTTAGCAGTTGAAATCTCATCAATGAATAATGACAGTGTCCATAATTTAGCATTTCTTTAAATTGTTCTTCAGTTTATCTGGCACAGCGTAGGGAGACACTGCAAAGCACCATTTCTGCCTTCACCTCCGTTTCCCAGGAAACCTGCTTTAACAGATTCTTTGTTCTTCAGAACAAAGCTTTTGTCATTATTTAGGTGGGTTTAGAGGAATTTGTGTCAGCTGATTTGGCACTAGAAGAAACATACAAACACTTCTAAATATTGGGATCCACTAGGAATGATCATAAGACTTTTAAAATGTAAGTTTATTGGTACAAAATGCGTTTTTTAAACAGCTATTTTTGGTTGGAGGAAATTCAGTCTTACTGCCTAAATTCACCAGTCTTCAATTTTTTATAATCTTGTGGGCATACTTTCATATTCTAATTATCTCCATATTTTAAATAATTCTCCACTGCATTGTTGGAGAGAAATGAAAGCAACCAATAGACTAATAGCTACTATATCTGTATAATGTAGCTAAAAATAATGGTCCAAATTCATGCTTGGTACAATTTCAGTGATTTCAATCTAGTTACCCCAGGAATAAATTTGGCTCCATATTTTTTGAGCCAAGGGGCTGTAAAACACCATTGTTCTGAGCTTCTGATATATTTCTGGGTGCCATTCCAGGTGATGGGACGCTGTTATGTAAGAGACAGCCCCTCTCCCTCTGCTACAATACTAACCGTGTATTTATTTATTTAGATTTAAGTGCAAGAATGCACCTGTCCAAAGCTCTTAGACTCTTCCAAATTTACAGTCACAATCCATGCAGGACTAAATACTCAGCGATGTAACAGAACCTACATGGAACAAAAATTAAATAAGCTTAACCAGCCCACAAGGCAAAGCAGAAAACTATACCCCAATCCTTCTGTGAGGCTCTTGCAAATAGCTCTTGCCACATGCCTGGAAGGTCAATAGATTTGAGCCATTTTAGACTAAGGTTGGGGAGATAAGCAGCTCTTGTAAAGAACATCCTGCCAATAGTTCTCTTTCATCTATACCAAATGACATCTAGTTTAAAAGTCTCCACTGGCAGCAGCTGTGGCATTAACACACAGAGAGACAGGCCATAGATACTGACATGCAGGGCCGTGGCTGAGTCTGTCTAGTACGATGTACTGTATCTGACAGTGGCAATACCTAATGTGTCAGAAGAAGGTGCAAGAAAAAACCAGAGTGGTAATTATGGCATATCCTGCCCATAGGTGAAAAGTGGTGCTTAGAGTTTTGGATCAGTGCCACAGAAGTCAAAACCAATCAATCAATCAGGCAAACCTCATTTCCAAGTCTCTGCTGACATAATCAATGATCCCAGCACAAGCACACTGGGAAGCAAACCAAAAAAGCCATGTTAACATAAATCCTTGTTAACATGAGAGGGGGGAATCAGTATTTTGTTAAATACAAAGGGACAAAATTGAGAGGAAAATGTTTTTAAAAAATATTTTCAAGTATCTTCGTGACACTACTTTAATGCTAGCAGGTAATCAACTTGGCAGTGTGATTTTAATACTGTCTTTGTAAGTCTTAGAATTTTTCAGTGTGAAATATCGATTTTAAACAAATGTAGGAAATACAATAACAAAATATAATAATGTGTACAATTTATCAGGGGAGAGTTAGAGATCCCCCATGAACTCAGCAAAAATGACCAGATCTGTCTAGTTTCAGATGTTGAATAAAAGTGTTATTAAATGGAAGCTGGATTTTACACTGATGTGAATCTCAGTGGTGTAGCAGTAAGTGCTGCCAAAGCCCAACAAATTTCAACAGATCTGAAGATAGCTTGACTACTCGAAACATGAAGTGAAAAGAAAAAACCCAGCCCGGAGCTGACTGTTCAAACAAAGGCCGTTTAAAGATAAAGACGTGCTTAGACAAGCAGCTGGGGCAAACTGAGCCCTTCCAATAATGGACATAACATGTCATTAAACAATGTCTTTAGGTGATCTGATCTACACACAAGACTGTTAACCCCCTGGATAGGTTACAAAAAGGAAAAATAAGACATTTGACAATATTGATAAAGTAAAGCCTAATAGGTAATGAGTGGACCCTGCCAGCCATAACTGGCTTTAACATTAACATGCTTGTTTTTAAAACTATCCAACCCCACACGCGCTTCATCAGAATAAGCAACTAATTCCAAGTTAGAGGCCACATAGATAGACAGAAGTTGTGTATTTATAAACCAAAACACAATATAGTTAATTATCTTTAGGGAGACACTGCGCAAAGGATAACTGCCATTAAAAAATGACCCCTCCTACCAAAAACGGGGACATGTTAACAAACATATTTTGAATTGGGGGGGAATTGTATTTTGGTTGGTAAAATTTGGTAGTGTCTCATCCAAACACTTGCTCTGTCTTGATCAAGTACGTTCCACTGGAAATAGCCTCTTTTTTCAAAAGTATTGAGCATTCACTTTAGCCAGGACTTTACAGGCAAATGTGCCCACAATTTGTGGTGGCCATTTGACAGTGTAGCCTAATATTGCACCACTGTTGTATGGATTTAGTTTATTCCATCCTTAACAGAAGAACAGAATTTTAATGCAGAGTGGTTGTAGTGAGCTATCCCCCACTATCCAGCCATTATGTCTCAAGTCTGGGCCACTTCTCTGGATGAGAATCAATCACTCCTCTCTCTCTGCTCAGGTTGCCAGTAATGGGGGGCCAACTTTGGTAGGTAGTGAAACATTATTATTCTTTTTTGAGTCTCAGTACATTTTGGCGGGACAAAAGAGGAACATAGGAATTGCCATATTGGATGGAGTCAATGTTCCTTTAAGTTCAGTGTCTTGTCTCTGACAGAGGCCAATATCAGATGCTTCATGGGAAGATGTACAGCCTTGCAATAGACTATTTTTCAGTAACCATAAACAGACTAATAATTTTAAAATGCTTTCTGAGGATGTCGTCTTAATCCTCACAACTTAATGGTTGGTTTATATGCTGAGTCAGGAAGGCTTCTGCCCTTTTATAAATGTAGCATTTAGTTTAGCTGGCACTAAGCTTATAATAGAGTATTTCAGTGACATGGAGTGTGGCTATCTACATGTGAAGAGTTCAGTTACCTCTTGAGCATGTCTGGCCATAAGCAATTTTGCATTCCTTGTCTTGTGAATAGGTATGAGGTAGGAACAAAGACATTGTAGTGGTTTGCACCACAAAGTGGCTGGACTGAAAATGCATGCTAAAGAGCTGTGATATATTTGATCAACAGATTCCTTAATCACTGCTGTGCTTCTTGTTAAACAGCCCAGTTGCATCAGTGAGTTGGGTCCTCCAGGTCGCAGCTCTTTGGATTGTGTGGAGATGGCATTTGCCCGACAGGTGAGTGTGCCGAAAGGGGATAACAATTAATTGCTGATGTTTCTTAGCTAAGACAGATACGGGAGAACCAAACTGGAGAACCCCTGAGTGAGTGAAAAGAGGTGCACTGGGACAGGGAGGACAGCACCTGGTTGGGGTTAAAATGCAGTCAAGACCAGAAAAGGAGCCTGACTTTTTGTCAGAAATGTGCTTCTCTGTCTACTGCACAATTTACATCTAAGGGTGATGCTGATTAATTATGTGTAATTATCCAGATCACTCATTATTATATAGTAAATGGAAACTCTTTTATCCTTCTTATGTGAGACTTTCCAAGCCCATGTTAAAATGTAAATGTGTTCAGACCGAGACTCTAAATTCTTGACGCTGTTCAAATTTGAAAGACGCCCTTTCTGATTTGTGAGGGAAAGAGACTCCAGTATTGATTATGGCGGTTGTCAAGTTATAGCCCGTTCTAACTGAGTCACATCTGCGGAATGGCAGAACACCGGCACTGAATTAGACGGCTGCATTAGAATTGATCTGAGAAATATCAGGAGACGGTATCTATTCAGAACCAGAACCAATTCCTTTTTTAATTCAAAGACTGACATTCCGATTACCCGAAACGTTGGAAGCAAAATAAAGGACTTGATTTTCAGAATTGCATGCGCAAAACTGTTGTGTTTTGGAACACACCCAGTTCCATGGCTGATTTGCACTCAATTATCAGGATTACATGCATAGATCAGGTATTTGCATGTGAAGATGGCTAGTGACACATCTGTTTTGCCATTTCTATATGCAGTCATGGTGACTGCGTACAGAATTAGTTACACACTGATAAACATGTTTTTAAAATTGGGGCCGAAATATCTCTGTTCACTTAGCATCAGTTCTGATTTTCTGTTCTAATTGTTGTTAATCCATAATTAATTAGTTGGCTCCTATCTACACTGTAGAACTACTGTGCTAAAGCCCCATAAATACAATATGGTTAAAACCATGTTTTCAGATTACGGGAAAATCATTACTCATTTTTCTGGAAGAGACTTAGTTTACTTTAGTAGCCTATGAACATAGGAATAATTCTGAATTCAGTAAATAAGAAACTGTAAGATCCTCTATTGCAAAAATCAAGGACCTGAATTTCAAAGTTGCTAACACGTTTAGCTACTGTGGATTTCAGTGGAAGTTTAGGGTGCCCAGCACCTCTGAAAATCAGATGATGATTATGTACTGATTCAGTGTGGTATCAGTAACTATTTAATAAAACTACGGAGAAGCACTTTTTAAAAAAATTCCAAGAGGGTCAGTGTTAGCAGCTGGGTCAGTGTTCAGTGGAGTTCACTCTACAGGGCAGATAATCTCTTGCAGGACTGGAGGAATTTTAAGGTCTAGGACTGTAATGAAGGAATACTTTCTCTTCCAACACAGTGTCATTTAATGAGTTTCAGCTGCACAGGTTGCTCTGGGTCAGTGTTTTATAAACACTGTTACTATTAAGTGACTTAATATTATGGCTTCCAGAATTCTGTTACTGTCTCTTCAACAGAAATGAGAGTGGTATACAGTGGAATGTCACTCTGGCAGTTATGTATCTGCCAGCTCTTTTCCCTCCTACATTGCAATTAGTCTGACAGAGCAACCAGTGTAAAGCTCTGCCATGCAGAACTCCCAGATAGCTGTATCATTCCTGAAATTCAGGAAGGTCTGAGGCTATGGAGTCTTGTAGACGTGCATTTCATGTTGCTTTCCATGTCATTCTCCCTCCCCTTCCCCCCGCATCAGGCAGCTGATGTGGGAAGAAAACTGGCTAGAGACCCTAAAGGCCATCCAGTCTTGAAGCCTGTTTCAAATTCTGCTACTGCAGCAGGGTGGAGGAAAGAACCGTATGCATTGTGAAAATTGCTTACCTTTGATACATTTCAGATTTATGTTTATAATGAAAAGATAGTGAATGGACATCTGCAGCCCAACCTGGTAGACCTTTGTGTTGCTGTTGCTGAACTGGATGATAAGGTAATACCAATAAGTTAACATAGGGAGATGTACTTAATCTGCTTTCAGCTCTGATTAGCAGCCTGCTGACTTTGACAAAAATGTACTGATATCACAAGAAAAAATTACATTGCTTTGCAGAAAATACTGAGCCACGAATGGAATCTTCAGTACAGCAGGGCCCATGTTGCAAACGCTGAGACTGAAATTCTACTTACAAGGAGTTAGGAAAAAGGGCCCTGTTGTTTCAGTGCTTTGTGGTGCTTAGAAAAAAGTACCTCAATTTAAATGGGTGCTACTGAGTCTAGCTTTAAAAATAAGGCTCCTGGTGCGTGGTTTATGTGTGTTTTCAAAGAGTTCATGAGTGAAAGGGTTAATTGTCAGCTCTGGATTATGGAAAATGTAGGTTGGTCCCCAGGAATAATACTGCTTTGTGTTTAAACCCAAGCACCAACTAAACAGCCTTGCAGTGGTTTTAAATCAACATTCAGTCTGCTTTTCCTATTTTATTCCTTCGGCTGGATAGCTGTGATAGCAGACTCGTTGAAATATATTGTGCTGTGAACTTTAATTCATCAAGTCTCGGGATTGTTCCAGATTGTGCCACCTGGCTAGGAAACCCCTTCACCTTCTTGCCATCCCGTGGCAGTCTTTAAAGGTGCTATTGCAAAATAACACTGCTTTTGGAATTGCTGCTGTTTTTGTCTTTTTCCTTGACAATATTATTTTATATATATATATTACAATTACATGCCATGGTTCCTATAAGCATCAGGGGTGCATTGTGCAAGGCACGCTCCAAATGCAGAGCTGGACATAGTACCTGAGCAAATATCTTCACTGTATAGTTTAGTATTTCTATCATTTTTACTGAATATTGCAGCTTTTTCTGTTAGAACTGTATTTATCGATTATTTTTATTGTAAATTATCATTTAAAAAAAATTCTCTTAGAAACAACTAGTCGGATAGACATCTTGCAGCTGCTTAAAGAGCCTGATTTTGCTCTCACTTACACTGGTGGAAGTCAGCAGTGGAAAAGCAGCGTAGGTGAGATCAGAGTCTCACTCAGAGAGCTTTCAGATTAAAAATAGCAGGGGCGGGCTTTTATCAAGCAATGTTAAAAAAAAATGTTGCTGTTACTGTTATTTATACATCGGGGTCCTTCACACAACTGTTCTCGGTGAAATGGTTGTAAGCTTAAAGCAGAAGGGTTGTAAGGAGATGTATTGAATGCATATGTGACTCAGGCTTGAAGGAAGAAAGGAAGTTCTACATCGGTACTAGTGATAGGGGCGACTTTAACACTCCCCCGCTTTCCTCAAAAACAAATGCACAGACCATGGAGAGCTGTGGGACGAGGGCAGGGAAATGATGAATACTGGAAAGTAAGCCAGTGCAGAAGTTGGGAAACTGGGAGTCTGAAATTTTTTGGTCATCTAACAAGCCTAACAGACTTTGAAGATACACCTGTAATTCAGATCTAACAGACTCTGAGGGCTTTGAACGACTGTGTTAATTTTAATAGAGACAACTCCGTGCGTTTCAGTGCTCTTGTCACATTGAAGCATTGTGGTGAAATCCCATCTTACTGGGGTCAGTGGCGCAAAACTTCTATTGATTTCAGTATGGTCAGGATTTCACCCCATGAGTCTTGGTATTTTAGCAGAGAGAGACTGGTCCTGTGTGTGTTGATAACCTAATCCACATGAACATAGAGATTTAGACCACAGGGTCTCAACATTTTTCATAACGTGGACCACATCTGAAAAGAGAGAGAGTGAGCCATGTGGGTATCTCCCCTCCTGTTTATGGTTCCATAACTTCCCAGGGCAGCTATAGCAATTGCTTATCCAGAAAACTCTGGTTAGGAAAATATTTGTTTAGAGTTATGTAATGACTGGAAACGAGGAAGGCGAAACCAGCCCCAAGTCACCAACCGGTTCTTTGAAAGCCACTAGTCAGTCATGTGTGGGCCATTATCAGGCAAAATCTTTGCAGTCAAATTCTCTTTTAAAGAGGGGGTGATACAGAGAAGGCTGGGAACATCATTATCAGCCTACCTCTGGGATGCGTCCTGTCACCGGCATTCATTCCATCAGGAAGATGGAGATGGCTTACCCTAATGTTTGCTTCTCATGTCTTTTCTTGACTAGCTGTAGCTTATCTTTTTTTTCTATGTAGAACTATCATACCGCTCAGACCAGGTAAATCCCTAATGGCTGTCATAACCACTCTTGTCTGAACTGGTTCATTTATAGAATATCTCTGATATATGGGCCATGGTTAAACTAATGACAGATGTGTTGCTGGTTCCTGCAAGTGATACGTTGAAAGTCCGGACCAGCATGGAGGTGCGCATGGAGTTTGTAAGGCAGGCTCTGCGTTACCTAGAACAAAGGTAAGGCAAACATAATGGAGAAAAACTTCCTTGACAGCGCCTAAGTAATTACGTACAGCAAGAACTTTCCTGTCACTCCAGTGGTATTCTCGGAATAAATGTATGCACATGCTGAAGGTTCGTGAATAAGACAGAAGAACCTAATTCTGCCTTCAGAAATGCCCTGTTATCCATTAGCTCTGCAGGGCTAAGAGCAGTCACTGGGGTGGAAAACTATTCCCGCTTTTAAAAAACCCTCGGGCCCATTGGGAGGGTTTTTCAAAGACACACTCTTTACTCTTCCTTCCCTTTTGCTCTTTATGTACCTGCCACAGTGGTAAACAGGTGCTTGACATAACACAACTCAGTGAAATAGGTGAATTATCCCTGTCTTAAAAAGAAGTTCTCCCTCTTCCTCATTCCCTTTGGGATGCTAATGATGTGGAGATACTAGAACTGGATGAAAGCGGTGATCACACTTTGCTGAAACCATGTGGAAATGCAGTCCTCCTTCCTGGTCTTGCAGTTATACTGAACATTTTGCTTTTTTGTGAAATTTCAGGAGACTGCAGCTGAAGCATATGGAAATGGGGGACATGCTTTCACAGCTCTGTGCTTGTGAGAATGCAAAAGGAACTAGATGTGGCCCGTTTTCTGTTGTGTGTTCGCAGTTGAAGTTCTCCAAAATTTAAGTTTGCCATGTGCAAGGCAGGGCTCGTGAACAAATCCACTAATTCATTTGTTCCTAAGGATTATGAAGCCTGCTATTTTCCCACAGGCCTCGCCAAGTTTCTTTGTGAAAACACCAGTAAATCAATAGCCAAAAAGCCACTTGCTTTTAGGGAAGAGGGCTGTACAGCAGGTATTTAGGCCAGGCAGGCCAGACATAGATCATAATTCCCAGCATGAACTTTCAGAGTTTGAACAAGGCATTTGCACAGTTACATGCATTGCACAATTGCAGAAGGTAGAATGATTGCAGACTTAGGTTCCAGTGCAAGATTCCACTGAAATCTGAACTGGTCAGTGCATATGTAGTCACAGAGCTGAATATATGAGTGTCCTTCCTGCCAGCAACTGGTAACATGACATTAGCTGGACAGTGGGGTAGCAGAGAGCAAAGGTATAGCAGTTTTGTATAGGAGTTGGTAAGGCACTGGGCCCTGATACAGTATGTTGGGATGAGGTATTTTCCCCTCCCTCCATAGCCTTCTCCTGGCCATGAACAGTTGGTTGCCATGCCTCATCGTTATGCTGTCACGCATGGGCTTCATGGCAGCACGCCCATCTATTTCCAGATGACACATCAGAAGAATCTGCTCCAAATTCTTCAGCAGCAGCAATGCACAAACGGGCCAGTTCGGCTCTTCACTCAATTTGCTGAGTATCCAGCTTGGCAAATTATCACCATCACATTAATTGCACGCACAAAGCAGGCATGCAGTTGTACCATTTTTCTTGCACGGTTTTTGAAATGAGGC
Organism: Mesoclemmys tuberculata; assembly: GCA_007922155.1. Classification (NCBI taxonomy): domain Eukaryota; kingdom Metazoa; phylum Chordata; order Testudines; family Chelidae; genus Mesoclemmys; species Mesoclemmys tuberculata. The sequence continues at coordinate 520,482 of ML675631.1, read as the reverse complement.
CCTTTGGGCTTACTGTTTTTAAAGCCCAACTGACGTGTTTTGCAGCATTAATTTTTATTTGCCATGAATTGGCCTACTGGCAAAAGCAGACTCTGAGTGAACTTTCCCTGCTGCAGTCGTCATGCTCCACCACCCCTTCAGGTATGCCTTGGGTAAATTTAAGTCACTCACAGCTGGCCTTGTGTCAGGTCATTTACAGCAGACATCTGTGGTCTTAAGCCCTGAGGAACACATACTTAATTCAACGATAACGCTAGAGTTCCTACCAGGTGACACTCTAATATTTTATTACATTTAGCATAGCTTCTCACACATGCATTTCAGTCTTGTATATAAGTCTTCTAGCCTTTCTGTAGCTTGCACCCTATATATATATATACCTTGCACTCATGTTGAATTTCATGAGTCCATTATTGGCTGAAGGAAAAAGCAGGCTTATCTGTCCCAGCCATTCATATAGAGTTGCTACAGTTTAATGCATATTCCTGCCCATTCCCTGTAGTTTCAGTACATGAATAGTCGTTCATTAGCTCATCTCAGTGAATTACTTTCACTGCTGCCTGTGGGAAGGTGTTGTCAGATCCACTTTCTGTGTGTAAAGATTTTGCATCTAAATTTCCTTTTCCCCTCTGGTTTCCTTATGGCAAATCCATGTCTCTGAAGTTAATCATTTCTCCATCATAGAGATGGCAAGAGGCATGTATATGGCATTTTAAATGTTCTTTTGTGGCCGTGCTGCTAGTTAGCATAGTTAGATGGAAATGATTTTTGCTAGTATGAGCGCTGAACTCTAGTGCACTGTGAACTGCAAAATGTACGTCTCAAATGATTTCCAGGTACGAACATCTACATTAAGGAACATAACTCCATGGATCATGTTACTCCCATTGCACATCATAATTCACTCAAAGATAGATGGTTCTGTTGAACAGGAAAGTCATGGGCTTTTTGCAGGGGGTGTGTTTTACTTTGTTAAAATGCTTTCTTACAGTTACAAGGATTATACTTTGGTGACAGTCTTTGGAAACTTACACCAGGCTCAATTGGGTGGAGTACCTGGGACCTACCAACTAGTCCGCAGTTTCCTTAATATCAAACTCCCAGCACCTGTCCCCGGACTCCAGGTATGTACAGTACCTGACTGATAGAGGCAAAGTGCTGTTGCACACTTCTTTTCTCTGCTGTAGCCAAGATGCCAGTGCAAACCCCTCCTGCTTTTATTTTATTTAGATCGCATTAGGCAGTGCTCTGCCCCACCTCACCCCCCATTTCCTGAATAACTGTAGCAGTTCATTGGAGGATAATAGATAGAAATTGCTTGACCTGCTTTGGAAACAGTTAAAAAGAGTGGTGATTTTCTGTATGTAAGCCTTAGAATATGCATATTAGAATTTTCTCTTAAAAGAGCTGTATTTCTCTTAAACATATTAAACCGTGTAAGATAGAAAAACCATACACCTGTAGGCTTTAAAGAGCTACAGTTAAACATATGAAAAGCAGTCTTCTCTTTGCTGCTGCAAGTTGCAGGTGCAACTAATTGTGGGCATGACTTTGCACCCAGATTGCTGTGCTAGCACAGTTGCTGCTATTGAGATGTCTAACTATGAACCTGAAGCACAGGCATAAAAAAAGTATTCAGCAAACTAAACAAAACCAGCTCCACCCACTCGTAACAGTAAGTGCAAGATGGTGCCAACGGTTATCTGAACCGCAAAATTGTAGGTGCAAACAGAGAGGCTGGGTTGAGACCCTATCCAAAATCAATTAAAAGATTTAAAAGTACATAAAATTGGAAACACAAAATAGTTGAAATTCAGCTTATCCTTTATTTACCTGAGGAGACCCAAGTTTAATGTTTTTTCCCACTAGGAAGAGCATCACTAATACTTTATGGCCTAATCCAAAGCCCTTTGTAAAGACTTCCATGGACTTAATTGGGCTTTGCAACAGCCCCTGAATGAAGAGCAGGAAATGTAATTCCCTATTCTGTTATTGGTCTTAGCATATAGCTTCAATTTTTGCAGCTGGAACTCGGTGGTTTTGGGGTTTTTTTTTGCAGATGACAAGTTTCTGAGAACACCTTTTAAATAAAATCTGAATTGGAAAGGGTCTCTCTTTACAGAATTACCTACTATTGAAGTAATAGTCCAAACTGAACTCTTTCTTAATGTCTTTCGTATGCTAAAATTTTAGAATGCATTTTAAGTTGGAATTCATTTTTGGATTTTTATTTTGTCCCTGTCCATGGCTAGGCATGTCCTCTCCTCAGCCACCTCCCCTTCCAAGCAAGGGGACTGCACTTAAGCATTCCACATAATCCAGGAAAAGTAAAAGAATGTGGCTAATGGATGATTCCCAGGAGCTTATATAGAGACTCGTGATGGTTGCCAGCAGCATGAAATTGTGTATAGGTATATGGTCGAGCACAAAGCTTAGCATGCCACTTATTATAGTAAATACAAATATTTATTCTTTCCATCACCATGCCCATTGGAGCTTTGGTGCCTGTTGTCCTAAGTGAGCCACATGGGCTCAAGAATGGCTTGTTCTTTGATAAGGTGTATTTCTGTAGGAAGGTACAAATGGAGTATCTGGACCTGCTTTTCTGTATCTCCTAGCTACGGTGCAGTAGGACGATTCAGAATGCCTCTGGCAGAGAGACCAGGTGGGGAGGCCATAGCTTTTACTGGACCAACTTCTGTTGGCGAGAGAGACACTTGGTCAAACAAAAGATATGGCCTCACCCACCTTTCTCATGCTCTGGGACCTTCCTGTTGGAAGGTAGATGAGGTCTGGGAGTGCCAAAATAAATAGCGAGCAAAGAGAGTAGATGTGTATCCAGACCACTCTTACCGGCTCTCATCCCACTCCTGGTCTGTTACCAGAGATTCCCCCATCGCTGTGATGTCATGCAGCTGGAAGGCATAAAGAATCGCTTCCTTCCCAGCTCATGACAACGTACACAGGAATGCACTAAAACGAACTGCCCGAATGCCTCTTACGTTCATCCCATCAGAACTAAGCACGTCACTACTTATTCAAGTGGGTGCCACAGAGCTGGCTGGTTTATGCTTTTTACCAGCAAAGTGAAGTGGACGGGGCAAGTCCCAGGAAAAAATGCATAGATGCTACTAATATGATTAGAGAGTTCTCACCCGGAGGGGAAAATGTGGGAGAGGGGGAGCTAAAAGCAGGAGACTCTTTAACATCCACAGGCATGCACAGCTTCCTAGAACTTAAATCAAGTGGGCCTGATCCTACATTTTTGTTCCACAAACGGAATTCTCCCTGAAGTCAGCGGAGAACAGAGCACAAGGGAGAACTTGAGAATTTTGCTAAAACAAAAGAACTAGGTGGTTGGCATGTATAAAGAAAACAAAACGTTGTGCAAGCTGTTGTTCTATTTTAAAAGCCTTCCTTTATTTTCAGGACGGGGAAGTGGAAGGCCATCCTGTTTGGGCATTGATTTACTATTGCATGCGCTGTGGAGATTTAATCGCAGCTTTGCATGTGGTGAATCGGGCACAGCACCAACTGGGGGAGTTCAAAACCTGGTTCCAGGAGTATATGCACAGTAAAGATAAAAGGTATTGTGAACTAAAAAAAATCTATGTACAGTGAAAAATTGCTGTGGAGTAAAGTTAATGCTTTGGGAGGAAAATGAAACCCTGATATCTCTTCCTGTGAAAATGGCTGGCTGATATGTGCATTGCCTATTTAATTTGCACATAAGAAGTTTTCACATTTTTAATTCATGGCTTTGAAGTCTAGAAACCTCCACAGAGAGCGAGCAAGAGAGAGTTTGAAAATATGCAGGAATTTACACTTCAAAATGAATTTACTAGAGAGAGCTTCAATTTTTTAACATACAATCCACTTTCTGGGTCTGGGTAGGACATTGGACTTAATAGATCAAAGATCTGATCTGCTATCATAAATTCTATGTGTTTTTTGTCGCTCTGTTGCTTGCTTCAGTTTAAAGCCTTTGGGACACACTCTTTGCTGTGACTGTTTTCACATAACTAGCCATGCAAGAAAGCAAATGTATTTTTTACCGGATGAGCTGGGCCTTGTAAAACAATTCAAGCCTCAAATCTGACCTGTGCCCATTCTCCCTCATATATCCCTCCCTTCTCCGTCACTTCAGAGTGCAGGGGACTGAGAGCTAGTCCTGCTGTGATCTGTGAGAAGTAGCTTGTCCTCAGTGAGGAGGGAGGAGCTGGTAAGAGTGACCCTGCCTCGGGACGTTGTCCAGGTTCTGGGAAGTTGAGGGCAATGGGAAACTAGGCACAGGTCAGCATCACCGCTTGGACTTGAGCTGCTTAGGATGTCTACACTGCAACTGGACCGCGGCTTGCCGTGCCAGCTGATTTCAGCTTGTGGGGCGCCAGCTGCCGGGCTGTTTTACTGCAGTGTAGCTATTCAGGCTCGGGCTGGAGTCCAGGCTCTGGGACCCTCCCCTCTTGTGGTGTCTTAAAGTCTTGGCTGCAGCCTGAGCCTAAATGTCTACATTACAATTTTATAGCCCCACAGTCCAAGTTAGCTGACCTGGGCCAACCATGAGTCTTTTATTGTAGTGTGGGCATACCCTTGGTGTCTCACTTCACCGTGTGACAGAATTATTCTTGCAAATTCAGGCACCAGGCTGCAAATGCACTGAGCACAAAGGGACTATTTCTGTGTGTAAGATTACTCCAGTATATGTGTTCTTGCAGGATCAGGGTCTAAAAGAATAATTATTAAAAATGCTACACGTGCCATTAGTAAAGTATTGCATTTGTTCCTTCCCTAATGTAGATTGATTCATAGACTAATCTGACATGCATAAAATCTGAAACAGGGCACATTAGAGCATTACTGCTCCAGAAACCTCGCTGAAGAATCTATTGTTGTTTCCATTACAAACATTTTAATATTATATGTTATAATTGATATATTCTGTCTTTATTAAAGCCATAAAAATGTGCTCTGGCTACAGACTTGAAAAACAAGAACTTAATGTGGGCTGGGAGCACATTTCATTTTTATTGATTTGACTCTAGGTTTTTCTACAAGGAAAACACGTCATAGAGCACATTGTGGTAATAGTTAATGATAACAATAAAACAGGAGCCCTCATAAAGGGCTTGATGCGACAAATTCTTACTAGCTTGAGTAATGTTTACTCACCCGAGCATTCCCACTGACCTCCTGGGGCCACCTGTGTGACGGGAGTGAGATAGTTTAGCGTCAGGCCTAAATAGTTGCTACCCATGTAACACAATATAAATGCATCTTAAAACTGCTGTCTCTAATTTTCCATTTTGGTGTCTTTTCAAAAGCCTTTCCATTCATCTGATATACATATGTTAGCTAATTTGAGGGGGAGAAACGTGCCTTTTGTATCTTATGCGAATGATATTCGTATGACTAGGGCTGTAGGTTTGCCATGGTGTTGAAAAGGGGATGGGTACTGACACTTCTCTGCCCATGACTTCTGCACAGGAATGCTCTATGTGGGGAGCCCTCAAAGGGGTGTCAGAGATTGAGCCCGACCTTGCGGAGTTGGCTCCTGTGCCCCATGGGAGCCTAGCTCCCCACTCTGGGTGTTGCAATCTGGTGTACGGGGTCACAGAACTGCTCAGGTTTGGCCCTGCCACCCCTGTCTGATAACTGCAGGGAGTCGGGGAAGATGCCTGGGATTAATTTGAGTCGGTTGCATTGTGGCCAGGTGCACACGCTCAAATTTGGCCTGGCCCCCCTCTGTCAGGACAGAGAGGTGGCCGGACCAGACCCAAGCAGCGCTGCAACCCTGTATGCCACATCGCAATGCCCAGAAAGAGGAGCCAGGCCCAGCCTGAGGTAAGTGTGGGGAGGGATGACGCTATGGCGTTCCCCTTCCCTCCTCGGGGCCCCCATCCTTACCAGGCCGGGATTAGAGGTGCCAGTGTCCCTTTGGTGTGGCAAGAAGGAGGTGGTGGCAGTAGTGGAGGTGGACGGAGCTGGCTTGCTATGATTTTGAAGAGGTTTGGTTGAATTTCCTTTGTCAGCATTTTTTATCAAAAATCACAAAGCAGTCACTAAACCTGTGACTCTTATTAAATTTGCCTGACTGCACAGGGGCTTTTTTTGCCGTGAAAAATCTGCAGCTCTAATTCTTATTCATTTATTTATTTACAGTCATAAGTGCAGTGTGTGTTTCCCAAACAGACATTTACTTGCATTTTGCTTGTTCCTATGAGCCTGTGTCCTGCACACATTTATCTGTCTGTTTCCAAGTGTTCTAACGAGGAGGGGGTTGGAATTTCTACTTGTTCTGAGGCTTCTTGTCTAATCATTTGGTTTTATTTTTTAGATTGTCCCCTGCCACTGAGAACAAGCTTCGCCTCCATTACAGACGAGCCCTGAGGAACAATACAGACCCTTACAAAAGAGCTGTTTATTGTATCATCGGCCGGTGTGACATTGCCGATAACCAGAGTGAAGTTGCTGACAAAACAGAAGATTATCTTTGGCTAAAGGTGTGTGATTTCAATGCTAGAATTCAGTAGGCCACCTCCTCAGCTGATGGAAAGCAGCATTGTTCCATTGACTTCAGCTGATCTACACTGATGTTCACTAGCTGAGACTCTGACCCTAGTGACTCTTCCTCCAGCATTACCTAAAATTATTCTGCATCCCAGTACATTCCAATCTTAGGTCTTTCTGTTGCATTCAAATGACAGTTTAGGGTGGTTGTGTTGACAAAGAGAGTTCTTATAGTTCAGGCTTCCTGGATGGATCTTGGCTAAAATGTTGGACTGGGGGATTGAGAGAAGATGAAAATGTGAACAGCTCTAGGACAGTGGTTCTCAAACTTATTTGATTCCCTCCTCCCTCTCCCACTCCCTTGGTGTCTGTAGTAGTTGCCCCCCGCCACACAAGTACATATACCAGTTGTTTTAAAAAAAATCAACATGCAACTCTCACTAAATATTAAAAACAGTAAGGCACTGATTCAAACAGAGCCAATGGTACATTGTAATAAGGGCAAGAGCAAAATTGTGATAGTGGTTGATGCCTAAAATTGAATGTGCACACTATGTCATAGCGAACGGATTAACCTACAGCAGGCAATGACTTTGTATAAGCTTAAAAGAAATCCATCAAAATGCACAGGGCCATCTAGAATCAAATGCATCGCCTCATCTGAGGACCTGATATGTTGGGAGGAATCAGCTTTGCTAATTATGCTGTGGATAAAATGTGCACAGTAAAACATCCCATCCCATGCTGCCACCCCCCTCCTCTGAATGCATTCCATGTCTCCACAGGGGGACTCACCCCCCCCCAGTTTGAGAACCTCTGCTCTAGGGCATTACAGTCTTGGGGGTTCCACTGAGGGAATATGGGTAAATACTGACCTTTTAGGTATTGTTCTCATCCTATATAGAAGCCAGGGAATTAGAATAGTGAGTTTGCTATGTAAGTGCAAAGTATCATCTTTATTAGTGGTGGATTGTGCCCCGTGGATTTAAATTGATTGCACGCACAACTGTGAAGAAATCCTAAGATATGTCAAAATGGAATTCTATTCTTCTTTCTAGTATCTTCACGCTCCAGCAATTGATTTGCCTTTGTTCCCATTTCTGACTGACAGTGGCTGCTAGTCAGTTGGTCAGCTCCTGTTCAATTGCACCCATCGTGCAGGAGCAAGTTACTTATAGGTCCGTGTATCTCCCTTTTTGTGTGTAGCTGAACCAGGTGTGTTTCGATGATGATGGTACCAGCTCCCCCCAGGACAAGTTGACATTATCACAGTTCCAGAAACAACTTCTCGAAGACTATGGTAAGGGGACTTTTATGGGTCTGAGTGCTCTTCTGGGGTTCTACCTCTCTGCGTAAAGTGCTCTCTCTTTTTTTATAGTCTGCTATATACAGACTAACATGGCTACCCCTCTGGAACTTTCTACTGCTTATGTAAACTCTGAAATCCAAATAGTCCCTTCAGTTGCCTACTTCTGAGTCCGCTAAACTGCCTGCTCTAAGCATCCTTGGACTCCTTCAATACACCACACCCTGAGAGGAGTAATAGAGTTCATAAGAACTGTTGAGTGGTTCATATACCTTTTTACCAGTCCAGGTAATTAAGGACTATACACTGTCCGTACGAGGCGTCCCATGTGTTGGGTCAGTTCTAAATTACAGATCACTTCCTGGATCTACTGAAGTCTTCTAGTAGAACTGTCAGGTGTTGGAAACAGGTGGGTCACTTTCGGTTGCAGGAATGTCTTTTATTTCCAACATTTCTGGCTGAGCACGTGAACTGCTGAGTTACTCCTCATAGATGCCCTCTCGTTGAAGAGTCAAACTAGTGAACATGGGCAGGAGATTAGCCACATAAATCGTGGTCACTTCCACTGTGGAAGGTTTGGGGAGTGGGACAGTGATGAGGTGAGAAGATCCAGTTCCTCCCTTGGATGCCTGTCAATCGAAATTCATCTGGTGATGCTGGTGGCTGAAGAAATATCGGGGGGCCTGATTCTCCTCTGGCCTGCTCTTGTGTCATTTACACCCACGTAGAATGAGTGCAGAGAGGGTGTGAACAGCTACCACTGCTGCAAGGGAGTGGAGAATTCTGATCTGGTGGCCTTCTGTACTCACTTTGCACAGGAGTAAATGTTGACACAAGGTTGGGGACAGTGGAAAATATGTCCCAATTGAGGCATCTTTGTCATGATGAGTAACTGTATTCCCTTCTGCCTTCCGAATGCATCATTCTGCTGTAGCCTTTCCTGACATATGTGCAGTGGGGCAATTATAGATAAGCTAGAGATGTGATTAGATATTCTGTTTTGTCTTGTGTGTTTATTTCCATGTGGAGTGAGCAAACAATGGTGATGTATTGTGACAAGAAGCACCTACTGTCACAGGTCCCAGTTGCAAAGTCATCTTCACTCACACGTGCATGTTTTTTTTTCCTTCAGGCGAATCGCATTTTACAGTGAATCGGAAGCCTCTTCTCTACTTCCAAGTGTTGTTCTTGACAGCACAGTTTGAAGCTGCAGTTGCTTTTCTCTTCCGGATGGAGCGCTTGCGTTGTCATGCTGTTCACATTGCTTTGGTCCTGTTCGAATTAAAGCTGCTCCTGAAATCTTCTGGGCAGAGCGCACAACTGTGTAAGTCCTGCATGCTTCCCCCTGCCGTAAAACCCTTGTCTTTAACCCTGGAGCGACCACAAATGTACGTATCCAGCCTAAGCCATCATTTGAACCAGGGTCTGCAGCATGGCAGCGTTCCCTAAGGATTAACCACATGGGTCTGTTTAAATATTTGCTCCCTCTGTGAATGTATTGGATAAAACACTGCTTTGATCTTTAGGCTATTATAGGATGGTGTCAAAATGTCTGATGCTAAGAAATCTTGTTTTGGTCCATGTTATTTCCAATATCCCAGTAAGTCATGAAACTGGCGACCCTCCCGGCATGAGGCGTCTTAATTTCATTCGTCTTTTGATGCTTTACACCCGTAAATTTGAGTCAACGGATCCGAGGGAAGCGCTGCAGTATTTTTACTTTCTCAGGTAGGGGTCTTCTTCCCAATTTGGTGGCACAGTTTTACCCAGTTATGCTACTTTAGTAATAACCATAGAGGGTCTGTGAAACACACAGATTTTTGTTTTTTTTTGTTTTGCAGGAATGAGAAGGATAGCCAAGGAGAAAACATGTTCTTGCGTTGTGTTAGCGAGCTAGTAATAGAAAGCAGAGAGGTATGTTTGGGTAGCTGTTTTCTCCTTTCACTTAAGGTGGAAATTCACCCTTTTATAGAAGGCCAATTCAAGGCTGTGCACTACTTAAGCCAAAAGGATTTTAGTCATCCTAATTTCTCTTACGATCTGTTTCCTCTCCCATTATATGCGGGGATCAAGAAGAGAACAGATCCATTTCTCAGAAAGGCCATATGGGACTGTATGTTTGGTCTTGGTTTCATGCAGCACCAGAGGGGTTTGCATTTTTATGTATTTATTTTAAACAAAACTCATGGCTTCTCACTGAGTGCTCTCTTTGTGGTATACTCAGGACTGTAATTTTAGGTTACTACCAAGTGTATTGCAGGAGGTATGTGGTTAATTTCCTTTCTTTTTTATTTTTTGTGTGTGCCTATAGTTTGATATGATTCTGGGGAAGCTGGAGAATGATGGAAGTAGAAAGGTGAGTTGATAACATTTTGTATATATATGATATATATATCTCATTTGCTGGGTGTAGGTGTGCATGTGATTTTTCCAGTGATTCTCCAGATATTCTTGAGTCTGTTTCTGGCTTCCCTGCATTTTTTCATAACTAAAGGAATGCTGTAGTTGCATGCACGCTATTGCTACAAGCACAAAGTCATTTTGCAAAATGATCAGTGAGCTGTGTAAATATAAAGGGGTGATGGGTGGCAAGAAGGAAGGCAAATTATGTGAGAGGCCTAGAATGAAAAGAAGATATAGTTGAAGAGACAAAAGCCATAGGATGAATTCCTTGCTTTATTGAATTTGGTGGCAAAATTCTCTCTGACTTCAGTGAGCCAGGATTTCATCTGTTCTGTAGTCAATTGTAGGATTTTGGCATTGGATTTAGGGTTGTGGGTTAAAGAAGGTTTACATATAAACTAGTGACGGTGCCCATAAATGACCTATGAGATTGTTTTTCTTGTTGTTAATGTGGAATATATATCCTCATTCACTTCAGAGGAGAAATGTGTTGCAACCCCTTACAAATCCTTGTGACTAAGGAAATGAGGGCTAACAAACCAAAGGCATAGTCACAAGTAAGTGATCCTGTCTCTCCATACAACTGAAGAATATCTGATCAAAGAATCAGTCATCTTAACTGACGGCAGGTCTGCCACTAGAAGTGCTACATTGGCACAGCTGCACGGGTGCAGCTGCGCTGCTGTAACACGTCTGATGAAGATGCTCCATGCCAATGAGAGACTGCTCGCCTGTTGGCATAATTATTCCACCTCTGCAAGAGGCGGAAGCTATGTTGCTGTGGACAGTGCTTAGGTTGGGGTAACTTGTCGCTAAAAGGGGACGGTTTTTTTCACATCCCTGAGTGACATCCGTTGATGGACTTAAGCAGTAGTGTAGAACTGCCCAGAGTGGTGCATGTTGGTAGTGCTGCAAAAAAATAAAATAACCCTAAAATGTATGCATACACTAAGGGTGGGGGAAAACTTGAGCTGCCTTCTTTTTTTTTTTTTTTTTTTAAAGGGCAGGGTGTATATAAATTTATACAGTTTTGGAAGATGAATAAAATGTCTCTGTTCAGTGAAGCCCCTTTTTTCTTTATGCTCCTCAGTTTGGAGCTTAAATATGATTTCCTAAACATGTTCAAATTCCAGTAATATTCCCTGATGTTTTATACTTATCAGTGACAAAAAGTACTTTTGATTTCTGGCAGGGTTTTGATTTGGACATTTCTCCCAGCATCTTACATCTCTTTTTTAGGCTAAAAGCATCGAGCTTGGCCAGTCCTATTTTCTTTTATGCAATGACCTTTCCAGATATTTTCTCTCTTAATATTTCTGCTTGTGGTATATTTAGAGAGAGAGGTTTCAGGTTACCTTTAATGATGATTCCAGTTTTCTTGATTTTACCTGATTTCTTTCAAGTATAGCCATGTTTGCATATGAAGATGGTGAGACCAGAATTCAGAACCATTTTTAATGTAGAGAATCTTTCCAGGAAATTCTGTGATCCCACTTTTATACTGCACCTATGTCCTTCTCAAAAACTTTTGGTCTTTTTTTCTCCCCCTCCCCCTTTTATTTTAATTTTTTTTTTGTTTAATGCTAATAGCACTTGCCTTCTGTTTGTCAGCAGCAAATTTCATTCCCAACCCATCAAACCATATATACTGCCTTTCAGAAGCCACTGAAAAGTTCTATGCCCAAGTCTTTTTATTTCACTGTTCTCCCTTATGATGTCTTCAGCAAATTAAAGTAATTCAGAATTTGACCTATTATCTGGGTCATTTTGAATAAATTAGAAACAGCTAATATCTCACTGCTGACTCCCCAGTTGGAGAACTCTTCTTTCCAAAGATCTTTTTCTGTTTCTAATGTAGCCTCCTTATTAATTCTCATGGAAATGTACCGTCCATTCTAACCATAATCTGACATGTAAAATATTCTTTGTCTTGACAGAATATTCCACAGATTTTAAAACTGTCTGATCTCAAATACTTTTCCCCTTCTTTCTCTCCATTTGTCTTGTCTCTTCAGCCAGGAGTGATAGACAAGTTTACTAGTGATACAAAACCTATTATTAACAAAGTTGCTTCAGCGGCAGAAAATAAAGGATTATTTGAAGAAGCTGCAAAACTTTATGACCTTGCCAAGGTAAAAGTGTTCTAATAGCTACCATCCACATCTACATATTTCACCCTCTTATTTTAAAACACACCAACCTTGATTTGAAAGTTATTTTAGTCTCAGAATGTGAACTGCCTCTATAATATTAAGGCCAAATCTTGCTTATCTCACTCCATAGCTGTTCCAGCTAGCTTGACTGAGGTGACTCGTGAATAAAGGAACTGGACCTTAACGTCCAACCCATGCTGGGATTTAGCTGTATGGCACTTAATGCAGTCTAGGTTCCTGGTCAGTATAAAATCCACATTTCAAATAATTATTTCCATGAGGAAGATTGTTGTGGCCAACAGAGCAATTTATCCAGTATGTGTCTTTTCTATTTAATTGAAAGAGCATTTAGAAACGTATAAAACAATTGGGTCTTTACTCCAATAGGCACACTTATTTCAATACAAAAATAAATCTGAAGTAAAATGGAATACTGCCATAGCCAGTGATTTAACAGGGATTTGAATGCCATGTTATTTTCCAGTTTTCTCTGATATTAACTTATGGCATCTGCTGCTATCTAACAGGTAAGAATCATAGAAAATTAGGATTGGAAGTGACCTCAGGAGGTCATCTAGTCCAACTCTGCTCGAAGCAGGACCAACCCCAGCTAAATCATATCAATAATTGAGTACCCAATTTCTACTCTCCATGGGGAGACTCTCAGCACCCACAGGATGAGGCCTTTTTACATTTTTCCACAAAGTGCAGTAAGCAGCTTCTGTAAGATTGCTCTGTCTTTCATGTATTTTTGTTATTCACCAGAATCCAGACAAGGTATTAGAACTGATGAATAAATTACTCAGTCCCGTGGTTCCACAGATCAGCACGCCCCAGTCTAACAAAGAGAGGCTGAAGAATATGGCACATTCCATTGCAGAGAGGTAAGACTGGGAGTTGGCTCTCTGAGACTGGGAAGTGACTAGAGTGTACCTGACCATTCCAGTTCAGGTTCCTACACCTCTGACAGGCAGGTTTTCTTGACCTTGCTCATGCTTGGCTTGAGCAGTGTCCTTAGTGACATTTTCAGCAAACAAAAAGGGATCGGAACTTGCCCAGCCCTGCTTTTAATCACTGTATATTTTACAAGGAGAAAATGTCATCTCGTGTTCCTGGTCAGATGTGTTCGATAGAAGCAAATTATATTACCCTTAGTCAAATCAGAGGAGACATGAAATATTACTGGGGAGGAAGGGAGGTGGGAGAGATACAATCTAGATAGCAATAAACATAACTAGTTGTATATTTTAGAAAGAATTTTTAATGGAATTTCCCTAGGCAAATTAATTAGTAGTGGTTGTTAGTTAATGGTAGTGCAGCCCACTAACTTAAAGTTCAATTAACAATAAGCTTTAGTGACTGGAGCTGTTCTGAGAGAAGTGGAGGGTAGGAGATTAGCATCTGGAAAGCTTTGTTTTCCAAGAACCAGGTTTTGTTTCATTAGTGTTTTAATAGCAACAGATTAAAAAGGCAACGCATTTAAACGCAAAACAAATAAGGTGGTTTTACACAATATGAAGTTACCCAGTGGGCTTGCCGCCACAAGATGCTATTGAGATAAAGAGCATTACAAGAATCGGAAAAGAGAGACATTTCTATGAACCTTAAGATTATCCTTTACAGTTACATACACTAACTGGGATAAACATTTATAAGGGACTCCAACCCTTATGCTCCACTAATTGTCTGGGGTTAGGAGTAAACTGCTCTCATTGGATGTTGTTGCAAAATAGTCCCATTTTTATATCTTCCTTTTGAATATCTGGTAGTGGCTGTTGGACAGGATACTATACTTCATGCTTCTGATGAGAGATGGGATTTCCTGTGTTTCAAGTAAAGCATGATCCTGCTATTTTTAGAAAACTTCTTAGTTCTCACCATAGTGCCTTCTGATGTGCAAAAATAAATACAATAAACTAAGCAACTCTCCAAGCACTTCCATCTTTTACAATTAGAAAACATAAATGTGTTGATTTTTTTTAGCCTGGTAGCTTTGACTTTCTTTACTGAAAAGTAACATTTTCAGGTTGCTGTTTCAATCTTTCCTATCTTTAGATAGTGATGGTTAAAATGGAGTGAAAATTAGTACTATATTGACTTAGTATCATTGAACAGCCATCAAGGAAAATGAGGCCTATGGCTAGCATTTATAATCTAACAGTCTGTACAGTAGCATTGTGTTAATAGCTTGTTTCAGTCTCCATGAGGGAGATGTTCTATAGCACTGCTTGATCATTGGTGATCCCTCAGAATTCGAGAATGATTGCCTTCCATAAAACGAGAGCCAAGTATTGCTGGCTCCAGAGATCTTGTCACATTTGGGGCAGATGTTTTCCACTGAAAGGGGAGGATCTGGATTGTTGAGTCAGGCTGTGGTGCATTCTTTCCTGTTTCTCAGTTTCCTTTTGTCTCCTCTGGATCTTGAAATACTGGGCTTTTTGCCACAAGATCCTTTTCCATTTTGGTCAGTTGAGGGCTTGGGTTTCTTATGAGTTTGTCAGTATTTTACTTCTTTATATTGGCTTTGAGGGTGTCTTTGAAGCACTTTTTTTGCCCACCCCTCATCCGTTGGCCATGGCTCAGTTGTTGTGAGAAAATGACCTGCTTTAGGAGTCAACTTTTTGGCATTCAAAGAACATGACCAGCCGGACAGAGTGGGTGGTGGATGATCATAGCTTTAATGCTGCTTTACAGCCACACCATGAATGGCTAGATCAGCCACTTCTGCTTTTTCTCCCCACCTATTGCATAGGGGTTTTCTTCAGCTTTTGTACTGTCAACAACGTTTTAGTGACACAGTCAGTAACTTGGGCCAGTGATCCTTTTTCTCACATACCTTCTCACAGAGGACATGCCATACAAAACAGACCAAATATCCAGACCAACTACATTGTACTACCAGAGCGGGGAAGACAGCCAGATCCAGGTGTCAATCAGTTCATATGTGAAGTGAGGATTGATAGCCTTTGCATTTCTGTTCTAGGTATTAGAGCTGGAAATAGTATTCATAAGTATCTAATCCTTTTTTCAGTCGTACAAAGCTATTTGCCTGAATATCCCAAGCAACAAGTTTCACAGGTAACAATGCTGTACAAACAGCATTTTAAAGATGCTTTTACAACACCTGCCCATCAGATAGATAAGATTCCAGTTGCTGTGGCCAGTTGTCACTTGGATATGAAAACATTAGCAATGTAAATAAACATTTTATTTGTGAGAAATAATTAGGAGTGAGAGAAATAATTGAAGTGAGTAAAAGAGAAAGCTGCCGGAAGCTTTGTTATGGGTAAGAGACATTAAAAACTGCCCTTGGTTGTTAAATGCCTTCTGTCTTTTTACTGGAAGCCTGAACTTCCAAGGGATTGAAAGTTTGGGATGCATGTCTATTAAGTGGACGCCATTTTGCACAGCAAAATTGTAAACTCTTTTTTTCTTTCAGGTATAAATCTCAAGGGAGAAGTACAAAGAAATCCAATAACTCCACATTCTACCTTCTGTTAGACTTGATCACATTTTTTGATGAATATCATGCTGGTCACATTGACAGGGCCTTTGATGTGAGTTCCATCTGAAGTACAGATTTATCAATGCCCTTGAATACCCAAAGCATTTCACATAACACCACTTAACGCAACAAAAAAGTGTCATGGTATCTTATATTTCATGAGTTAAAAGATGTGACGATACAGGAATGTATAAAATGTGTTTCTTTCCTGCAATCTGATAATCTGGAGGATTTTCTTGTTAGTTTGTATCCCCAGAATAAAATGTTCCTGCCACAACAATAAATGGTACAAGGTAAAATGCTGTGTAATAGATTAATTGGGTATAATTCAGTTATGTAATGGGGTCCTTTGCAAACATTTCAAAAGAGCATATGGTAGAGAGACTTTACATGTAAAGTCTATTCTTATTCCTGCTGTCCTTTTTCACAGATTATTGAACATCTAAAGCTGGTTCCCCTTAGCCAAGACTGTGTGGAAGAGAGAGTGGCTGCCTTCAGAAATTTCAGTGATGAAGTAAGCAATGTCTTGTGCCCTTAATCTTCTGCGATTTATGTTTTGCCAGAAAAGTGGCAGAGCCCTTGTGGTTTCACCATTTTATAGTTTGTAACTGGAAATATTATTGATCCAGTCCAGATTTATTCTATGTTCTAGTTTTTGATCGCAAAGTTTTCCAGTACCCCGTGAGTGCTCCTCTGTGTGATATTCAGATCAGGCAGTAGACATCTCAGAACTTGGTATCCATTTTGTGGAACAGTCTCTGTTTGGAATCTTTCATAGCATATTTTGTGAGTTCTGACCCTGAGTTCAGAAATCTTACATTGCAAAGTTTTAACATTAGTAGTATTGAATTGGACCCTCCATGCTATCAACAGTCACTTAGCATGTGGGGAACGTGGGTTTCTTTCCTTCCAAACTAAAGGAAATTATAACTGGTCTGCAAGCTGCAGCAATTACTCTGGGAGACTGCCACGGGCAAAGCCTCCCTTGCACTTACTTTTGAACCTTATATCAAATGTTTCATGTAATCTTAAAATATATTAAAGAGGATTTTTAATAGCATAATCGTTTTTTGTTGCTAAGTGAACTTGTAGATGAAAGGCTTGTGAACTAATGAATGACATTTCCCTTCAAGCCTTTGAATGTATCGATTTCTTTCCTGACTCATACATGTGGGAGACTATTGCCCTTAAGTCACTCCCCCATAATCAAAGTACCTTAGAGTCTAACAGGTGCAAATCCAAATGAAGAGTTTAACATTGTGGGTCTTGACTGTTTGCTTGTAAATTAATCCATCTTCAGAGTACTAGCAAAGGTGGCAAAAGAAGGATTTTTCTTACCTTTTATTCTATCATGATGGGGATCGGGTGAAGTGCCTTGACCAACCTTTACTGTGCTTTCTATCGGCTTAGCACAAAAACTCGGAGACCACATGCCCATATCTAACACAATGGAATTTTAGAGAAAAAATCTTGCGGCTGCACTGTCTTTTGCCATAAGGTTTAGATCAGTGTTTAAAAGAGAAAAAGGTGCCTGGAGCCGTTTGAAAACAATCAGTATCCGGGTTTTAATACTGAATAAGGTTGCCTTTGTTGTTCTTTCAAGTCTAGTTCAGTTGATCTCATGCCCACATTTTAAGAAGGTGTCTTGCTAGTTATTGTCACCTTAGGCATGAATACAGGAGTAGGAGGAGACCGATGAATGAATAGCAGCTTAATGCTGAGGGACTGTCCCCAGGCTGAGATGGCAGCATTCTTGTCTTCTCTTGACTCTGTTTGGAGCAATGAATCAGACGGTACTAAACATGAAAAGTACTGTTTTCACTTTCACTCTTTATGTCCTAGATTTGTAAATCAAGTCTATGGTGTCTTCATGGAAAACATGAAAAACTGTCCTGTTTAGAAACAGTTCTGCTGATGTCATCAACTTTTTTCTTCTTCCCTCAGGCTTTATTTCTTTGGATATTTGCCATAAATCCACATACTTTATTTTTGGAGAGTCCATATTTTCCTGCTCACTCCCCATCTGAAGTCACAATCCTTTATACATTATGACCTCATCGTTTTCAAATCAAGTTAACAATGACGTGGCATTTCTCAACACATCCTCCTGTGTAAACAACTGATAATGATCAGCTTTCTGATATCTTAAAGTAGCAGTAATGACTCTGCGTTGTCCTGCTCTTCATTCCCTTGTGTTTTTTTCTTTGCATAGATCAGACACAATTTATCTGAGGTCCTTCTTGCAACAATGAATATTTTGTTCACGCAGTACAAAAGGATGAAAGGCACAAGTTCTGCCACTCCTGCCAGACCCCAGCGTGTAATGGAGGATAGAGATTCGGTATGGTTAAGTTTGCTGAATGCTTTTTTCTTTTGTTTCAAGATTTTGGGTTTCAAATGCATGTAGCTGTGAACCTTAATGGTCTCTATTTTAGACTGACTTGTTCTTCACTTACAAGACAGCTTATTTAAAGTTTGTCTACACTGCACAGTTAATCTGGGTTCTTAGCCAGGTTTTCGTTTTAATTCCTGTGTGATCCACACACACAAACCTCTGACCTGGGTTTGGAGATGCTTTAAGCCTGGGCTACCTGACTGGCTAAGGGCTTGAGTGAGAACCCCAGCGCTTCTCTGACTCAGGCTTTAGCCTGTCCCTTTTGCAGTAAGGGTGCAGGCTTAAAAAAGGCTTAAGGGCTCAACCCTTTACTGGTGGGAAAGAATATCATTGTAAATCGCACTGCCCTAACTTTAAAAACGTAGCACCTTCTCTTATCAAGAAAAAAGTGTGGCAGATTTGCCCATTGATGGGATCTTTAGTAGCTATTGTCCGATAATTAATGCACTGAATCTCAGTGGTTGATGTAATGGATTTGACTTTCACCATACACTGTTAAGAACCTGACTTCCCCTCGTCCTGTCACTTAGGTTATTACTGTGTCCTTGATGTTGCAAAATAGATTTCTAGATCTTGTTTCCATTTATACCTATGTGGGCAGGGGAGTGGAAAAATAAGGGACCCCCAAACTTCCACACCAAGGAAATATGGAAGGACACAAAGAACATTTAGAAAGTACTCAAAGGCAGTGAAATAAGTCTTCAGTATGTGTCACTGCAGGAATAGACTTTAAACCGAACTAGTTTTCAGTATTCTTGATTGTGGCTGGGACCAAACCTGCCGTCCTTACTAAAGTAATCTGCCCATGGACAGGCCTGAGTAAGGAGTTTAGGAACTTGGCCTTTAATTTAACTGGTTAGGAAAAAAAGATCAATTCCCTTTTTAGAATTAAAAATAACTCGGGTCGTAGTCAGCTTTATTTCATGTCTTTATCACATGGTAGGCAAATACTACAGCTTGACTTGTACATTTCAGTGTTAGAGAAGAGAAGCTGTTCCACAACAGATACATTTAAAAGAGTAAAGTTGACATTTTTTAAAAATTAAGATAATACACCTTTTACTTCAAGTATAGACTGTACAGCGAATAACATATTTTGTGACAGAACCCTACCTTGCAATAAACAGCTTTAGCCTTGACTGGCAGAAGCAAGGAAGGACATGTGGGTTATTCCCACTCGGGAGATTGGGACCCTCAGTTAGAATAACATAATTCTCTTAATCATCACTTAAATGTGCCCCGGGTGCCAAACCAGGGCCATTAGGTTAACCATCGTGAGCGTGTTTCATTGAAAGGAGAAGGAGTTGTGTAGGATCCATATAGAGCGTACAGCAATGGGGATGTATAAGGAGAATATTAGTGGTGGCACCTAGGCACTTTTTTGCTTTTTCAATCTTCTTGCTTCAATTAAAGTCACCATCATCGTCTCGAGATTTCCTAATTCCAGTTCAAAGCCAAGCTCCATTTTAAAATATTTTTTTAAATAACCAGGTTTTTAAATCAGAGCAATTTATTTATTTATTTAAT
Organism: Mesoclemmys tuberculata; assembly: GCA_007922155.1. Classification (NCBI taxonomy): domain Eukaryota; kingdom Metazoa; phylum Chordata; order Testudines; family Chelidae; genus Mesoclemmys; species Mesoclemmys tuberculata. The sequence continues at coordinate 500,686 of ML675631.1, read as the reverse complement.
GTTGAAATTACCTAAATTGTGATTCGAGGCCTTTTGTACATTAATTGGCTTCGTGGGTTAGGAAACAAGATCCTATCTAGCCTGATCTGATCTGATTGCCAGGTTTCACTCAGATATGTATTACAGCAAGCCAAATTACAGTTGGGGGGGGGAAACATGATTTTAATGGCAGTGGCAGCTAAAACCTAATAAACACGTCACTGCCATGTAATACACCTGCCCAATCATTTCTTATGAACTCGTTGGAACAGCTGAAGGGCATTTTCCTGGCAGAGAGAATATTAAGTGAAAAAGCCACAGTGCTCTTTATATGCAGTATTATTTCAAAGCACAAGTGAATGTAGCATTGTTTTGTTTTAGTTGATTTCTTCCTGAATGTTCATTAAGTAATTACAACCAGTGGAACACCTACACCTCTAGGCTTCTTTTAACCTTCTCTGAAAACCTCGATCTGCTCCCGATGAATTACTGCTGGGGTGCAGAATGGCTTTTTAAAAATATGTTGGTTCCCTTATCGTCACCAATGAAAAGCAAAGGTTTCGATGGACCTAATTTAAAGTAACTCCTACTTTATTTATTTTTTTTATTTCTTAGCATCTCCGATCACAAGCTCGTGCATTGATAACATTTGCTGGAATGATACCCTACAGAACGTCAGGAGACACGAATGCAAGACTGGTGCAGATGGAGGTCCTTATGAATTAGTACAGATACTTTCAGTTAGAGCTGTAGCATATACTTACTGTCATTAGTTTCTTTAAGAGGATGGGCCCAATATTATTTTGTATCCTGTATTTTTGTTGATGAAAATAAATTTCTTTGGTTTATATTTGTTTTTGACATCTTTTTTTATTTTCACTGATTTGTATTTTTTATTCATTTTAAAAGAAATTGCTTTATAGGAAAACATGCTCAGTAAGTAAATGGGCCATATGGAGAGAGAAATGGTAGCTTTTATTTTTAGAGAGGTCAATAAACTACTATATAGTACAATCAGGAAGCAAAAGAGGAAACTTTTATGACAATACAGTTTTCTCTGAATTGATCATTCAATAACCGTAAAGCTTGGAAATCTTAAGCTTTTTGGTTTTCTTTGAAAAATGAAGCTAACTTAAGTTGAAAATATGTATATGTACTTGGCATAGCACAAGAGATGCTGTATTCAGCATACATTGTTCTCTTGTGCGTAACAATATACCTTTATAGGCTGTAGCTAAGTTTTACATAGACTAGGTAGGCGTGGCAGAATTGGTTTTGGGTTTTTTTAAAAAATAATTTTGATGAATAATCTCTTTATTTTTAAGCATTTATTAATTTTTATCAATTTAAATTTTTCATAGTTGCAGAAAATTATGGGTTTTAAGCATATTTTTCAATTTGTATCTATTTTAAATGTTTACAGTTTCAGGAAATTACGGGGGGGGTCAGACAATAATTATTTAATGACCTTAGACACTGCAATACAAAATAATCAACGCTTTATAGGACAAATTGTCAACATCACAGGTCAAAATGTACAAAGAAAATATCCTTAAATCAAACTCTAAGAAGTTCTCAGGCAGCATTTTCCTTAGATTGCCTGTCTGTAAATTTAGATGATCCTGGATGGAAATATTTTTTTCATGGGTTTGTGTGTACAGTGAAATTAACGTTTACTGACATTTCCTGATAAAAATTTCATCATTCCAAGGCTAAGGATAGATGGCATCAATGGACACTTCAGAGGAGGTTTAAAATATGAGGCCAGAGTCTGAGCTCACATATGTTGGTGGAAATCCAATCTAACTCCACTGAACCCTTTGCAGGAATCAGTGGGGTTGCCAAAGAAAAATGGAAACTATTGTAATTGATGCAAAAGGCTGATATTTCAGAAAGAAGATTTAAACAGAGGTGTCTGTCTAATTGCCAGTCACTTTATAATAGTCAGATTTCAGGTTGCCATGACACAGCGTATGATTTACCACAAGAATAGAATGTGAGAGATCTGAAAAGGGAAGACCAAAATGTTCAAACGTGGGTGTCTGAAGCAGAGTACGAGTTCTGGTGGTGGCAAGTACCCACAATTCCCACTGTTGTCACTGAGCTGTGGGTGCTTAACAACCTTTGAAAATCAGTACCTCAGTGTGGATTTTAGGTGACTAAACTTAGGCACCCAAGTTTGAAATTGCTGGCTGAAGTGCATCAGCAGGAAGGCCCAGGGATTGGATTGCATGAAAACTCTGTCTAGAATACGCTTGCATATAGCTGCCTATCCACCTTAAAAGTGGAATGGGATGGATGCTGGCTCTGGACCTTTTTTACTCCTGGTCCTCCATATATCTGCTTTGTAGCTGGACATATATGGTTAGAAGCATAGTAGGTGTGTTTGAAAGAGATCCAACAGTCAAGGGGTTAATACATAGAATAGTACCAGCTTTCCCGTCTCAATGCCCCTGAGGGGAAGAACTGTTTTCCCATTTTGCATCACTGTATGATTTATAACCCGTGTACAGGGATATGTAAATACAATGCTAGTTGCTGTTGTGATTTACTTAGAAACTTGGATCAGATTTTTCTAACCATCATTTACCAAGCCTTTGTTATACCTAATTTTGTCAACTTTTCTCTGCTTGACAAGAAACCACAAGACAGCTGCAGGGGGAGACTTGGTCCTGGGGAATTCTACATTGTGGCACTAACCTGCTAGAAAGATGACAATTACCATTATCGGTCATCTGTGTAGCACTACAGGTGTATGTGACACTTTACAAATATGACACGTTCTCTGGCCTGAAGAGCTTATAGAGTAAGAGAGGAGAAGAGGAGGCATAAAACAACAGTGCAGGTAAGGGAGTGAGTGGTGACCTACCTAAGCGTACTTGGAGGATATATTGGAGTGATGTTACATACCAGCTCACTACTGCATCATGACTTCATAAGGAAAAAAAATCACTAATTCAACATAAAAATCTCTAGTCTTTAATATTTCGGGGATGCTTGGGCATTTCCTGATACACTTAGTCTGATTTCCTCGAGAGCAGAGAGCTGTAAACTACACGAGAGAATAGGGTTTCTTTTCTGAAACCTGCTATTTAATGATCACTGACCGAATTATTTCACTTGTCTTTTTTCAGGTGAGGTCCAGTCCCTTCTCTTCTTTCCCTAATTCTCCACCTGTCTGTACGTCAGCCAGTGCACTAAAAGGTTGTCCTTAGTCATTACCTTATAACACCCTGTGTAACAAACGACCCAAGAAACCATGGCTTGTCCTGAGGCTGCATTGGAACTGTTCTTTCTGAAGAGATCATCTTGAGAGGACCAGGCCTTTTTCCTGGAGGCCCGTCTTATTTAGAATTCCATCCCATTGGTTATTTGCGTTGGTGCGCCCTCCACAGTGGGGTGGAAGACTTTGTGGTGCTTGATTTTTTTTTTTACTATAGTTTTCAGTACGTTATCTTGGTGGCTTGTGTATTACCTGTTCCCATTCTGGTTAGCTATTAAGCCATGTTATTTTATTGATGTAATTTTGTTCTTGAATTTGGATGATTAAAGGACACTTGGTCCTTTAAATAGCTGATGATTATTTTTGAAACTTGTGCTATTAGGATGTTGTGGCAGAGGCATCCAATAGATATTGGGGAAGCGTAGATGTGATGTATTTTGATTTTAGTGAGGATTTTGACCCAGTCCCCCATGACATTCTCATAAGCAAACTAGGGAAATGTGGTCTAGATGAAATCAGTATAAATGACTAAATATATTATTTTCATTCATGGATAATGGAGTGCAGAGTATAAAATCTGCAGATGACACCAAGGTGGGAGGGGCTGCAAGCACTCTGGAGGCCAGGTTTAGGATTCAAAACGACCTTGACAAATTGAAGAATTGGTCTGAAATTCAAAAGAAGACAAGAGCATTTTTAGGAAGGAAAAATCAAATGCAAAATGGGAAAGAACTGGCTTAGATGGCAGTATTGATGAAAAGGATCTGGGGGTTATAGTGGATCACAAATTGAAAATGAGTCAACAACATGATGCAGTTGCTAATATGATTCTAGGATGTATTAATGGGAGCGTTGTGTATGTAAGACACGACAGATCATTAGTTCCAGAGGATAAGTGGTTTCTCATCATACTGGTAAGGCCTCAGCTGGAGCACTGTGATCGATTCTGGGGGCCACACTTTAGGAAGGATGTGGACAAATTGGAGAGTCCAGAAGAGAGAAACAAAAATGATCAAAGGTTTTAGAAAACTTGACCTATGAGAAAAGGTTAAAAAAAAAAAAAAAAGGGCATGTTTAGTCTTTAGAAAAGACTGAGAGGGGGGATCTGATAATGGTCTTCAGATATATTCAGGTCTTTTATAAAGAAGACAGTGATCAATTGTTCTCCAGGCTAAGAAAACATGGTCCTGACCCTGGAAAGCTCCATCATAGCACTCAGTGTGTCCTTGATGGTTGCAGGGGATAGGCAGTTCTCATTGTAGTACAATGAACTACAGTGAGATGAGCAAAGAGAGAGGTTAGGAGGGCGTGTCCTGATGGATAAAGTACGCTTTCAGTTATTCCATATCCCAATGAAATAACACTATTGTGTTTCATGCTAGGTTTATAGGTTTCAAAGTAGGTGAGCTTTAGTCTTTCTACCTTGGAGACCTTGCCCATAATCCAGTTTGAATCTCTTGAGTTTAGTGGGGTGGCCTCACCCCATAAGCACACTGCTCTCTTTGTAAATCTGCTCTTGCAAGAGGCTAGCTCACAATCAGGGATGTCCATACCAAGAGTGGTTTTGCCCACATTTCCAGATCCCACCTTCCTCCAGTTGGGGTTAACATCATTGATGGGAGAGTGGCATAGACATAAGTGGAGGGCTTTTGTTTGTTTCCTTTCCCTTTGCTTTTCTCAAGCCTGGTCATTTTCAAGAAAGGGAAAAGCACCTATAGGTCTCTTTTTCCCATCTGTACCCAGTGCAGGTGGGGCTAATTCCTGTACAGTAAATCTCCTTTATGTTTCCAGGACAGCAGACTCCGTGCCTTGGCCACTGTTCCATACTCTGCATCTCGTAAACCCATTCCTGTCCTGCTGTAAATACTTTGCTGCATAGGGCTGGACTTAAGCTGTTTTGCTGAATCAGGGCCCTAGTGACTCTCCATCTGTTACTCTGCTGCATCTGAGATTAAATAAGTCTTATGGTTACAAGTTTATTCTTAGAGAAGTGAGAAGCTTTCAATTTCTGCTCCCTTGGGATTCTGCCACGTAGAAAAGAACTTTTTGCTTTATTCAGCTGGCCTTTTTTCAACTTTATCCTTTCCTAAGAAGCTTCATATACCCATGTTTTATTGCCTTTCTGTCTGCCCCTTGCCCTGGTTTCAATTTGTTACAGCTGTGTTCTGTATTCAGCTGCCCTTGGCATGAAATGTTTGCCTCTCTACCATTGCTGCCAGGTTTCCTAATGTGTTTAAGTTTTACTCTCTAGTTTTTGAGTCTTTAGCCAGCAGGCATAGTTTGTTTGTAATATTTTAATTCCCTTCCTAGCTTTCTTTTGTGACTGCCCAGAAATACTGTCACTGCCAAAGCTCTTTTCCTTCCCAAGCTCATTTTGTTTTCGGGTTTTTTACTCTTCGGGTCTAGTTGTGCTGCACAGCATCTTCTCAAATATAGTCCTTTCCTTTTCCAAGATATGGTCATCAGCGCTCTGAGTAAGATCTGCTCTCAGCTGGTAGAACGTGAGATTATTCATCACAGGGTCGGGGGTGGAGCCACACGTTGGGCCAGGGACTTGTTTAACTTCTGGGAGTCTATATGTATCCCGTAGGCACAGAGATGGTCTGGATGATTGAATATCCCATCATGGAGTCATGCTCCCTCCATTGCTGAATGAGATTATCTAAAAATATAAAGCCTGGGTCTGTTTAGTCTTGAGAAAAGAAGACTGAAGGCCGGGGACCCCATAAGTCTTGAACTACGTTAAGGGCTTTTATAAAGAGGACAGTGATCAGTTGCTCTCCATGTACGCTGAAGGAAGAAGAAGAAATGCAGCAAGGCAGATTTAGGTTAGATATTAGGGGAAACCTTTCTAATGATAAGGAGACACGAATACTGGAATAGACTTCGAAGGGAGGTTGTGGAATCCCTGTCACTGGAGACTTTTAAGAACTGGTTGGACAAACACCTGTCAGGAATGGTTTAGCTGTACTTGGTCCTGCCTCAGCACATGGGGATGGACTAGGGGTCTCTTGAGGTCCCTTCCAGCTCAGCATTTCTACAATTCTATGAAGAGTGGATGCTGGAGGCAGCATGTCAGTGCCTTAACCTGGGGAATCATGGTAGCCGCTTTCTAGGAAATGGTATTGCATGAAGGGCCTTAGTCTAAATGGAACAAACTTCCACTGGCCCAAGTATTTATTTGAAACGGTTGAGGTTGCCAGATCATGTGAGTGAACTGAAGTAGTTATTCTCTGAAAAGTGACTGTCCAGTTGGAAGTGCAGGGTGGCATTTTTTCCATTAATGAGCCAAGTTTTTGCTACTGTAAGCTGGTGGAACTCCGTTGTAGTCAATGGAGCTGCTTGCGCTCCTTTGTAGCAGAGAAGAGCGTTTGCCCCAGCGATCCCCTATAACTCGGTGCACAAGGGAAAGTAGGAGCTTTGAGGTTTTAATGGTCAACCTTGCAAACAAGCTAGAATCTGAAAACAGCAGACCATTCTTTCTGGCTCCAGGCCTCATCCCCAGCAATAAAGCTGCTCCAGCTGGAACTTGAGTGAACCATTCCAAGGGTGACTCTCAAGGTTCACTAGAATGGAGCTCACTCTCTTAGCTGCGTTAGCGCTGCCGCGCTGATAGGCTAAACAAATACACTTTAATATTAAAGTCTGTAGATATGAGTGACGACAAACAGGGAGCAGAGTTATTTAGCAGGAAAGTGCAATTTTACCTGGGCACATTTGATTGCAACATCTCTTCAATGAAACGTCTCTCGGTATCTTGACTTGAGTATAACATGTCTTAAAGCTTTATGGGACTTAATTGATTGACACATGGGTTTACAGTGGAACAGACTGCTACCTCTGCGAGTGGGCATATGCTTAAGGACATTTTAAACTTTTATTTGCAGGGGAAGGCTGATGGGTTTACATAGGGGAAACATTTTTTAGCAGCAAAGCTGGTAATCACTGTATAGTTTTGGCATGATTTACTTGCCTAGTAAAAGAACAGTTAAAAATATAAACATCCTTTCTTCAGGTTCTCCCCCTCCCCCAGATAAGGAGTATTTGCTGTAGCAACATAATCTAACCCAGAGTTATTTCTGGCTGTCAAAAGCTCTGGCCTGCAGCTATTCCTTCGGCTTGCTGTGTGCAAAAGTGGTTAACCTGCTGGCCATCACCCTTCAGATGCCTCTCCTGGAACTGCAAAGAGATTAGCCGTGGGCTGTAAGTAGAAACCTTTGCATGAACCAGACAGCCCCCCCTTTGTGAGAATTCTTTGCCTGGGGCCGATGAAGAGAGAGTCGTTCAAACACGTTTCCAGAACGTCTTGCCGTGTTCTCCCATGATGTTTGCTTATGTCAGTGTAAGTCCAACGCCCCCCTTCAGAGCAGCTTCTTCACCTGATTTTCTTTTAGTAATGATGCAGACGTTGACATTGGAGTGGGTGTTTGTTCCAAAGTATTCCAGGGTGGGATCATGCTGCTTTCCATAATGTATATTGTGCTCTAATACTACAGTGGTGGGGGTCGTTTAAGTACTTAGCGCTTCTCAGTTAAAGGCCCAGTCCGCAACCCGTTGTTGATGTCAGTATGTTCCCCATTGGATCAGGCTCTAAGTGGAATGCTATAGATCCCAATTCAGCAAAGCATTTACGCGTATGCTTAAGTCCCATTGATTTCAGCTGGGAGTTAAGTACTTGGCTGAATCTGGGTTTTGATGCTGTTTCTTGTTTGTGAGCAGCCTGGCATTAACAAACACACTTGCTGGCATGAATGCAGAACACCACGCAGCAAGAAAACCTAGTTCAGATCATCAGTTCCATTATCTTTGAAAAAATGCTTGTATCCTTTTTAAAGAAGTCAATAGCTATTTTATAGTCTGTTTTGTTACAGGGGTGTTGTACCACAAGATAACCGTGTTGCTATGTCCTGATGTTGCAGCCGCTTGTCAGAAGACCGCATTGCAGCATGATAACATTTTCGCCTCCTTAGTTCTTCTCTTTCACCACAATCCTGGCTGCAGAGAGGAAATGGGCGTATTCTTGCTTTTTTCCCTTTCGTGTGTGCAGGCTCGTTTCCTGCCTGGGGCTGGAGATATTGGTAAATCTTCCCTACCAGATCTATGTGCTCAGTGCTCTCCGCGCTGTCCGGTGCAAGTATTTATGGCAGATCCGTCGGAGCCAGTCAGGAATGCTGATTCTAGCAACACGACATAAATCTTCCTTGCAGTTTCAGAAATTCAATTCCATTCTATCCTATGTGTTTTCAATGCTGAGGCCCTGCTCGTACATTATTGTAATGCAATGCCTCTTAGTTCCAGTGCGGTAGACGTCCTCTTCCCTGGTGTGCGCCAGAGGAGATGGAAACCTGTCAATTAAAACATTCTCCCGATTGTTAACAGCTCATAGGAATAAATTCTGCTGGCAGAACATTAAAAAGAAGCTGTAGATAAAGCCCTGAAATGTTTCTCTTTTTTAACTAGATTAAGGTTCATTTGTCTTGTTTAACAGCCATAATCGATTGAAGGCAGCAGCATGAAGTGAACAAAGGCCCTGGAGCGGAAGTTTGTTGGCATCTCTTGTGAATAGAGGTTTGTTCTACTGGACATGCTGCTTAAATGAACAAGGTGTAACACTTATCCCATGATTAGAGTCACTGAAATGGATTGCCTTGACTCTGTTCCCTGGCAATCATCCCGATAAAATGGGTGGGCTGCTCTTTGATGAGCAGCTGTTGTGTTTTGTCAGATTGATGCCACTGGATTGCTGCTGTGTGGAGTAGAAGCTGACATTTCGAAAGGCTTTGGCCCCTTAGGCTGGGCCCATGCCAATGATGGTTTTCCCTACTACAACAAAGACTAGCTCCAGAGGCGACTTCACTATTGGCAGAAACGACCCCGCAGCTGGATGCGCTGAGGAGCGAGATGCCAGCTCGCGGCGAAGGGATACAGTTGCTGCCAGGGGAATGGCACGAGGGAGCTGTGATGGTCGGGGTTTTACTGAAATGTTTCTGCAGCCAGGGACGGTGCTGTTCCGCTCCACGCAACTGAGAAGCTGTTTGCAGAGGTGGAGAAGAGTCCTGGCGTCACAGGATGGCGTAAGGTATCGTTGCTGCAGCTGGTGTTGTGAATCAGGCCGACAACAAGCTCATTGTACTATCCGGCTATTTCACCACACCAGGGTTGCATCATACCATTCATCTTCGCTACACAACCAGCGCCGGGAGTCTTCCGACTCCTCGACCGTTGCTGCGACCGCTTCGGTTCTACGCCGCGCGGCTCCGACTTCAGTCATGGGCAACTCACGCCCTGGGGGAAAAGCTGATGCCTGTTGTTTAAATTCGTTGCTAAAATAAAGCCCTTCCCTACAAGGTGTGTGTGGTTTCCTGATCTGCCCCTCTTTGGAATGTAAATAGATAAAATTGCAGGAGAAGTGAAATTCTGCTGGGCAATGAAGTCTTGCAGGAGCTGCAGCAGAGAAGAGCTGATCTCCGCTGCTCTAACTTAAACGAACACCTGGATCCTGTTATGCGCATGAGTGTTCATCCTTGGTGGTGCTAAGATGGGCTAGTCACGCTTCTGTGCCAAGCTTCGGTTGCCTCCTGGGTCAGGAAGGCATTTTGACTTGGAGCAAAGGCACCAGCATGAAGTGAACAAAAGCCCCAGGGCAGAGGCTTGTTGGCATCTCTTAACTATGTGAACAGAGGCTTGTTCCATGGGACGCACCACTTTGAATGAACGAGGTGTAGCATTTATCCCGATTAGTCACTGAAATGCATTGCGCTGGCAGTCATCCCACTAAAGTGGGGGGCAGGATGGGAGGGGCTGGTCCTCCATGAGCTACTGCATGGAATTCGACGGTAGTTTGTTGAGTCACTTAGTGATCTTATGTAGTGTTGTCCGCTGCACAGAGGGTGTTGGATACGATCCAATTGCCTGCTCCGGGACAGTAACGTTTGAAGGGTTTGGGCCGCAAAGCATTTTCTGATAGGGAAGTGAAACACAGCCTTGTGCTGCTCATGCTCTCTGCCTTACAGCACGCCTGTCTGGGCCAGCGCTGTTCAGGGGTAGAGATTGCCACCTCTGTTATGCATAGCATGACCTACCCCGTGTCAGCTCCCCTAAAGTCACTGACTTGTCATTCCCCTGTGCAGACACCTGCAGCAGTCGTCCCCCGGTGTTAAGTGTCCACAGCCACTTCCAAGCAGCTGAATTAAAAGAGGATTTTATTAGCACATTATCAAAAGAGAGGACTGGAAATAACTACGGTGGATGCTCTGATGAGCACTGCTGGGTAGGCACAGAGCATGGGATGGGAACCTCCCAGGGCAGCAAACGACAGTGTCTCCCATTAAAAGGCTGTTTCCCGGTGAATCATTCCGGGTAGAAGCGCTTGTTAGCTCTGGGTCATGTGCTCAGGAAAGGGTCAGGATATTGAGTAAGCCGCTGTCTTTCTTCCATAGGGTCTAGTTTCCCAGGGCTAAGGCTCCAATCACACGCTCACCGTGCACTAGCCCAGGATCGTGGTGTGATAGGCAGGCTTTTCCCAGGAGTCACCTTCCTTGTCTCCCAGCTGGTGAGTACCTGTTCCATACCCCTTGTTGTTTCAGAGATGGCACATTCTGGCAAGCAACAATCCATGCTAGCCTGGATTGGTATGGCTCCTCCTTCGGTCTAGCTCATAAATATGCCTGGATGCTAGGGAGTGTCCTTGACACGTACCCCCTGCTGCGCTCCCAGCGATAGCCGTCAGCTCCTGGCGGTTTCTCTCTCTCACTGAGAGGCTAGTGGGCTCTTTCAAACAGATGGCAAAGAGCAGCGTGCATGATTCTGTTGGGGGTCCCCCAAAATCTGTTCCACTGGGTTCCCCAAGAGCTCAGTTGGACTCTAGTCCCGTCGCTCAGGTTCCCTTATTTGCCATGCAGCAAAACTATGCAGCTGAGTTGAGCAGACTAAAGCATCGGGGGTGGGTCTACGTCATCTCACGTTACACAGCCAACCTCTTCCTTTCTATATATTTCCACCCTGCATTGCGTGGCGCGCTTTGGGATTGGCTTGGTTGCTTTGTCGGGATCAGTCCCTCTACGGCTTGCTCTGTCCACACGCTGGCCATGGATGACTTCCTCTTCACCTCACTTGGCATTCCAGGTGTATCTTATCCATTGTCACCTTGTGCCCTGGGTGTTCCCCTTTATCGTAGCTAGTCTAGACATTGTTTCCAGATGGCTGATCCATTTACCTCCCTAATGCTCTATCCCAAGAAATGAGGCCTCAAGCGCGTGCAATTACTCATGTCAAGCCAGGCCTCCATCCATATCAACCAACAGCTGGGACCAGCTGCCTTATGTAGCTAGAAACGTTAGACTTCAGGATCAAGCTGGTACATAGGCTTAGTTCAACATTAGGCGTTCACATAAGTTTATTCTCAGGCAGGCCTGCCATTCATTCCAGAAACCCAGAGTGAAGGAACTGCCGTAACGATCTTTAAAAGGAATCATACATATGGACCATCAGTGTAAAGTTTAAATGATTATTCACCTTGCATTATCATAGCACCTAGGAGCCCTAGTCATAGACCTGGATCCCATGTGCTAGGTGCTGTACAAACCCAGAACAGAAAGAATCCCTGCCCCCAAAGGCTTACGATCTAGCAGTAAAGCTGGATTTTCCAGTGTTACTAAGCACATTTATTCCTTTTGAAATAACATATTAACGGTGTTTAAAATGAAAAAAAATGTCGATGGACCTGATTTGTGTTGAACAAAAACACAAGTTATAATTTGACAGGCTCGTACAAGTCGACGCAAGCAAGCCAGGTTACCCCACACATGCACACCTTGAGACGACTCTTGGATGCACAGTTTATGCAGCCCGTGCTTTTCCTTTCTGGTGAGCAAAACATGTTGTTTGGTTCTTATGCCATGGGCTCTGAGCCATGGGCCCCTTCATTTGGTGCCGTGACGAGCATCAGTCCTATGAACTGTAACTGCAAGGTGTGTCTGGCCTGGGACTCATTTAGAATGGTTAGCCAGTAGGGGGCGAGCCCTTTATCCCTGTTTAGAGATGCTGTTTCAGCAACAAGGCTGCTGTTGGGGTGGCTCTATGCTCGTCAAGCTTCTGGCCAGGCCCGTGGAGGTGACGCTGTGCTCAAACAAGGAGTCAGTCTGCCCAGTGCAAGACCATGGAAGAGGCAAAGCCAGGCGCTGGCAGCTCATACTCTTTCCGTGTGTCTTACATATGTGGGGACCTGAGCTGCTGAGGAGCAAGCAGGCAGAACCAGCAAGAGAGTGCGGTGCCCATTGAGAAGTGTCACGGGGTTTAAATCTCTCCTCTGGGAGATGTCCTGATTAATAAAGGACAAAGCAGGCCATTCTGCATACTGGTGGCTCAAAGCGTTGAGAACAGGACTGGTGCTTTGGGGGAAAGGTGCGGTCTGTAACCCAGGTTGTCTGGGTTGAATTCCCACCTCTGCTACAGACCATGGGCAAGTCACAATCTCTCGGAGCCCCATCTGTAAAACGCTGGCAATAATATTCGGCCCCTTCGCTGTTTCGATTGCAAGCCCCTTGAAGACTCCTCTCTCGCTATGTGGATGTACAGCACCTAGCACAAGACAACACCCCTCTTGGTTGGGGGCTGCTGTAATACAAACTGCTACTAAATTGTAGGTCGTTACAGATCCTGGTTGTGATTCATTTTAGGAACCTGCTCCATTATCAGCCCTCTGAGCCATCTGTCTCCTTTATGTACGACCAGCTTCACATGCCCAAGGGGGCAGGAAAAACTAAATAAAGATCACAGCTCGCTACTCAACACAACAAAGGGAAAACCTCTCAGCTGGGTTAGCAGAACAGGCCTTTCATGAAACCTGAAGTTTTAAACTGGTTGATACAAGGGAGATTTGTGTCTTCATGTGGTCTAACCTGGCACGAAATGACTTTATCCCTGGATGTGTACTGGACTAAACCCCGTCCTTCTGGCTATAGTTGGGGCGTTTTTTAGTTGTTCTTCAGCTGCCTGATAAAAGTGAACCACCACTACGCCTTGATCTGGCAAAGTACTGAGCGTTTAGTCTCAGAACCTGTAAAGCACTTAAACACAGGCTTAGATTTAATCATCTGCGTAACTTTAACCCTGTGCTGAAGTGCCTGCTGGACCGGGTCCGAAGAGCTCTGTACGGTGCAGTTTGGAGCAGTTGACTTGATAAAATACAACCCTTTTAATGACAACTGACAATTCCTCCTTGCCTTAAGGGTGTGATGCCCTTGGCCGTGGGACTGCAAGCTGGAGCCTTTAGCTCTTAGTACTTCCCTGTGGCCAGAGGGAAAGCTACATTCCCTGACTCCATCCTTCTGCCCCCAAGATCTTATGACCCAGCCCTCCAGCCAGGTCGTTACACGCTCAGTCCCCTGCAGGATAACAGGAGTCAGAAATTCTGCCGCCCACGGCCCTGGGTTCCAGCTCAGGACTCGTTTGGAACAGCCAGAACCAATCCTCCCGCCCTAGCCGCTCTCCGAGCTACCTCCTACCTCTCCTCCTCCGGGCTCAGCTCACCAGCCTGCCGGAGGGGCCCTTTCTCCTCAGGCACCCCCCAACTGACGTCCGTCGTTTATAAGGCTCGGGTGCGTCCCTGCCTGCTAGGCTGCCTCCCTCTTGCTCAGTGGGTTCCCATCTCCCAGGTGCCCTTGGCGTGCCTCTGATAGTGCCCACAGGTGCCGGCTGTGGGGTCTCAGGGTGGTCATATGTGCAGATGGTCAGGCAACCGGCAGCAGGTAGTTAGGGCTCAAGGGGCTTAATCCCCCCCACGCACTCACTTCCCTCCAATTTGAGCTACCCCATGGCCCACGCCCAGCTCAGCAGGCACCGGGGACGGGGCTGAGCTGCCCCGGGGCAGGACAAGCAGGGGGAGAACCTGGGGCCTAGCGGCGTGAGGTGAGACGAGCCCTGGTGTGGAGCTGTGGGCAGAGTCGGCCCCGAGTGCAGGCCAGTGAGTCCATCCTGGGCTGGTGCCAGTGTGAGGGGGTGGAGAAGGGCTGGGGGTACCGAGGGGAACCACACAGCCACAGCCAGCTGTAGCTATTGGCACCGCCACACAGCTCCCCTGGCCCACCGCCTCCCCCCACAGAGCCCCGTATAACCCCCACTCCCTAGCATAGCCGCCCCAATAACCCTCCTTCCACAGCCTCCAACCTGCCCCTCACAGCCCAGCTTAAATCCAGCCAAGCCCCCCAAAAGGGGGCCGAATGTGCTGCCGCAGGTTGCTGTTGCGTCACACGGGGCCTTACGGGGTAGATGGGGTAGCCTTTACGCAAGCCACTAAGTGCTTGCCAAAGTGAGTAAGCTCATTGCTGTTGGGGGGCTCTATTCCCATGAGTAAGAGCCCACGCCCGGGGAGCAAGCGGTGCATAATCTAGCTCGCTGTCGGCCTGCTCGTAAACCAACACACCCCAGTGTGAAATAACCCCCAGCCAAGGGAAGGCAGGTTAAGGCTGTAATGTGAATGCAAAGCAGCGCCAGAGGTGCTCCAGAGAACCGGCCGAATTTTCCATTAACCCGCCAGGGGACACGGCTGGATTTCAAATGGCTTTGCTAGTCTCACATGCAGACATTATTACCTGCCTTCTGTTTGCTGGCCGTAGAGATCTTATCGGTAACTGCTTTTAAATTGACATGTGACGGGAGAACAAGCCTCCCGGCGTTCGGTCTGTGCAAAACGCCCCCCCCCCACCGCACCCACCCCCGCTCTGTGCTTTTCATCCGGTTCCTGTCTGAGCGGATGAGATCAGCACCCGGGCCCCGATTCAGGCAACCGGCCCTAATCAGGATAGCACTGGAGCACCTGCTCGTCTCTAAGTGCAAGTTTAAGCTTCTTTGACATCAGCTTGAAATGTAGTGGCTGTTCCTCGCGGAGCCTGGTTCTAGGTGCCGCCCGGAACAGGGAGGCGTTAAGCGTGCACTTAGATGGCTTTCTGAATGGGGCCCGTAATCTTTGGCTCTTTCAAGAACTGTTTCTAGAAAGGGGGCCCTGATCCCGGCCGGGGGCCCAAATAATAACTTCAGATTACCTTAGTGGCTCTGTTACGTCGTCTGTACGGGTCCTATCCTGAGCGGGTGCTAAATAGGAGCTCCGCGGCTCCGCAGAGGCTTGGGTGCTTTACGTAAAGTGAGTAATCCAGTCATTGCGGGGGGTGTTCACATCTCAGGGCGCCTGGGTAACTCCTGCATGTGCGGGTCGGAGCGTCACGTACGGAGAGCCAATGTCAAAGGGGAGTTCTGGTGCTGGATGGGTAAATGGGCTCTGTGGTCCTCCACCCCTAGGACGCCAGTATTTGTTGCCATACGAAGGGTGCTCGATGGCCTGTGGGGAAAGGGTTAGTTGACCGGTGTCTACGTCACAGGAAGTCACCGATGGCTAATGGGCACCCTTGGTGCCAGTCTCACGCTCGAGGTGAACGCTGGAGACAGACATGTAGGCTGCTCGTCCCACATGGGGTCTGGGCTCGGCTGGGTGGGACGGGAGCGTTAGTGGATGCTCCTGGAGGAATCTTGCCCTGCTGCCGCGTCTAGGACTGCGCTTGTTGTGTGGATTAGGGGAAAACATATCTTACCAGCAGCACGTGGGCCCCATGTCAGCAAAGCACTCGAGTGCAGGCCTCGCTCTAGACATAGGAGAAATCCTATAGCATGAATGAATAAATGAAGCATGTGCTTAAGTCAGGTCCTTAAAGTTAAGCAGGTACATAAATACTTTGCTAAACTGGGACCTGCATCTGCCCAGTGGTCTTAGTTGTATTGTGGTTGTGCTAGGAGCCCCAGCCCAGGAGGTCCTGTTAGGTTGGGCACCATACACCTCTGTGATAAGACTGTCTCTGCCTTACAATCCCAGCCTCTGATAGAAAACAAGTGGCTCTGAGAAATGGGGAGCAGCGGAGGACGGACGGACAATGCGCTGGGCCGAGATCACTATCGGAGGAATAAACAGCAGTCTCAGCCCGTGACAATGGTGGTGTTTTCTGGATTTTTACAGGGAGCTCCTCCCATGGAAAAGGGGCAGCATGGAGAAAGCTCAAAGAGACTTGATGGCAAACTGGATGGACACCTAAGTTTGGCACCCACAGCACAGAAAAGGCAGCACCTGGCTGCACGTTAGAGTTGACAGACAGTGAGGCTAAGACAGGGAGAGCCCTAGACGTAACAGCAAGAACTTTGTGTCTGATGAAGAAGGGGGAGCCAGGGGAAAGATACAATGAGGGGGATTAATTGGAAGATAAAATAAACACCCGATGGGTTCGTGTTGTCCCCATCATGCCACTGCCACATTCTTTTGCACTGTTTGGTATGAACAACATGGGAAGAGCAGGCAGACGCTGTAGGTTAGGAGCCAGGTGTATTGGCAGAGTTCTGTGAAAGAAGCTTGCATATTGCTTTCCTGCCCTAGCCCTGCCATTTGTCCTGGATTTTCATGATCTCCAAGATCCCAGCTCAGCAAGGTACCAGAGCACGTGCCCAACTTTAACCACTCTTATCTGGTCTTTCCAGGGTTCGGTGGAGAACTTTGTGGAAGTCACAGAGATGTGTCCCGTGAGCTCTCCTGCCTTAACGTTAAAGGCCAGAAGACTTTAAGCTTTGTTAAAAAAAATTTTTTCCCAAGGGGTTCTGAGACATTAGCATTAGCAAAAGCAAAATTTCAAACCATCTGACTTTAAAATCCCTTTCCCAGTCACTGTTCAGCTTTCACGCTCTTGAGCTGTTCATTTCACTTGTTCTCCATTCATCAGAGTCCCACAGGGTCGACACGATCTGGATTTATAATGCTAAAAAAGCACCACGTTTTTTGTACTAAAACACTTCAGGTTTTCTCTTTATATCTTAAAGAAGGAAAATGTGCACAAAGCTTGTTTTATTTCCCTGTACAGGCCACCTTCTAATACCTTTCCTATGTTTTGCAGGCAGCAGCAAAAAAGTTCTTTTTGGTGAAGTGTTTTGCTAAAGTGTTTGCCAAATCCAACTATTTGCACACCAAACTGAGATCCATATTCTGGCCTCTACAGAGTAATTGCTCCAGATTACACACTACAGGCAAGTTTTGGCCACTCGTTTTGTTTTGTTTTTTTTTAAAATCCCCCAGCTTTTCGTACGTGCAATAAAATATAACCCCCTCAGTGTCCCTGCTATTTGTTCGTGGGATCTGGTAGTGGTATGTGGATGAGGGATGTGCTCGTATACACAATGTTTGTCGGAGAGCTGCTTGATCACATGCAGTTGTGAAAAATCTGGCCCTGTGCACGCTAGAGAAAGCATAACTGTCCAGTGATCTAAATTCCTGACTCTTGGGTACCTGCCCATCCGAGGATGGCCCGATAGGTAGGGGATTAGCTGAGTTTAATTCCTGCTTTCTGCAGACTCCCTGAGTGACCTCACCTTGGGTAAGTCATTTAGTCCTTCTGTATCTCAGTTCTCCATCTGTAAAATGGGGATAATGGCACTGCCCTACCGCACCGGGTTGTCATGAGGATTGAAGATTGTTAGTTGCTTAGGGACTACAGTAGCGGGAGCCATAGATAGATAAATTCACAGCTTTGTCCTGAGGCACTGCACATAAGTGGAGAACACTGTGTATATAAATCAGGTGCCTCCCACAAAGCTGCTGTCACATTTCTCACCCATATGAAGCATCATGGCCACATGCTCTCATCCACAAACAACTCTCCCCCACCCCCATCTACAATTTCCCTCTGCTTAGACAAGAGCCCTACAAATGGCTGAGTTCCTCCTGTGAGCTACCAAGCACTGAGCTCCCATTGAAGTCAACAGGAGTGGAAGACGCTCAGCACCTTGCCATCTGAGATATCGTATCATGTCCGCCTTCTTTCTGTTCCTTGCCGTAGTCTCTCTGGTGTTGGCAGGAGAGCTTTCTTCTCTGCATCTCCTGTCATCTGGAGCACCCCCTGTATCTCCTCACATCTTCCACGCTCCGTCAGGTTCCTGACAGACATTTCTTTTCTCCCTGAGCAATCTCTCAACTCCTCTCTCTCTGATTTGATTTAGCTCTACGGCTTCCTTATTCCATTTGGGAAAGACCTCTGGGATTCCTTGTGTACAGAGAAGGTGGTGTCTAAACTAAACCAGTCCTGTAAATAGCTGCATCTGCCACAGCCGGTCGCATGAAGTGACATGACATGGGAAAGAGTACTTCTCTTTGCACATCTCCACCACGGTCTAGCTGCTTACCATATGGCAGGTGTACACTCGGCAGCTTTACCTGAAAACTTCTAAGCAGCCTGGGCAGTGACAAGAAAAACCCAGGGAAAGGCCAATATCCCTCCTCCATCGCCATTTTACAGAGGTCCTTCAGGCTGGACAATATCCCAGGGAGAGATGTGTTGTTTTTGTTTTTAATGAGCAATTGTAGTGGGAACAGAATGTACCTGGTTAGGCTGCAGGGGAAACATAACTTCACATTCTCCCACTGATCTGTCCTTGGGACTTAATCTCAAATCTGTTATCGCAGGCCCGATCAGACGTTGGGAGTCAGCGACTCTGGTAACAGGCATTTTGATATCCCTTCAGGCTATTCTTTCCCACGACCAGCTCTGGGTGGTTCAAGCCAATTAGTTTTCCCCATTAGTAATTGATTAAGTGGGGAGCCAGTTGGTTTGTTCTGGTTTCGCTGTGTATAAAGTCTCCATACGCTCCCGGGTGTTGCCTATCGCATCGCAGCCTCCCCATCTCTTGGCCGCGAGGAACCCTGGCAGAGAGAAGAGCAGGGATGAAATGGCGGAGTTGCCAGTCACAGAACTGATGGTTGACTCGGCCCAGTCCAGTGGCCGGTTTACCATCAGCACCCTGGTCAGCACCGAGGACAGCAGCAAACCTCCTTATGAACAGCCAGATGCTGCCATCTATGACAGTCTTCACCCCAGCCATCTCACCCACAGCAGCACTTTCTACATGAGGACCTTTGGCTACAATACGGTTGACGTTGTGCCTAGCTATGAACATTACGCCAACACGAAGATCTCGGAGGAAACCAAGAGAGTTAGACCCACCCTGGCAGATCTACATTCTTTCCTGAAGGTAAGCCCTGTAGCAGGACCGTACCTAGCATTGATTTACTTAAGCCGTGTCGTAGTATGTGTGTAGAGCAAATGCTCTGTAGGTACCCTACCTTTGTCCCCGCAGAAGAAAAACAGACTTTGAAACGAGCTTTCCGCAAGCACGGGCCATAGAAAGAGTCACTGAGTAACTGTGAACAAGGAGTGGAAAGCGTAATCTGTTCTTCAGCTATTTGCTAACGAACAACAACGGTGAAATGTGATGGCTTAGATCACTTCAAAAGATCCTCCAGCTGTATGGCTGACAGCCTACAACTTCCGAATGCTGAGGAGTCTCCTCCCACCAGGGGAAAATGTTGGCTGTTGAGACTGAAATATGAGGCAGATTGTCAGCTCATGACTCCATCAGCTTGTATCCCTGGCGTGAGAGGTCGGGGTAAATCACACTGGTTTCTAGGATGAAAAATGAATATTGCTGTAAAATGTATAATCCCAAACTGAACCTAAAACAAATGTGTGGTAATACTGTGGCCTAATCCCCTCTTGCCCACAATATTCTCTCGTCTATGACATTCTACTGCATATGACAAGGAAACTGTCTGCTTCCCTATAATAACATGGCCTTGCTTTCATCACATTCATGTACAATGAAATCTGTCTGTCTTCAGCCTCGGAATCTGTCCCCTCCTTGGCCCAGAATATACCATATCTGACTATCTTCAGAGCATATTTTCCCTCCAGGCATGGCAAGAGGGGGGTGGGAGTGAAGTGTAATCATCAGAATGGGGTTGCTGGGGAGAGGGGGGCTCTGACCTTAACTTTGTGCATTTAGGATGTATTTTTAATTTATACCAAGGGGGCTGAGCCCATGTAACTAGGTATCCCTTTTTAGCATTCTTTATAAATTCAAGCAAATAAAGAAAAGAAATGACCTGTCAAAGGACTTGCAAAAATCAGTTGCTTCCTAACGAAGCCGGGTCTGAGATCTCTGCCCATGAATCCTCATCACAAATGGTGGTATGAGGTTATGTTTCCTTGGCCCTTCCTTTCCTTTCCCGCGGGATAAAAGGAATGCTGCCGAAGTCTCTCTACACAGTTATGGTCATTTACCTTTACTTTGCAGCAAACAGGTGTGTTTGTGGGTTTTTATTTTCAAGCGAAATTAGCACAGCTGAAACTTCCTGGCTTGATGGACCTAGAGACTTACATCCTGTATTTATCTGGCAAACAGAATGACTATGGGCAGTGCAAGTTTTCCCTAAGCTTCCCCCTTATTTGGAGGGGCTACTTGTAGGGGGAAGAAATCTACATGGCCTGTAAAATCTCTGGCCATACAGGTATCTCTCTGCATCCCAACCCAGAATTGCATACTCTATTGCCTTAGTTCTTGACATAGTAGTCATGGAGGTTCAGTAATTTCAAACAAGGTGTTTCAAGTTCTCTTACTCAAGCTATTTGGAAGAGGGGTATGAGCAAGAGACAGATTCAAACAATAAAAAACTGCAGAGGCGTGTGAACAGACCTGTGCACATCCTATCCTTTTGAAACCTGCTGTCATACTGCCCTCTGGGCCTGGAGATTTTTGTGTTGTCTACACTGAAAGCTCCTTTTTAGGCACTTCAGTGCTGTGAATTCAGTGTTTTTTCCCAGGTGTCCTGCCACCTTCACTAAGGGACAGGTTTGTAAAAGTATGTAGGCCCCTAAAGATGCCCGTAGCTGCCTCTAAGGGTTTTCAAAAGCACCCAGTCACCTAAATCCCATTGAAATCACTTGTATCTTTAAGCACCTAAATACCTTTAAAAAATCCGGCCTTTAGTCTCTCTGTGCCTTTGTTCCCCATCAGTAAAATGGGGATAACAGCACTTCCTTGCCTCCCAGGATGGTGTGAAGCTAAATGCATTAAAGATCGTGATGTGCTCAGATACTATAGTGATGGGGGATGTGCCAGTCCTTAAGACAGATAGATTTTGAAAATCTCTCCCAGAGTTCCTTCTCTTTTTACAGCACTGTACAAAGATGAACTAACTGTGGAGCAAAAAAACCCAAAGTCTCCCCTCCCCACCTCTGCGACTACTGCGCTGCTGATGAAAAGCGCTACAGCCAAGCTAGATGATATTATTATTTGCACGTTCTGACTTACCGTATCTTAAGAAAAGCAGAAGTTTGTAGTGGTGGTGTTCATTATTTGCACGATGGTGGTGTGAACGGAAATCGGGGTCCCATGTGCTTGGTGCTGCACAGACATGCAGTGAGAGACCGTTCCTGTGCTGACACACCTTGTTAGCACAACTCTCTGCTTACCTCTAGAAGGGAGGTTCACAATTAAAAATTTCTAACTGGAGGGGGAAAATGGACAAGGTCAAATAGGTTCGCAGACATCTTCCTTTCTGTGCCCTGTTGTGACTTGATTTCTCTCTGCTTTCCCAGTCGGACAATAGCCGTCTCCACAACCCAGTGTACGAGCCCCAGAGAAGTAACGGCCTGAGTGACGAAACGGCTGAGGAAGATGTTGGTGAGGGTGGGGAAAAGCCTCTAGGCGAGCCTGTCCGATTTGGATGGGTGAAAGGGGTGATGGTAAGTTTTTTGTTGCCTACAGACCAGAAGAAAGAGCTTGCCATAGGGGCCCTATGCTGGCAGCAATTCTTGTACAGTCAGCTCCTGCCACCTTCATTCTCACTGACTTTTAACTCACTCCTCAGGCCATCCCATTGACTTCAGTGGAACTATACACCGGGTAATGTCTTAGGTCTGAAAGAACTCTTCTTCTGCCTGAGTTCAATGTTAAATCCATCTGCTTCAGAATAGCTTAGTGCAACAGATCTATGCAATTCTGATACTCTTGTATTCTAGCATGACCCATTATATTAAGCAACATGATGGCAGATGAAGTTCGAACTGGACAAATGTCAGGTGCTGTAACTAGTGAGGAAGGGGGTCCAGAGGCCATGGTGTTAGTCTAGGACTTTGGAGACCCAGGTTCAGTTCTGTGTTCTGCTACAGGCATTCTGTGCCTTACGGAGCCACAACGGGCCTCAGTGTCTAATCTGTAAAATGGAGATAATAGCATTTTCCTTGCTGTGAGCTTAAGTACATTAAAGATTGTGAGGTGTTCAAATACTATAGTAGCAGATAGATTTGAATAATTCTTGCACATTACTAGAATCTAACCTGACTGCATCTACCTGCAAATAGACCTGGGTATCCTTGTAGCAAGCGCGGGGATGTCTCTGTTTAAGGTGCAGCACCGGTGACGAAACCACCAAACAAAAGGCCAGGAATGGGATGAAAAATCACACTGAAAATATGTTCCTTGACCTATAATGAAATCAGATGCCCTCACCTGGAATTCTCTGTTCAGTTCTGGTCCCCCTATTTCAGGGAGCATACAACAGAAAGAGGGGGGTTCAGAGACCACTGATGAAATAATTAGGGGCATCCGAAAACTTCCATATGAAGGAAGTTGTAAAAGATTGGGACTGTTGTCGGAGATGAGACAGATAAGAGGGACGTGATAAAGTCTATGGAACGATGAATGGTCTAGAGATGGTGGATCAGCCATTTCTATTAACCCTTTCTAATAATACAAAACCAAAAGGGACATTCAAAAAAATGGAAAAGTGACACATTCAAAAATGATAACAAAGAAATGTTTTGGTTTTTTTAAAACATAGAACGCCCAACGAGCCTGTAGAAATCATTGCCACAAGGTATCAGAGGGGGAGAAGCAAGGTAGAGAGGAAGGGTGGGTGCTGGGGACTCTGATTCAATCCTCTGCTCTGCCACAGATTGCCTCTGTGATCTTGGGAAAGTCACTTAGGCGACATCTACACCTCAAGCTCGGGGTGTGGTTCCCCTGCTAGTGAGTGTATAAATAGCAGTGTAGCTGCAGTAGCACGTGAAGGCACGGCCGAGCCAAGCTGGGTACGTACCCACCAGTTTCAGGTTCGTAGACTCCAAGGCCAGAGGGGACCATTGCACTCATCTAGCCTGACCCCTCATGTGACATGGGCCAGAGACTGTCTATACAAGCAGATCTTTTAGAAAAAAAACCATCCCATCTTGATTTAAAAATGGTCAATGATGGAAAACCCACCAGAGCCCTTAGTAAATGGTTCTGATGATTAATGGCCATCACTGTGGAAAAGGTATGCCTTATTTCCAAGCTGAACGCTTGGCTGGCTGGGTATGTGGTCTGCATGTATTCTGCATGGCTCACTCCCGCAGGGTTGCCACTACCGTGGCTACACTGGTGTTTACACTCGGGCACGAGCAGGCAAGTCACACCCCAGCTTGTTCTCCACTGGAAAAACGGGGATAGCAGCTCTGGCCTGCCTCGCAGAGGTGTTGAGAGAGTAAAACCATCAAAAGGTGGTGAAGTGCTCAGCTATGGCAATGGAGTGACTAAAATCGATCGATCGCTGAGGCCAAGAGTAGCAGGATTCCAAATACGACTGGGAGGCAGTGTTGCCTAGTGGACGGAGCACTGGATTGGGATTCATGAGCCCTGGGTTCCATTCCCTGCTTTGCTGCGGGGAGGCTGTGGGCAGCTCATAGCACTGCCCTGTGCCTCAGTTTCCCCATCTGCAAAATGGGGATAATGATTCCGCCCTCCTTTGTAAAGCTCTTTGAGGTCTACTGAAGCAAAGTGCTAGCTAAGAGCTAGGCACTGATATGGATAACACTAACACACCAGAGAGACACTAGGAAGGATTTAAAAAAGTCTAGGAGGGAAATGGAGCCTCGTGCTTCAGGGCATAAACCAGCCTTCGACTGAAAGAGATTAGGAGGAACCTTTCCTGTGGGCAGGTCACTCCACTTCAAGGATCTCAAGCATTTGGCACTGGCCACCACTGCAGATCGGATACTGGACTTGAGGAGCCATGGGTCTGGGCCAGCAATTCTGCCGTTTCTATAATTGTCCTGGCAGCTGTGCAGACGACCACCTGAGATGAACGCTGCCTTTTTCCTTCTAGATTCGGTGCATGCTGAACATCTGGGGCGTGATTCTCTATTTGCGATTGCCCTGGATCACTGCCCAGGCGGGAATTGGTAGGTGAAGCTCCATTCTCGATAGCTACCAGTAGCAATTGTATTTGTGTGAGCGTGAGCCCTGACAGGGTGCTCGGCGCTGGATAAGACACATTGAAAACAGTCCCTCCCTTCTCCAGTGTTCTTAGGTCCAATTTGTAAAGATGTTCAGGGGTTACTGCGCCCCTGTCGCAACGCCTAACTGATTTAGGAGCCTAGATCCCATTGATTATGGGATTTTAGCTCCCAAGTGCCTACATCTCTTTGGAAAATAAGATGTAGGCTCCTAAATCACTAAGGCTTCACAACACACAGCTCAGCGACACCTAAAGACCTTTCAAAATCTGGGCATTTGTATCTACGGGACAGCAATGGAAAAGATGGGAGAGGGACGTAGGCAGAGACAGATGCAGTACAGAAATTGAATGCAGTAGAGGATATGGGCCCTTGTAGGCGTCAGAGAGGAAGTGGGGTGCGCGGAGGGTGATTTTATGGATCCAAGGAAAAGTGTCCGAGATGGTAGTGTTGTTTTCTTCACCAAGCTACAAAGCGAATCTGTCTCCTCTTCTCTGCAGCGCTCACATGGCTGATTATCTTCATGTCTGTGACGGTGACGAGCATCACGGGGCTGTCCATCTCCGCCATCTCCACCAACGGCAAAGTGAAATCAGGTAGCGCTCGGCACCCAACCGCTCCTTCCTTCTGTGGGCTCCCATCACCCACCACTCATCCCTGCTCCCTCCCAAGCCCTCACGGTCTGGTGCTTTGCTGACTGGCCTGGGATACAGCTCTGCTAAATGCCACTGAAAAGAGAGATGGAAAAGACCTCTGAGGCCAGTGGTCCCCAACCTTTTTGGCTCGAGGGCCACAAATATAATTTTTACAACCCTGAAGGGCCACTAGTCTCTGCCAGCAGCCTCCTGTCCCTCCCACTGCAGCCAGCAGGAAGAAGTTCAGCACGAAGCATCTCCTGTCTCCCTGGCTGCAGCAGGGAAACCGTGAGCTCCACCTGGGTCCCTCGGCAGCAGGTCCCTTCTGCAGCCAGGGGGATTGGAAATCAGTGCTCGCCTTTCTCTGGCTCCAGCAGCGACCCCACAGCTTAGCGATCCAGGCGGAGTGCTTTGCCCTGCTCCCTGCTGGGAACCACTGTCTTAGGCCGTGTAGTCTGCCCCTCATCTCTCTGCCCTGGACAGGACTGTTCCCAATAGGGTGCTTGATGCATCTCAAGAAAGTTAGGGGGCTCATCTTACCAAAAGATCATGAGCTTCCAGTATGATGGTGGGCAAAACATTTGCAGGTATCCATAGGGGCAAATCAAGCAGGGGGTAGATAATGCTTCTGTGTACATCAGTGGGGAAACCTCGGCTGGAATATTGGTGTCCCGTTTGGATGTCCATACTTGTGAAAGGACGGTAAAAAATCGGAGAGCGTTCAGAAAAGAACTGCATGAATTCATTTGTGGGCTGCAACACACGCCTCGTAGTGAAAGACTTGAGCTCAAATCCAGGGCTTCGTTTGTAATGAAAGAGGTGCGGGGCTATGAACTGCTATGCCAAGAGGTGCCGAGGCTCAGCCCCGCAAGCCCTGGACAAATTAAGCACTGGCTCCATCTATTTAGCTTATCAGAGACGGTTAAGCGGTGATTTAATCCTGGTCTACGAGTATGTAGCGGGGAGAAGCTATCCGACACCAGGGGGTGCTTTAATATAATAGGCGAAGGCGTGACAACATTTTAGGGTTGGAAGTGAAGTCAGCAAAGCACAAAGTGGAAATAAGAGGCCACTTGTCAACAGAGATGGTGACTAACCATTAGACCAGCTCACCCGGGGACATGGTGGATTCTCCATCACTTGGACTCTTTGAATCAGAAGCGGATTCCTTTCTAAAGGATACGCTGTCGTTCAGCTACACGTTACTGGCTTGGTTCAGGGATCACTGGGGGAAATCGGGCTCAGCCAGAAATTTCCTAGGATGGGGCTCAGGGTCTCTAAGTAGCAGAGGCCACGTTCGAAAGGCGTGCAGTGCATGTGGGTCCTTGCCAAGCCGCCACCTCTCTTAGTGGCTTGGGATCCTGGAAAGTAGGGAGCTGGGCATGGAGACGGCCTTTCCGGTGGGAGGGGATGGGGCAAAGTCCTGGATTGGTCCTGGTCTCTCTGATGACGGGGCGAGGAGTTCTGGTCTCTCTCTCAGGTTGGCAAGGAAGGGGGAGAGGGCCTGGTCAGCCCTGTTATCCCCAGTGGGACAGGTCCCAGGTGGTCCCTCTCGCCTAGGGTCGGTCCTTGGAGATGGGGAAGAAGCAGGGATAGAAGCTGTCAGTGACTGGCTGGAGGGGAGGTGGCTTCTCCTGGACTCTGGCCCCTGGGATCCCGGAACCCAGCTCCCTGCTTGCCAGAACCCTGGACCGCCATCTCTTCAAGCTACCTCTTCTGCTTCGGCCAACGCTGGGAGGAGAGACGGCGGCTCAGCCAGGACGTTCGCATGCCTCTGCAGTGGCATCTGTGACCGGGGGGCAGTCCTGGGTGAAACTGAAATACGAAATCTCTGAAGTGTTAACTGCAGGTTCAGCCCGGTTTTGTCTTATCCACACCTAGTTCCCCCGTGTCTACTTCAAGGGTTTGCTCCTGGCTAGTTCTAAGTCACTGTTCCAGTCTCTCTTCAAACCCTTCCTTCTCCTATGCAGTGATTTATTAGCGCAAAGTTAACGCTTTTAATTAGAGGCGAGCCTGATCCAAAACCCCATCCAGACTCCCCCGAATGCCGATGTTCAGATCCTGATGAATCGCCTGCTAAAATGTTTAGCATCTCTCCCATCTCCTGTGTCATTGTCACTCAGCTTGCCATAAAGCCACTGTCCTCACACACAGCATGCCTGGATCTAGACAGGCGTCTGCCATACAGGCCAGTGTCCTCCTTGTAGTTAGTTTGTGAGGAGCACAAAGAGTCATGAAGTGCGTGTAGTTTGGCTCCTGAATATGTGTGATCTGCTCAGCGTGGACCCTGCCTGGGGCATATTTACTCACTAGACTTTCTGGCGTGTGTTAGGTGGCACGTATTTCCTCATCTCAAGAAGTCTCGGTCCGGAGCTGGGTGGTTCCATCGGTCTAATATTTGCCTTTGCGAATGCTGTTGCGGTGGCCATGCACACGGTGGGCTTTGCAGAAACTGTACGTGATCTGCTCCAGGTAAGGAATCAGAGGCATAGGCGCCAATTTTGGGAAGGGGGGGCAGCACCCACAGCAAAAACTAGCGGGTGCTCAGCACCCACTGGGACGTTCAGGATGATAAGCTCTTGATGGAGTCTGCCGATCAGTTGTTTCACCCACAGACTGTGGCCGCAGTGTGTCTTACCCACCCGCCCGGCCACTGATTAACTGTTTGATTTCATCGGGTTACATCAATCAGCTGTGTATTGCTGTTTCCCTGGGCAGCCCCCCCTTGCTCTGGCAGGGCAGGGCTGATTCATTCTGGCCCCAGACCCCTGCTCCAGCCTCATGGCCAGGGAGGGGGTCCAACTGTCAAACCATGCCCTCCCCCCACTGTAACAAAAACTCCCCAACAGCTCAAGGAGTTAGGGTTGGGCCGGTTGCACTGGGCATTCGCACACAGCGCCACCAGCCCCTGCTGCTCGCCTGGGGGCTGGGGCCACCCGCCTGCAGTGCCTCCCCTCCTCCCACCTGCATCAATTTGTGCCTCCCTCGGCGATGGCACGTGCGTGGCTGCAGCTCCCAGCCAGGCTCCCTCCAGCCCCAAGCTGCAGGTAAGTCCCGGAGGGACCCGACTAGACTTGGGCTAGGGCTGGGAAGGGGGTTGGGGTGGTGTGAGGCCCCTGGCTGGAAAACTGGGCACCCCCGAACTCCGGCCTGCTGCCTCCTGGCCCTGCCACCCATGGACCCTTCCGCCCCCACAGCAGTCCCAAACCTGCCCTGCCGCCCATAGACAATCCCCCAACATGGTCCTGGTGGCAGCAGGGTCAGGATTGGGAATGGTTGGGTACAGCCTGCTGCCTCTGGCCTGCCCGATCCTGTGAGGGTGGGAGGGGTGGAGATACAGTAGGGCACCCACTGGCAAAACCAAAAGTCAGCACCTTTGATCAGAGTTGTTTCATGATATGCCTCCATGGCCCACTCCCCCCCCCCAATCCCATCCGCAAGGACTTGTACCCTGTCAACATTTAGGTCCCTCTTATAGGCCAACAATTGTCATGTTGCCAACAGTGAATCTAGATGTACAAAAAACTTGTATTTGTTCTTCCTCTTTCCCCTAACCTTGTGTCTACTTGCCTGTCACTGGATGTTTTGCTCTTTGCGTGCCATTGTCTATGCTGCCATAAGCAAATTAATAATCAGTGATCAATTCATTAATCACTTATAGCCACTGATTAGGAATCAATACTCAAATCAATAATCCCCAGCAATCAATAATCATGGAAATTAGAGGCGACCCTTCCCTGTTTGCTCCTCCATTCCACGTCTGCCAGTTCAGGATTGCTCCATACGGCATGTTCCTGTCTGGTTTGAAATGGGAAATTGTTTGTTTAATTATGCACATTTGTTTTAAATATCGTTTTTCAAGCTGTTTATTTCAGAAATACAAGTCACTTTACAGATCCTTATCTTGAACACGCTCAAAATTATATAGAGCCATCCATTCACACAGCACTATATGGAACATAGTAAGACAGCCCCAGCACTGAAGAGCTCACAGTCAATAGTATGTCCATGTTTTAATGTGAAATATAAGTCTAGAAAAATACCAGGAGACCTGATTTAGGGTAACCCCCCTACTGAAATGACTTAGCTTGTTGAATGTTGGTACCGAAGAACGATGGCTCGATAGTCCCCTTATGTAATTATTCTCTCTTTATTTTAATAAGAAGAGGAATTAAAAAGTACAGAAAGACAGAGGGAAGTGAGGGAATTGAGTGCTGTCTGAATGGTTAGTCAACTCTGCCATGAGCTTCCAGAACTGCAGATTGCTGACTTGAGCTTCCTTTCTCAGGAGCACAACGCACCCATTGTAGACCCCACAAACGACATCCGCATCATCGGGGTCATCACAGTGACAGTGTTGCTTGGGATTTCCTTGGCCGGAATGGAATGGGAAGCAAAGGTAATGTTTCAATTGTTAGGATGAACTTAGGAATTTCCATACCACAACACGACAATGGTCTATCTAGCCCACTATCCTGTCTCCAATGGCAGCCAACACCAGTTGTGTCAGGGAATAGTATAGCCACACCCTCCCTCCAATAATGCACCTAATAGCAAGGTTCTGACCACCAGGAGAAATTCTTCCTGACCCCTCCCGATGGTCAGTTTTTGCCCTGAAGCATAAACATTGTCAGTCCAGATATAATTTTCTTCTGACTGTTGCAACTGCAGACACTATTCTCATTCATATGAATATACAAATCTCTCTTGAATCTTATGAACATGTTTACCTCAATATTGCCCTTAGCCTGGTTCATTTAGTCAGATGTTACAGGTTCTATTCGTCTCCTTTAGCTAGCCACAAAAGCCTGTTGGCCAAGGAAACCTAGAGAGACAGACAAACACAGCAGACTGTGCTAGGCACGTCTCAAAGTTCATGCGGCATCTTGTAGTACAGGTCCAGCCAGATCTGATGCCTAGCTCAGCCTGAGGGATTGGATGAGATCCATCTGGGCCCAAATTTAGGAGGGGCAGAAAACTTGGTACAGAAGCGATGTTGGGGGAAGGGTACAACATGCATCACTCCTTTGCTGTAGCATTGGGGTAGAGAGCAGCATTGCAGCTTGGAAGGAATGTACAGGTTACTTACCCCGACCTACTAGACACGAGGGCAGAATGTTGCTTCGGGGGGCCTGTTTGCAGCGTTCCGGTGGGAAGATAGGTGAAACCTAGGTAGGAGTTGTCTGCATGTACTTTTCACTGCAGCCCCTCGTGCAGAGTTCGCAGCATGTATTCAGCCAGCAGGTTGTTCAGCTGGATTCTTTTGGTCTCTCAGGCGCAGGTGCTGTTCTTCATAGTCATCATGATTTCCTTCTTAAATTACATAGTGGGCACGGTGATCCCAGCCTCCGAGGAGAAGCAGGCAAAAGGATTCTTCAGCTACCGAGGTAGGTCCCAGCGGTGATTCGAGGCAGGAGGTTGGAGGCAATGCTTACTGGTGCTCATGCATGGCTGGGAGACCCAGCATGAATGAATGAAGTTTGCAAGTAAGCCAACGAACAGTCAAAGAGGAAGACAAATGCATTCCCTATCAGAAGACGGAGCATGGTCCAGTGGTTAGGAAGGCAACCTGGGAATGGGGAAAACTCAGGTTCAATTCCTTGCTCTGCAGCAGACTTCCCGTGTGACCTCAGGCAACAGTCTCCATGCCTCAGTTCCCCATCTGTACAATGGCAATCATAGCCCTTCCCTACCTGACAGAGGCGTCGCGAGGATCAATACATTAAAAGGTTGTGAGGCATTTGGATGCTATGGTGATGGGGCCAGATATGTACAAAAGCTGGTGAGGATGGATTTTCAGTGTATACATTAATTTTGTCAACTGGAGTTGAATTCTAAAGATGATGGTGGAATGGGAACAAAACCACAGTTAAGGATGCACCGGAGTTTCCCATTCCACCGGACTCTTATTTATGATAATGCACTAGTAAATGTTCTCCAGCACGGGTCACACAATGAGGATGTCTCGGTGTTCTCACCATGATCTCTGCTGTTCCATTTTGATGGCGAGGTCACTTTGGTGTGGATTATGAGGCTTTTGGATCAGCATGGTACTATTGTACCAGTATGATCATGGCTTATTTAGAAATGTAGATGGCTGCTCTAGTACAGCCCTGAACTGAATGCTTCCATGCGGTCGCTTTGTTCCCAAGGACGTGGCTGGTCACGATTAGTCTATAGTACGGCAGCATGCAACGGAAATGTATCTCGCACAGTCTGTGATGTGCTGTAGGGAAAATAGCATCTCACTCTGGCCTGCTTATTCCGAGTAGGAGCTGTGAGGTAGCGAATAAGACTTCCAGGAAGACTGTGCCACTTTTCTGCTTGTTCTGCTGAATGTTTGCAAGACGCTGGAGAGCCATAAGGCTCTACATCCGGAGCAGATAGGGGAATGCTCCTGCAAGTGTACACGAGATGGGCCCAGCCCGGGTGGTGAGGAACCCGGCCCAGTACAGGTTTCACTCCGGGGCCCTGCAAACCCCTTTGGACCCTCATTCTGTGTAAAAAGCGGCAGACCTTGGTGACCCCTGAGTTCTTGTGGGTATCCTTTACCAAGCACACGAGTCCTGCCTGAGTCTTGTTTTCATAAGCGCTGAGCATCCCCAGATCCCATTGATTTCAGGTGGAGTAGTGGATGCTCAGCATTTTGGAAAATTAGGCCCCCAGGTGTCTTCACTGCTGGGGATAAAATATGCTGGCATTTGTCAAAGAATAAATGGTAATTAAGACATTAGAAGGATCAAAATGAATGGGCTGAGCCCGGCTACTTGCTGCAGTCTCACAGAATGCCCGTTTATTGCCAGGGAGAGGGCTCATCGCTGAGAGAGTGGATCCATTGATGGATCAGTGGATGAAACAGCCGTGATGAAATGCTTCTCTTTCATTCAGAGAGTTATTCCATGGCTGCGGGAATAATTCTAATTCTCTGGATCACAATCTCCAGACAGACAGTAGCAGAATATCTTCCTTTTTATAGCCAAAAGCATCTTTCATTTGGATTCACCCACCGTCCACTTTAAGGCCTGATCCTATAATCGATTGAGGGGTAGAAAGAAGAGCAAACAAGAAATTAGCTCATGACGCATCCTTTCCCAGCCCTTCTTAGACTTTGGGTGGTCGGTGTAGACCTTGATTCCACAATCAGATTGGCATGAGCAGATCCATATGCCAGTGCAGGAACCCGGGCCTAGATTTTTAAAGGTATTTGGGACACCTTTTGAAAATGGAATTTAGCCACCTAAATCATGTGGGCCTTGCAACGCGGCGCAGAGCAATGTTTTTAAATACCTTTAAAAATCTGGACAGCAGTGGTTTTGCCGACACGGATCTACTTGCAAAATCAGGGTCTTAGAGGGAAATTCTGATATAACTTTATGACAATAAAACACGTAGCACATTTGAGGGTCCCATAAAAATAACAATAGAACTTTGCCAGGTTGCATCTCAATAGCCGTTTCTCTCTGCAGCTACCGTTTCAACCATTGCCTTTAAAATGAAAGAAACGTGATAAAAATGATCTTGTAGACTGGAATTGATGTAGAAAAATTTCCCCCCTCCGCAGCTGATATTTTTGCTCAGAACTTTGTGCCACATTGGCGTGGACCCGATGGCAGCTTCTTTGGTTTGTTTTCCATTTTCTTTCCGTCTGCGACTGGCATCTTGGCTGGAGCCAACATTTCAGGTGATTTGAAGGTAGGTTTTTACTACTCCTATATCCAAAGGACAAAAGGCAGAGGTTGGGTGCTATAGGCAGGAATGAGGGGGTGCTGGTAAAGCTCTGTGTGTTAGAAACAGGCAAGCTCTTGAGGTGACAGAACTTCCTTGCTTGGCTTTTGATTTTGTAAATCCAAGATCAGGCACAGTTTTGATCCAGGTCCCACTTTACTTGCATAATTTTTTGGTCAATCTCTGTTTTAGAGCTGGCGCAAATATTTTTATTTTCAACAAATTTTATCCCAGTCTTGAGAGAACAATAAAAATAAAAACATTTTAAAAAATCACAAATGTTTTACTTGTTTTTCAACATGCAACAGAACTGATTGACTTCTTTTATTTGAACACAAAATTCCAAAAAATGGTCTTGGACTTTTTTTTTTAACTGAATTTCCAACTAGCTCTACTCAATAGGTTGTTAGGTCCTGATCTCGCAGCCTGCTCTGTATAGGTGGCCCACATCACACATATAGAGGCCCAGTGACGTAAACTCAGGGATCCAATGCCCAAAGTCTCTTGCAGGATTGAGGCATTAGATTGCTCGGTGATGCATGCACTGCAAGACTCTAACTAGAATAGACTAGAGTTAATGCTGGGCTATCTACATTTATTGCACAAGAATGGTTGAACAGATTTGGATAAATCAGTTGCCCATGCAACAAGTTGAACTATTTTTGAGGTTAGGGAAAGTTTGGTAAACTCTGTTTCTTAATTTCCACAAGTCTCTGCCCTTCCTGACTGGGGCATGAGGGCCAAAATAATGTGAGGAAGTCCATTCTTTCAGAAGTTTTGAGCTAGCTGCAGATTAGGAATGACTGAAATCTCTCCTAAGAGCCTCGGCTCAGGAGATTCCCAGCTCGTTTTGCATCCCAAACCAATTTCAGATGGTTTGGCTGCATCAGTTATAGATGGGCCCAGTGTGGTGATCTGGACTGGTGTTCCGAACACCCCAAAGTTCTGAGGCTGTTTGGATCCAAGGGTTTAGGTTGCATGATACGTGGAATCACCGTCCTTCTTAAAGAGGCGGGGTTTATTAAAGACAAGAGCAACAAGCTATAGACACAGACAAACAGGCGTTCACACAGCCCAACTCCCAGCTTTGTCTTCCTTCTTCACCAGGGATCACACCCTCCCTTGTAAAAATGTGTTTCTCAAGTTCAAGTTTGGGCCATTTCTGGCGCCTCTGAGGTTTGTCTATCCTGACATCTGTGTAGTTGATTTTGTACCATAGGCCTTACCATACTTTTGATCTTAATTCCTCCTGTGCCACTGACCCATCGGGCAGTCTAGTCCCTCTATTGATTAGAGTCACTCACTGGTTGTGGATGTCAGTGTCTTCAATATCATCTGTCACTGGCACTTTGAGTAGATTAAAACAACATTCAGTACAACACACTCAGCGATTTCCAGCCCATCAATCCACTTCCTCTCCAAACATTGAGCACAGGAGGTGGGCTTTGCGGAGTACCCAGCAGGTTAAGAAATACAGGTTATGTCTACAGTGACGGCGGCTAAGTCACCTCCGTCAGATCGACTGAGCGGTCAGTGAAGACCCACTCACTCGATCCAGAAGTCAACATATTTAATCAACCCCCGCAAGTGGCATAGCGCTGCGTTGACGGAACCGCGGTTCCCATCGGCGCAGTGCAGTGAACACGGTGCGCAGAGAAGTGCAGCAGTCGACAGGAGTTACGCAAGTTCTCTGTGTACTTTGCGTAACTCCCGTCGACTGCCGCTGAATTGCGGAGGTAAGTGTAGACCACGCCACGGACTCTGGACAATGCAAGTGTTGGGTTGTTGTACTGTGGTTTTGAGTACCTATGAGCGTTTTCTCTTCTGAGAGCTACAGAAAGGAAAGGTAATTTTGCGGTGTCCGTGGAATGCTGCTGTGTAATTCTGTGATTCCCTTCTTTAGGATCCAGCTATAGCCATTCCCAAAGGCACCTTGATGGCTATATTCTGGACTACAATATCCTATCTGGTTATCTCTGCTACAATTGGTAAGTAACCTGCAGAGACTCCATCAACGGGGGCGATGGGGAAGTGGTCTATTATGAATCGTCCATGGTTAATTAAATGCTTTCATGTTCATTAGGGCAGGGAGCAATTCCCAGTTATTAGGAATCCTGGGGCCCGTGGATCCTTGATTCAGTATGTCTCAGATATCCATTCTGATTCTCGGTACCAGGATGGGTGCGTGAGGAAATGTATAGAGGCTGGTGGGCAGGGGGGAGGATGGCAGGCAGAAACTGCAGAAGGAGGTTGCGGTTGGACGTGGTGTTGGGGTTTTGGAAGACAATGGGAGCATTTCGCCTGCCTTCAGGAGACCTACGTTGATACCGGATTTGATGGTCACAGCTTTGGTGCTCAATTTTTGCCATCCATACTCGTATTAGTAAACACTTACCTGATGCAGTTACTTAGGTGAGCAAGGTGCACAATCTCACATGTAGCGACTGGTCCCGCAGCTGCTACCTTTGGAACAACCCCAACAGGGACTGTCTCCACATTGCCAACTCTCACGATTTTATTGCATCCCTAGCCAGTTTGGGGTGTTTTAATTAGCTGTATCGTGAAAACACGACAAAAGTCGCCAATGCCCAAGGATTCCCTTATTCAGAACATCCCCATCTCTCCTTTTGCCAGTGGGGCTGATGCCAGTTTGACGGCTGCCTTTCCCTACAGTTTATCTGCACGTGGGGCGGAGGCTGCCTTTCATATCCTTGAGTCCCAGCGCCTTTTTCATTACAGATTAAGCGCTGGATTGATGCCAGACTGAATGGCTGCTCCCTATGGTTTGGGCAGCTGGACAGGACAGAGGGACTGAGAGGAGCAGCAAAGACCCCGGTGAAAGGAGGATGAGGCGGATGAGGGAGAAGGGGGCAGATTTAGGGGTGCAGGGGATGTAGTGGACAGTGATAAGGGTGGGTGATGAAGGGGTCAGGGGGCAGCTCCACCAGCTGGGGAGGGGTGGGGAAGGAGCGTCCTCTCCTAGCAGTCAGGGAAGGGTTGCCGACTCTCACCCTCGGTTGCAAGTCATGGGACATGGCTGCCTGCGGGAAAAGCTGTTGTGTTGATGCAAGAAGCTCCTCTGATCCTGTGATTTTCGGGGCGAGGCAGAACTCTAAGAGCCTCGGGGCTGAGGACACAGACTTCTGCCACTGAGCCCAACCTTCGTGCACCACCCTATAACAGAGAGAGGGTCCTGCGGCAGCAGGAGGCTCTGGTCGATGGCCCTAGTTGCCATCACAACACTTCCCTGCCTCCTGCTGTCTTTGGATGTCTGTGCTCGGGATCTGGGCAGAGGAGAAACCCTGGGGCAGTGGGAGATAAGAGATGGGGGGATCTAGGACAAGCTGCTGCAGGGTCCAGAGCCCTGGATTGAGCCAAAACTCTTCTCTGGCTTCTGCTTCCCTGGGACTTCTCTGCTTGTGATCCGGGCAGGGGAGAAGCCTGAGAAGCGGTGGGAGCAGTGCTTACTTTGTGCAGGGTTGAGTCCTGGCACCTCTGGGCGTGGCTGTTCCTAGCCCCACCACCCCTGGGCTTGCCCCGGCAGTTATGAAAGTAAAAAAAATTGCTTGAGCGCCAGCATCTCTTTCATTGCATATTAAGTACTGGTTGGGAGACGGGGAGGTGGTGCTGCAGGGTCAAAACAAGGGGAGAACCCTGGCTGGCAGTAAGGCAAGGTAGGATGGTCGAGGCAGTGATAGGAAATGGATGGCAGTTCCCGTAGCTCCACCGAGCAGCCCGGGAGAGGCATGCATTTTTGTGTGCATTAAAGGTCGGCGTTTCATCCTGCAATTATCTGACACCCGGGTAGCTGGAAGAGTAGAGGGGAGTTCAACAGTCAAAAGACTAGCTTGAGGATTTCATTTTTGTTTAATCTCATGATTTTTTGAGATCTGACTCAGGGGTTTGTCCTCCCGAGGGTGGCAGGGCTGCCGTCTCCAAAGCATCCAACCCAGGCTTGACGCCGGGCCTACGGTGCACTATCCATGATGCAGGACTTGGGGGCTTTTGGAGGTCCTGGGTGGATGCCTGCCCAGCGTGCACATGTCTGACAAAGCTGAAAGTTACTTTAAAAACAGACGTTAGTACAGGGTAATTCCAGGAGCAGCCGGTAACTTGAGACACTGGGCAAAATGAATAGGAAGTCTGTGATGGCCACCACCTTGGTCTCCAGGGAGGAAACCATAAGCTTCTACTGCTTGAGCTAAAGCTCTCTAGATGGCGACTGTGACAGACTTATATCCTCTGTGGACCAGGCCCAGAAGGGCACCTGTAACACACACCCAATAGTGGGCTACAATTACTCAAGGCCATTTGCATCTGGGTGTTATGCACCATAGTGGAAAAGCCAAATGGGACGTGAACGGGAGCTGTTCCCTTCTAGGTGCCTGTGTGGTACGTGATGCCTCCGGGAGCTTGAACGACTCCATCCCCCTTGGCTCCCCCGGCTGCGAAGGACTGGCTTGTGGCTACGGGTGGAACTTTACCAAGTGTGCTCAGAAGCAGGGCTGTCGCTATGGGCTCAGCAATTACTACCAGGTACTGGCTCTCTGCTACGCTCCGCAGCATGGCCTAGGAGCCTCAGAGTGGGTTGGTCGCTCTGGCCCGAGGTGCAGAAAACCAGAAGATGCCGCTGGCTGGTGGTTCTCACCCCGGCCCTCCCCCAGGTCCTTTGCTTCGATCGGTTAGGTCTGCATCAGTGCCCCTCGCGGCGGAAATATTAGTCGCGCCCCACTGCAGCCTCCGAGGGTGACCGGATGGTTGCCTGAATTGCTCTTTCTAACAAGGAACTGGAGACAAATGAGGAAGGGTCCTATAGACACCAGGAGCCTTCACCGCACAGCCTTGAGTCAGCCCCAGAGCCTTCTGTGAAGTGAAGCGGGGTCTGGTGGGGGCAAAGGAGCCATGTGGCCATGTAACGAAAGGCTATATTGTAACGCGTATGCACTAGAGGGCTGAATTAAGGTTGCACAGGCAGTCTGATACTGGCACTTCCTACTTTCTCAGTACTTGCCACTGCAACCTTAATAAGGTTCTTTTGATGGAGGGATTTGGGGGGGAGGCTTTAATAAATGGAGCTCTGAGGAGCTCAGAGTGGTAGCTCTGATTCCGAGGTTTCCAGGGCGTGGAGCCCAGGCTGCGAGGCAAGGGTGATGCTGAAGTGATCCATCTCCTCCGGGTTTTTTCTGTAGAGTATGAGCATGGTGTCTGGATTTGCCCCCCTGATCACGGCTGGAATCTTCGGGGCCACCCTCTCCTCGGCCTTGGCCTGCCTCGTCTCAGCGCCCAAAGTCTTCCAGGTGAGACAGTGGCATGCGAAGGGGACCACGAAAACGTCTGCAGGCCTGTCCTCCTTGTAGATAGCAAATACGGGTCCCTGGCAAGCTAGCAGGTCACTGGAGTGTCAGAGCCATAATTACAGACTGCGTCTCTCCCGCACGTAGGCACTGTAAGTTCTGTAACAAGATGAATAATCACCATGTTTAGGTCCCGCAATGCATCGCTGGAAATTACCAGCTTTTTGGACATGTTCTTTAATCTGATGCTTCTGCGATTTTGCCTGGATCTTTGTCCCACCTGATCCCACCATGCAGTGCAGCCCATGAGCTGGGGGATATGCACAACGCTCACTTCTTTTGCTTCTTACTTGTGCTCATCCGAAGGGGCTAGATTCTCTCCTCAGTCACTCCCGTGTGGTTTCTTTCATGGCAGTGGGTTTGTAAGAATATCGATGAGGCAGAATGTAGCCCATTGCTTTTGTTCATGTTATTAATTAGGACAATTAAGGTGACACCTGCTCGTCCCATAGCGCCATCGGGGTGGCCGTGCCCCATCAGCAGAATCCAAGGGTCTGTGCTAGGGTTGTTACCACCGATATGGGAATGAAAGTCAGAGTTATTACAATGAGCTTTTCCAAAGTGACGGGGACCTGATAGCAGGAATGAGCAAACTGGTTCTAAAAATATAACAACCCTCTAGAGTGGAGGCCAAATTCTGTTCTCTCACTGTTGTAAACCTGGAGTGAATCTACTGAAGGCCAAGCATATCTAATGAGCCAGTAGAAGTGCCTGGAACTGAATCCTAGTTCAATCAATTCCCAGGCTATGCTTTCCACGATGCCCTGAGACTCTGCTCTAACCACTAGCTTGCAGTGCCTGTCAAGTATAGAGGACATATATTTCTCTCCACAGTGCCTGTGCAAGGACGAGCTCTACCCTCTGATCGGCTTCTTTGGGAAGGGCTATGGGAAGAATGAAGAGCCCATTAGGGGTTACCTGCTGACCTACATTATAGCCGTGGGATTCATTCTTATCGGTAAGGCTGCCGGATCCAGCGGGTAGTTTTCTCTCCTTTGTTCTACAGGCTGATTAATGATCAGTGTAGTGCCAGGGGCCCATTTCTTTGTCCGATCAACTTACTGCCAAATTACTACCTTCTTCCACCGTGGCATGAAAAATGGCTGCCGGTTTTCTGCACAGAGGAGGCCAGAAGATAAAAGTATATTATACCAAAGGATGAGCTCAAGGTAGATTGTGAGAGCCTAACTCTGCCCTCGCTTACACCGGCTTCACACTGCTTGGCTAGCCTAGAGTGAAGAGACTCCAGAGTTACACCCAGGAGAGGGGAGATCAGGCCCCGAGTTTGTTCCAGGAAGGTCAGAAATATGTCGAATCTAAGAGAGTCGTGTCCTTGGCTGAGCAAGAAGATTCGGGTGGCTGCTTCTCCAGTTGTACTGAAACTGGAACAGCCAAACCACCACTGGGCACAATTCCCTTCTAGAAGCAGTGAGCTCGGCAGGGTATGTGTTAAACCAATAAACCACTGCTGCTTTATAGCTGGCATTTGATCTTGACGGAAGGGACTAATCCTTCCCCACGTGCGTTCTAATATTAGGGGGAGTGTCCTTCCAAAACAAATACCCAGGGAAAGATAGAGTTGGGAGTCCAACTAATATCCAGTGGCTCCTAGATATCATGTTGATAGGCACCTTAGAAATCCCTTCAATATCTGGAACAATTCACCAGGGCTCTCATAGGCTCATAAACTCATAGACTTTAAGGTCAGATGGAACCAGCAGGATCATCTAATCTGACCTCCTGCACATCACAGGCCACAGAACCTCACCCACCCACTTCTGTAATAAACCCCTAACCTCTGGCTGAGTTCCTGACACCCTCAACTCATGGATAAAGAGTTCAAGTGACAGAGAATCCACCATTTACACTAGTTTAAACCTGCAGGTGACCCATGCCCCATGCTGCAGAGGAAGGTGAAAACCACCCAGGGTCTCTGCCAGTCTGACACGGAGGGAAATTCCTTCCTGACCCCAGTTATGGCAATCAGTTGCACCCTGAGCATGTGGGCAAGGCCTTTCAGCCGGATACCTGGGAAAGAATTCTCTGTAATAACTCAGAGCCCTTCCCATCTACTGTCCCATCACTGGCCAGTGGAGATACTTTGCTGCTACAAGTCGCAGTTTCTCCTCGATTTTACTCCCTCCCATTCTCAGAGGCTTAGGTCGGCCACGGTGTAGCAAATGCGCTAATGAGCTGTCCCTCTCTTTCCCACCCCTGCAGCTGAATTGAACACGATTGCCCCAATCATCTCCAACTTCTTCCTGTGCTCGTACGCGCTCATCAATTTTAGCTGTTTCCACGCCTCCATTACCAACTCGCCGGGTGAGTGCTCACTGCTTTGTGGCTCACTCGCTACGCCTATCGTGTTGGCTTTGAGGCAGTTTCAGGGGTCTGAGCTTTACAAGGCTGGAGGGTTGTTCTCTACAGCAGAGTAAGGCGTGAGAGCTAGCCCTGTAGTTTCAGTGTAAGAAGCTCTTTGAGCTGGACAAAGTGATACCCCTGGAGGATCCATGGTGATTAGGAGATGAGGAGAATCTTCAGTTCTGAAAACAGAGCTATTCTGGGTGGGGATGGTTGGATGCAAGTGTCCTCACTTGCCCTGAGAGGGGTCAGGTTCACTCTCCACCCCTGTCTTTGAATCTGAGTGTTATAGAGAAAGGAGGAGCCAGTGACTTAGGCACTAGCCTAGGACTTGGGAGATGGAAGTTCAATTCCATGCTCTGCCACATACTTCCGATGTGACCTTGGCCAAGCCACTTCGCCTCACTGCCTCAGTTCCCCATCTGTACAATGGGGATATCAGCCCTGCCCTGCCTCACAAGGGACTTGTGAGGATAAATATATGAAAGGTTGTGAGGAGCTGAGATGCTATGGTGATAGAGGCCAGAGAAGTAACTAAGAGCGAAAAGGCACTCCTGTCTCCAGCCTCTCTCTTCCGAGGTGGAAGGACCCCTCCCTCACAGAGGAGGGAAGAACTTGGCAGTCTGAACGATTAATGTGTTTTTGTGTCTCGTCCATGCAGGCTGGAGACCATCCTTTAGGTATTACAGCAAGTGGGCGGCGCTCTTTGGTGCTGTTGTGTCTGTCGTCATCATGTTCCTGTTGACCTGGTGGGCAGCCCTGATAGCCATTGGCATCGTTGTCTTCTTACTGGGATACGTGCTCTACAAAAAGCCTGGTGAGGGACTGGGGCTTTCCGTTCTGAAGCAAACTGCAGGGCTGGTGAAAATGCCAGGCTGAGAGATCGGAAGACTGAGGTCTATTGGTCTCAGAACAGGGCCGCATCAATGCAAGCTTCTGCCATGCTCTCTCTGGCCAACGTGCCCCAGGCTGACCTCTCGGCGCCTCTTCTGAGTCTGCCAATAAGGGAGTCATTTGGGAGAGAGGTTTCTAGGATGCGGACAAACCTGTGGTAGTAA
This sequence comes from Mesoclemmys tuberculata, assembly GCA_007922155.1. Classification (NCBI taxonomy): domain Eukaryota; kingdom Metazoa; phylum Chordata; order Testudines; family Chelidae; genus Mesoclemmys; species Mesoclemmys tuberculata. The sequence goes on along the minus strand of ML675631.1, from coordinate 459,217 downwards.
CTGACCTCAAACCCTCCCCCCTCCCAACTTGTTTCACATAGGCAACTAAACAAACCAACGTGTGCACGGCCAGGCTCTCTGGAGCAACCCTACAATAATAAAGCAACACATGCATGGCCCAGCTACCCTGAACAGCCCTGCGCTAACTAACCAGGACATGCATGTGTCCAGCATCACTTCCATGTCTGGTTTTTAAATGATTTAACGTGTTCCAAATTATTGTTCCTCTCCAGAGGTGAACTGGGGCTCGTCCGTGCAGGCGGGTTCATACAACTTGGCCCTGAACTATTGTGTGGGACTCAATGAAGTCAATGAGCACATTAAGAACTACAGGCAAGTAATGGCGCCACGTGCCTCCAGAACACAGCACGGCAGCAGGGAACGTTATCCGCAGTCCCAGATGCAGAATGGGCTCATGTTTGAATAAATCCCCCGTGTTCCCCTCCTAGGAATAACCAACAAGCTGAACCCCTAAGGAAATTCTGTTGTGCTTGAGTAACTTTGTTTACATTTCTGCTCCTCTCCGCACCTCTGGGTTGCTGCCAGGACCAGAAGCATGGGAAGTGTTTTCATGGTCTTTTTGGTCCAACTAGAAGCCTGTTCTCCTGAGCCCTCCAGCTCAGTTGTGCACTCCCTGGACGATCTGATAGTTTGGTGGAGATGGACCCAAGCTGCTTAAATTGGGTGGTGCCGTTAGGGGGATAGCGATCAAATTCCCCAGAAGAGCTTAGCAGTGACTTCTTATTGTAAGTTACCAGCCATATTTTCTTCTTCCTTTCTAGACCCCAGTGCCTGGTGTTAACAGGCCCTCCCAACTTCCGCCCAGCCCTGGTGGATTTTGTGGGCACTTTCACCAAAAACCTCAGCTTGATGATTTGCGGGAATGTGCTGATAGTAAGTATGCTCGATTCGGCTGCTGTCTGTCACCACCGTCAGAGCAGCAACTGGCAGCAGTGCAAGGTGAGGTAGGATACGGGTATCTACACCAAGCCTATGGGCATCTGCCCACCACTGACCAGTACAAAAATATGTGATCTATTCCCTGGCAGGGCCCTGAAAAACAATATCCAGAGTTGTAAATGCATGGGGGTGACTCTTACAGGCCTTATGTACCCCATGCAATGTGTGGGTCTCTGTTTCCCTCTGGGAGCTGGATCACCTAAAAGGGTTAGGTATGAGTCTGATCTTGATTTCTGTTTCTTAGCTCATGTGGTGGAGACTTTTCAGCTCTGAAGGTCTTGGGTTCAAACCCCATTAACGGCCAAGGAGTTGGTTCAATCTGAGTTTTGCCCAAGTGAGAATTTCAGGATTTGGTCCACTGACGGTTGAGGAGTTAGCACATTCACGACTAACCCGCTAAGTTCTGCTACCTACACTGCCATACCCTTCTGTCACCACACAGCTTGCAAAGCCCTCAACACAGCGCATGAGAGCTGGAGATAAAAGCATTCTTGGCTGAGGGGTTTTACCTGTAGCATGAGCTTCCTAAGGAAATCAGAGTAATCCAGAGTCAGAGCACCCTGAGGCCAAGATACAAGAACCTTCTCTTTGACAGAGAATACCAATTTGAGGATAAAAAACCAAAAATACTCCCCCAACAGAGCCTTCTTTAACTAGGGAGAAAAACGCCACAAAAACCACTAGGAATCTCATCAGGGAGCTATCTGGGGAGTCATTTAAATACTGTGATCTTCTTTCATCTGGCTTAAAACCAGCAATGTTAAATGTCCAAGTCTAGATTAGTGCTCCAGTTGATTGATTCAAGTGAAGTGGAGTGGCTGGCAGAGATGTCACCAGCATATGATGGTTTGGAACATTGATCGATGACGTGTTCTGTGGTTTGAAGTCCATTTCTGCAGTCACCAACAGGATTGTGTTTCAGTACCCATTTAAGGAGAAGGGAGGCACATCTGCTATGTGATGAGATGCAGTTCAAAGTGGACTGTATTTTCCATGGGGATGAAAAGCCACTGGGTTCTTTGGTTGGGTCCTTGATGAAGTGTTTGACCAGAATGTTGGCGTCCTTCTGCCTTGCTCACTGTGGTGATGCATTGTATAGAAAATCAGGGGACATTGATCAAATCAGGGGACATTGATCGTAGGACATTCTGTTCCAATGATTTCATTTCTTCCAGATCAAATGGCTGGTGTAGATGTATTCATTTTTGCCTGAGGTGTACCAGGCCAACAGCTGCTCACACAGAGCCTGATCAATGGAAGCATAATCAGTACACTGTATTATTAAAGATAGTCTTGCAATAAAGGAAGTAAGATGGTAATCTGTGATCAATTGCTGGCTCTGTGTGACCTGGGGCAAACCAGCTAGACAGGGATTTTCAAAGCTGGATCGGTACATGAACAGGGATCTATGTACATAAAAGTCTCTCTTGAAAAGCAACCGATTAAACCTGCATTCCAGGCCAAATCATGAAGGTCTCTCTGTTTTTACTCAGTCCAGTGCCACATAAAACTTTGCTGGTATTAGTGAGTTTTTGGCAGAGGTAGGGCTGAATTCTGGGATCCTTAAAGTCCCCAGAAGTTTTGCCATAGATTCCAGTGGAATACAGAATCAGGACCTGAGTCAGGTCCTATAACATTGTCTTTGGCTTACAATTACTTTCAACCTTATTTTTACACAGACGCGATGAGCCAGTAGAACCTTACTTTAATGTAAAGTGTGCGTGGCACAGGGAACATGCAATCTAATGTATTGCAACCCATGCTGAAGTGTGATGATTGAATTGCCGCATGCTGGTGGCATGGCAAAAGTACGGAGAAGGGCAACAAAAACGATTAGGGGGATGGAACAGCTTCCGTATGAGGAGAGATTAAATGACTGAGACTGTTCATCTTGGAAAAGAGACAACTACGGAGGGATATGATAGAGGTCTATAAAATCAGAATGGTGCGGAGAAAGTGAATAAGGAAGGGTTATTTACAACGTTAGTTAACACAAGAAGTGGAGGTTACCCAGTGAAATTAATAGGCAGTAGGCTTAAAAGAAACATAAGGAAATACTTCTTTACCCAACGCACAGGCAGCTTATGGAACTCAATGCCAGGTGATGTGGTGAAGGCCGAGAGTATGATTGGATTTAAAAAAGAATTAGATAAGTTCATGGAGGATAGGTTCATCAATGGCTATTAGCCAAGATAATCAGGGTTGCAATGGGTGTCCCTAAACCTCTGGCTGCCAGATGCTGGAACTGGATCACTTGATAAATTGCCCTGTTCTGTTAATTCCCTCTGAAGTATCTGACACCCCCACTGTCGGAAGACAGAATATTGGGCTGGGTGGACCATTGGTCTGACACAGCATGGCCATTCTTGTGTTTGTATGACAGTGATTAAGTATCTAGTAGCTAAGTCTGGATCTCATCTATGATCCAAGAGACAGTAGGAAATTGAGCCACTTGATGCAAAGCATATTATTTTATGGGGATACATTTAAAACCACCAGCTAAAAATGGTTTGCAAGTGGAAAACAGGCTGAGCCTTAATGCTATGTTGTGTCCTTTCCTCTCACTCAATAACAGGGCCCATGCAAGCAGAAGATGCTGGAATCAAGGCTCACCTTCAAAGGCCATACAAAGTGGCTGACTAAGAGGAAGATCAAAGCTTTCTATACGGACGTGGTAGCTGAGGACTTGAAAAGTGGAGTCCAAACGCTTATGCAGGTAAAGCCCTAAACTGGATATTGAATCATGAAGAGACTGCTGTCCCTTGCTGTGAATCTGGTGTTAAGGAATTCTTTAATGCTTTTTATAAGGGGCCTTCAGATTTTTCCCTGAGAAGAGGTCAGTATTGATGGGGGGCCAGTGTTATTTGCTAAGGGATGGATTGTGACTTGGAGTACATGCCCATCCAAGAGAATAAAGAGGAGTAAACACTCTCCTGATGCCCCCTTCATGGGCTAGCCACACCTTGGGCTATGCACCCATTCACTCCATCCCTGTAGCAGGTGGGCGGGGAATGAATGGACCATGGCTCCAGTCCCCCTACTAATTGGTCCACACAGCTGAGCCAGCATAAGGGAGTGTTATAATTTGCTGCTGACATATTCCACTTGCATATAACCCTTCCTTCCCACCCAGAATAAGGAGGAGGGGAGGGGTTATGAATCAGAGGGGTGTCTCTGAGACGCAGTGCCTCCTGGGAACACTCCCGGCATGATGCAATTTACACACCACTCCTTGCTCAGAACTGGGCCTAGAGGGCCCCATCCAGCAGCTCGTTGTTCATAGGGCTCTGGCTGTCCACGTGATGATACATTCAGATGAAATAAACCCATGTGTGCATAGCAGGTATGTGTATATAGTCCTATTAACACTGGAAAAATATCTGTTAACAAAGGCATCCGGTCTTGGGAAGATGAAACCCAACATCCTGGTGATCGGGTACAAAAAGAACTGGCAGAGAGCTCACCCAAGGACTGTGGAGGATTACACTGGAATCCTGCAGTAAGTTGGAAAGCTGGTTGATTGTCGTGTTGCCGGCTTTGTGCGCTCCCAGTTCACAGGAGGGAGTTCTGCGTGAGCTGGGCAGCACTCAAGAAAGAATATGGTGGTATATGATTAGTCCACTTTGAGTAGATGGCTATCCACGTTCAGGAGTCCACTGAAGAGTTTGACATTGGCGTCCGGCTTAGCCTATGAAATGTAGCAAGGCTATTGCAGCAGCGGGTCAGCAATGGTATGTACTGGTGCTCCTCCCAGTTTCTCACTGCAGAGGGGGAGAATGGCTTGAGGCTAAAGCAAGGGACCTAGGAGTCAGGAGGTCTGGCTGGAGGTCTGGTTTATATTCCTGGCTCCCTGTGTGACCACTGGGAAGTCACTCACTCTTTGTGCCCCAGCTTCTCCTTCTGTAAATGGGGCTACTAACACCTTTCTCACCCTGAGTCACAACTTTTGTTAGAAGGGCAAAGTAGTATTATCGTGACTCTTTTTATTAACGTGTTAAATGACGTGGATTCCAACCATCACAGTTTAGTAGCGCCTTAGACCTCTCCGTTGCCCTCCCCTTTATTGCATCCGTACACTGACTTGACCGTACCTGACAGAAAAAGGCAATACCGGTGTTGTATTTGCTCCCATTGAGGGCTGATGACAGTTATGGTCCGAAGCGTTTGACTCAGTGGCATGTCCAGGCATGTGGGAGAAGGGCATGTAGACAATCTCTGGGCTCAGCACAGTCCTGTCCAGCATCTCCATGGGTAGAGAGGGTCCTGGCTGCAGCAGAAAGATGGCAATTCAAGGGTGCCATGGAGCAGTGGTTTCTGGAAGCTCCCTATGAACTGTGGAAATCCACAGGCCGCACGCCCCTCTATTTCCAACGTGGAAGGGAAACACAGCCACTGTGGTATTGGGGACAGTGTCTCTAAGGGCTGAACTTCCCAGACAGAGCGTCTGGGTGGGGCACTGTGAAGCTCTAGTTAGGCACAGCTGGCTGGAACTGGACACAGGGTAAAGCAGCGCTCTTGCATTTACCTTAGGCGCTGAGGGATCACTGAATGCCCTGTCCCCACCAGCCCTGCGACTGAATGAATAGCTCTTCTACTGCTCTGTGGCAGGAACGGAAAGGCTTCCTTCCTCCCGGTTCGCCCTGAGACTCCTCGGTGTAGCCCGGCCACCTAGGATTTGTGCTGGGAGCAGGATTTGCTCCGGAGTAACATCAGTTACGAAGTTCACACTCATGCCAGGTGTCATGAATTTGTGGTTAGCTTTTAAAGGTGTTCCCCACTGGAACAGCTCAGAAGTCAGGTTCGTTAGGTGTCTTGTCTCCCTACAGCGACCAACGTCGGATGCTTTAGAGGAGAGTGTTAACGACCCTGTAAGATGGCCAGCATACTGAGCTAAGGGGACAACCACTCTGAGCTTGGTTCTATGGTCCCATTAAATGCAAAGGCTGTTGATACAAAGTGTGTGTTCTCTCTCTCGTTCCAGCGATGCGTTTGACTTCAAGTACGGCGTGTGCTTAATGAGGATGAAGGAAGGGCTGAATGTTTCCAGAATGATGCAAGCTCACAGTAAGTGTTGCAGTCACGTCTCCAGGAACTGCCCATGCTGCTGCTGGGGTGAGACTGTTAGATTCCCTAGTCTTAATAGCAGTGGGTCTGGAGTGTGCACCTGGCACATCTGCTGAATGGACGACACAGTGAGCCAAACCCACTTGCCCTTTGCAGATCAGTAGCATGCCTCTATTGTTCATAATTAAACAGGGTGTCAAATATATTCCCTCTGCAAAAGCCAGGACTTTGACACAAACCTTTGACTGTAAGTGGCCAGATTCCTTCTGACTCCCCAAATTCTTCCAGTTACTTCAACTGAATATGCTCTGCTTCATTTCCTGTCCTAAACCACTTCATGGCGTTACTCCACATGGTTCCACCCCAGAGGCTGCTACCCAGCATTTCACTGGGGAAATGATGTGCATAGCCTATTTCTGGGTCATTTCAAAGCTCCCACCCAAGCCAACGGCTTATTGGGCTGACGTGGTTAAGGCCCGTCAGTTTCATAGCCGAGGAAGTGATTCCGCCAGAATCACATCTGCCCGGCTTTGACTGGCCTGGCCCGATGGACAATCAGGTGCCCGTTTTGCCACTGGGTGAACTGGAAGTGGCCTTTCAGTGTAAGATCAAGTGAGATTCAAACCCATGGCCTTCAGGCGAGCCCCTTAACAGCCCAACTACCCCACCCCACCGCAGATTTCTGAGTGGGAGAGCAAAATTCAGGGCTCACTTTACAGAGCTCCAGAATCTGAGATCAGCGTGGCCGCTCGGTTCTCCTTTAATCCATCAGTGCACCCACAAACAGTGGTGAAAGGCTATCGCTCCAATTGCCAGTGTTGTTACAGCAAATTCTCACGGGATGACCATTCACCCCCACACAGGAGGCTCGCACAAAGTCTAGGCACCACATAAGACTCACTTGAAGGGTGCCTACGCCTTGTGCTCTGCCTTGGGGAAGATCCGCTATAGTGAATTGCAGACCTTTCCATGCACATATCTGAAAGCACCAAGAGCTGCTCTGCAATAGTTGGAACACGCCCTGCCCAGGGTGCACAGGAGTTTCTAGGGCCGACAGACGCTGGCTATCTAAGGTCAATTAATTTCTGCTTTTTAACAAACTTTAAATCTTTGTTCGGTTCAGTGCATGTTGGCTGAGGATGAAATTCACTCCTGCATAAAGGGCTGGCACGATGTCTATGCACCATTTCACCCTTCAGTGTAGGGCTTACATGGAACTTCAGTGGTGCCTATTCTCTGTGCTTCCTCTCTGTGCAGAAGTGAATTTCCCCCTAATCTAGCATGTGTAGAGCAGGATTTAATGCTGCATCTATAAATGCAAATGTTTTCTAAACTAGCTATACCTTTCAGGGTGTTTTTAAAGCTAAAATTAATGTAAGTTAAACGTTCATTGGGCTTAGCCATAATAGTTTTCTAAGTGAAAAGAAACTTCCGTTGTTTTGTCTTTCACATCTCCATTGCCTTTATTCTTCTCACCGTCTCCTTTGCAGTTAACCCGGTGTTCAACCCAGCAGAAGACTCCAAAAAGAATGGAGCAAATGGTGTGGGACCCACGGTGACAGGCACATGTTAGTTCTAAGCACGTTCATCTTTGTAATATGAAATGCTCACCCTCCAACCGGCAGTGAAAATTAACGATGATCTACCATGTCAGGGCTAGCTCGCTGAATGATTTTTGGCTAATAGTTACACGGGAACCCTGGTGGCAAAGTCTAAATCTTAACTTCCCTTACGTTTGGGGATGTCCAGATGTGGGAGCTGGGTTTGTTCCATTGTAAGTAAAAGTACCAGCCGCAGCATTTGGGTCAGCGGAGGTGGGGGATGTTTGGATCCAGGGTGTTGGTCCAACTCAAATACAGAAATAGGGTTCAGCTACTACGCTTTGCTCCGGATCATACGTTTACAGGATATGGCTGCAAGAGCATTTCACTGTTGCCTGGCATGACGTTGAATGCTCTGAGTAGGAAGGTCTCATGCCACCTGCTGCAGAGAGTTGGAAGAACAACACACTTCAAATTCCAGGATCTGGCTCTCACGCCCTGGGTTCCTTTTCCCTTTCTAGTGGATCCTGATGCCCTTGCAGTGGAACAGCAAGCCAGCACCATCTTCCAGACTGAACAGGGCAAGAAGACTATCGACATCTACTGGCTCTTTGATGATGGAGGTGACCATTGTCCTTTTACACCAGCCTGCACACAGAGTTGGGATTTTTCTTATGTCCTTATTTCCCCCCCTCTCCATTCAGCTCACGAATGAGTCTGATCTTTGAAGGTTTTCCCCACTGTGGCTGGTCTCAAGCCACTGCAGGGCAATGATGGTTTCAGCTCTTCCCCATGCAATCATCCATATCAGCCATTCCTCATCAGTGTCAGGGTCACGCCCTTCTCAGCAGTCTACCCAGCCACTGTCAGCCACGCCCACATCCCTGTGCTGCTCTTCCCCAATGCTGTTCAGTTCCTCCAGGACCTAGCCAAACCCTGCCAGTATGATCCATTGAGGACGCAGACTGAGATTTTGAAAGGTGACTATGGGAGGTGGGTGCCCAACTCCCTTTGAAATCCATGGGATTTGAGTGCCCAACTCTCTTAGACATCTTTGAAAATCCCACTCTCCTGCACTGACCTTTCCACCAGGGCTGACATCTTTTAATATAATATTTTTGAGCCAGAAGTTTATTCACAAGACTCCTAACCCCATTCAAGTCTCATGTTTCCTTCCCAACATTCGACAGCAGCGCTGGCCGCGGAGATGTTCTGTTTTATTATGGTAGCACTTAGGGACCAAGCGAGATTGGAGTCCTATTGTGCTAGGCACGGTGCAGACAAAAAGGAGTAGACTGTTTCTGCCCAAAAGGGTTACAATCGAAATAGACAAGACAGGCACAGAGTAATGGAAAGGAATGCAATCTACAAGCAGAGCAATCAGTGGCAAATGGCATATTTGTTCCAGGATTTTTTTCCCCCAAAGGTGTTAAGATAGGAGGGATCAGGTCAACGGAAAGATGAGACGAGTGAGGAAAACAGGGAGAGGTGGAAAGTCCGAGGGTCAGCTGTCGAATGAAGCTGAGGTGAATTACTATGTTATTCAGTTGTGTTATGTAGCAGCTGGGGGCCCCAATCCTGGCCCAAGACCCCATTGTGCTAGGCACTGCACAAACACGGGACAAAAAGCTTTTCTTCACATGTGTTTGCTACCAAGCCACCACCTCTAAGGCAGGGTCTGTGGGTCTACTTTGGAATCTTAGACGGAGGAGGCCAAACTACCGTGTAAACAGAGTTGCGCAACGTACAGATAGGGAACTGAGGCACAGAAAGATTGACTTGCCCAAAGCTATATGGGGAGGGTGTGGTGGAGCAGAGAATTGAACCCTAGTGTCCAGAGTCCAGGCAAGCACCCTAATCATTGAATCATTCTTCCTCTCATTTTCCCAGTGCTTTGTGCAAGAGTAAAGTGAGGAGGGAGGAGGATTCAAATGGACACCATGCAAGTGGGAGAAATCATTCTTTTTTAGACCAGGGGATCGCTTTCTCCTTTTCTGGGACTAACTGCAACGCAGAAATCTGGCAATGTGATGTGTGATTTCCACTGGGGACATTTCATACCAGATGGAGCAGTACACCAGAAAATATGGCCTAGGGCGCAATCTCCCATTGATGGGAGGATGGGCTGGCAAGCACACACAGCCTTCTGTCTCAGATTCAAAACGTTCTGTATATGTTTGATCCCCCAACGTAACCCCCACTCCCTTTGTCTTCCCTGCTGCAGGTCTGACGCTCCTCATCCCCTACCTCCTCAGTCGCAAGAAGCGATGGGGCAAGTGCAAAACACGGGTGTTTGTTGGTGGGCAGATCCACAGGATGGATGAAGAGAGGAAGGCGTGAGTGCATTCCTGATCAAATCAGCTCATGATACCATTAGCAGCCACTAATCCCTAGGATAATTCAGAGTCAATCCTGTTATGATTTTCTGTACACAAAGGGCCTAATCCAAAAGTGTAGATAATAGGAGCCATTTCATTGACTTCTGTAGGCCTTGCATCAACCCTGTATATTCAGTCTGAATAGTATATATTTTAGATGAATTGAAATAACTAAGGAAGAAAGAACAAAAGCAAAGACTCCAGGGGAGAAAACAATCTGTGAATCTCTGCTGTGAAATCAACTCGGCCACCCAAAATGGCAGCTTACCTCTGCAGATTCCTAGAAATGTAAAGGCACAATATACAAAAATAAAATGAAAACAGTGACCTGCCACTTACCGCACAGGACTATCTGACAGATTTGCAGCCCCCTTTGGGGATGTAAGGCAGAAATTTTGCTGTTTACCCAACGCTCTTTTCTTCACATTTTAGAAATTTCAGCAGCTTTTTTTTTCTTTTTTTTGTTTTGTTTTGATCATTATTTAAATTATATTTCTTCTGTATTGCATGCCATGGTCCTGATCATCAGCTTGTGTAAATCAGCCTAATTTCATTCCAGCTAAGGTAGTTGTGTTGATTTACATCATCTGAGGACCTGCCCCATTTGTTTGTTTGTCTATTTATTGTAAAGTGACATTGTTTGTGTGTGTGAGAAAAATGTATTGAGAGGGCACAAGAGTTGAGAACAAAAAATGCAAATATGATTTTAAAAAAAGGCAAACCGAAACACACGCTAAGGACCATGGAAATGAAATTCCCACTGGTAAGAGGCCTGAACTAGATAGCTCTTTCTGGGTTCAGCTCATGTAATTTCACAAGCTATCAGCAATAATTGGAAAAGTAGCCGAATGTCACCCTGTACTATCATACTACAGGAGATATGGTAGGTGGGTGATATTGTTAAATACTCAATGGACCAGAAAAAGAGAAATTGGAAGCTCTCCCTGCTACCTCTCAGATCTGATTTTTCACCTTGACTATGATCATGACACCACTTACTACCTAAGTTCTTACTACCACAAGTGAGACTTCAGTGGACAACTCATAGTAGTAAATACTAGACTTAGCATTTGCAGGACTTGCTAAATGGACAGATATTTAGAATAATGCTCTTCTTTAGCGCTTTTCATTAATAGATCTCAAAGCACTCCAAATACGAGGTCAGTAACAATATCCCCATTTTGCAGATCAGGAAACTGAGGCACAGAGAGGCGAATTGACCTGCCCAAGGTCACTCAGCAGGCCAGTTGTACGGCCTTGAATAGAACCCAGATCTTCTGAGTCCCACGCTAATGCTGTAGCCGCCAGGCAACACTGCCTCTCTTGATTCTTAAATATTCAGATCACTGAAAGAATTTCTGGGATGGTCACTAAAATATTGAGTAGGGAAAAATAAGTAGATTTAAAAAAAACCAAAAAACCCCCTCCCCCACTTTTTCTCTTACTCACAGGATTGTTTCTCTATTGAGCAAGTTCCGACTTGGGTTCCATGAGGTGCACGTTCTCCCAGACATTAACCAGAAACCACGCCCTGAACAGTACGTTATTTCTGTCATTTTTGTCTTTGTATATTTCATTCTCTAGACATGGTTCCTGCAGTGTGTGTATGTGTATCTTGATTGTGTGCATATCAAGTGGAAAGTGAGAGTTATCCTTGTCCCCAGTCCACCCCAGGCTTTGATTAGCGGCTCAGCTTCTGCCAGATTGGGGAGCATGAAGGTTGTAGGGAGAGGAGGAGGAAACCACCCTTGTGACCCAACCGTTTTCTACATTTTAAAGTGAATTTCATGCAAAGTGCGAGCCGTGGAGACTGATGTTTTGTCTTTAGCCACAGAAAATCAGTGTCACCAGCTATCACGGTTTCAGAACAAATCTCATGATACTTGGTGTTTTATGCAAAGCCCCAGCTCCCAGAGTCCTGTTATTATGGATGAACTCAGCTGTCATATAAAGGAAAAATAAGTTTCCAGCCCTCCTGTGTATAGAAAAGCTTGAAAATGTCCCCCCGACAGTTCAAATACACGAAAGCACATGAAAAGAACTCAACATTGATTATTAAACAAAAAAATCTCATGGTTTTTAACCAAATCTTGTGATTTTTTTGGCACCTGACACATGACGGGGGTTAGCAGAACAGGACTATTCACAGCACAGACAGAGGAAGGTCAAGATTATTCAATGCTGCCCAGACAATGTGCCACAACCTTGGTCTGGAAAACATCATCACAGGAACATGGAATGAATGGATGAATAGAGGACACAGAAGGATGAATAGATACCATCAGAGTAACATCTCATAGGCCTGTTCAGTTGGCTGAGGTAGCCAATGGAGGGGCTGCTCTGAGAATAGAGGAATTAAGTTTCCAGGGCAGCTGATCTAAGCTGTCTGGAAAATGGATATCCCTTCCCATGACAAATTTCCCATTTAAAAAAAAATCATCCTGGATTAGGACAAAAAGCCAAAAACGCAAAATTTTTCCTTGGTAAGGAATTCCAGAAAAATGTCATCTCAGGAGAACCAGAATGGAAGGAAGTACAGAACTGCAGCAGACAGTGAAATTGACAGGACCCTTCCAGTCGGACAGCTGTCATTTTGATTTTCCTAATTGAAAATGGAAAATTTTCCACAAAATAAAAATAAAAAAATAAATGAAAAATAAAGATTTCATGAAAAGGGCTTTTCATCAGAAGATCATCAGAACAGCCAAATTGGATCAGACCAATGGTCCCAGCATCCTGTCTCCATTAGTGACCAGTATCAGAGCTTCAGGGGAAGTGTGAGAAAGAAGCCAATTCTGAAGATATTCACCCCGACATCCCCTCTGACATCTGGCAGCCAGAGGTTTAGGGGCACCCCGAGCGTGAGGTTACATCTCTGACTGTCTTGGTTAATAGGTCCATCAATGGCTATCCTTCATGAACTTATCCAGTTTTGGTAATTTTAACCCAGATTTTGGCCATTGTAACATTCCATGACCTTGAGTTCCACAGGTTAATTTGTGCGTAGTGTGAAAAAATATTTCCTGTTGTTTGTATTAAACCTGCTGCCTGTTAATTACATTGGGTGACCCCTGTTTTTTGTCTTGTGGGAACGTGTACATAACACTTCTCTCTTCACTTTTTCTACATCATTTGTGCTTTTGTAAACTTCCATCATATCCCCCCTTAGTCATCACTTTTCTAAGATGAACAGCCTTAATCTTTTTCATCCCTCCTCACATGGAAGCCATTCCACACCCTTCATCGTCTTTGGTGCCCTTCTCTGAAGCAGTTCCAGTTCCGCTATATCCTTTTTGAGATGGGCTGACCAGAACTGCAAACAGTATTCAAAGTGTGGGCGTGCCCTGGATTTATATACAGGCATTATGATATTGTCTGTCTGATTTTCTATCCCTTTCCTAATTGTTCCTAACATACTGTTAGGTTTTGGTTTTTTTTTTTTACCACTGCTGAGCATTGAGCTGAGGTTTTCAGAGAACTATCCACAGTGATTCAAAAAATTCCCGCCCAGCTCTATTGTTGATCTAGGATCTTTCTTCGGAAGACAGAAACAAATAAGTTAACAGTCGCCACCTTTCTAATGGGGACCTCCAGCGTGCTCACAAAACCTAGCAGCCTTTATCCAGTGCAGCAAACATCAGGACCGAGCTCCAACCTCATCATGCTCTTTGTCTGTTGGCAGCATCAAGAGATTTGACGACCTGATCGCCCCCTTCAGGCTGAACGATGGGTTTAAAGATGAGGCCGTGGTGAATGAAATGAGGCGTGACTGCCCTTGGAAGATTTCGGATGAGGAGGTTAATAAAAACCAAGCGAAGGTAGGGGGACGTTACCACTGCTAGTGGGCCGAGGAGAGGGGAATACCTAGGAATTCTCATGGGAAGGATTTTCCTGACCTAACCCAAGAAAGCTCTTCTTGCTTCCAAGCTTTCCCAGGATCCTGATCCTCCAAGGTGCCGTGCACCTCCCGTGGGCTGCCTAGCACCCTCCACTCCCACTGAAATCACTACAGCACCTTACAGGATCAGGCCCTTCGTGATTTGGGGAGCCCTCTGGGCTCAATCCTCCACCCCCTGATGTCAGTGGAACTATGGCCACTGACTCCACGGGATGCAGAGCAGACCTTAATGAGCAATTCTGTTGCTGAGGAGAACAGAGCGGCAGAGAGGGTTTTGTTTGAATGCGGATTCCATACTGAAGCAATGGGAAGGACGAATGGGTTTGGAAGGAAACAGCTCTCAGGAGAGGCTAGGGGCGGCGGTATATGGGGCTGCAGGCAAGAAGTCAGCTGGGAAGTTGGGCTGACTTTAGAAACCGCAGGGGGTCGCCAGTAACCAGGGAGAGGACACGGTTCATCTTTAATCCCATGGGACAGCCCCAAGTTTCACAGATCTCTCTGGGGCTTGGCAAACAATCACAGCCCTGTAGCGTGCACTGTGACCCCATTGAAGTCAATGGAATGACTCCCACTGGGGGCAGTAGGCGTAGGATCGGGTCCTCATGGCAGGGAAATCCAGGTGCACGCTGTCTGACTTCGTTTTGTGTGGATGTGAATTGTACTTCTTCCTCCTTAGTCGCTTCGACAAGTGAGGCTGAATGAGATTTTGCTGGATTACTCGCGGGATGCTGCTCTCGTAGCCATGTAAGTAACAGCATCCATCACGCACCCCTTATTTCTTGTCTTCTCCAGTAAGTATTTATGGGCTATTTTTGTTCTTGGATAGATAACGATGGAAACAGTCCCTTTAGTCTTCTCCCTTCTATGTAATAACTAAATGGACACTGCCAGTCCCTTTATGCCCCCAAATATTACCCCCCCCATGCAACATCTGCACAAAAGCCCTCATACAAATACCAGTTTTCTATAATGATGGCCTAATACACTATGGGTAACACTATTATAGGATAAAGGGCTCAGGACCATTACTGTAGCGTAATGCAATATTTTTGGATTTGTTTGTACTATAGTGCAGCGGTTTGGAGCAGACCCTAATTGCGCAGATTGGTTAATTGCTCCTCTGACAATATAATCTGCACCTAGAGGGCCAGATTATCCGATGCTCCAGAAGAGGGGAAGAGTCCATAAAAGAGCTGGCTGCAGCAACCTGGTTCAGATTGGCCCCATGCAGGAGCTGGTCCTGGCATAATTCAGAACAGCCTGGGGGTTGCTCTAAACTACACCAGTTTGTAGAAGCCCCGAAAGAGGCCAATCTCAGGTTGCGAATAGCCGGAATGCAACCGCACTCCTGTCATATTGCCTATGCCAAGATGGTGCGTGAGAGTTGTGTAGGAGTGGACTACTCCGGGTCTGTGCCAGCTGGTGATTCTACATGCCAGGGGAATTCTCAGCTGGGGGTGGTCCATTCACTTTCTCCCCCGTTTCACCTGCTGAGTGGAGCAAAAGGGCTGGATTGCACCAGAAAATCTGGCCCCTAAAGCCTACTGGGTGCAGTTTTGGAGGCTCTATTCATATGGCCATGAGCAGGTATCCCTGTGTCAATGATACCCAGTTAGATTTTGACTGTTGGGAGACTGTCATTCGTTCAGAAACTCTTTCCAGCCCTCCAGACAGTGCTGGTCACAAGTGTGACACAGGAAGGACAGCCCCACTCCTGTCAAGGCCAACAGAGTCTGAATTCACTTAACTTTCTTTCGGGTCCTTGCCCTGGTTTTAAGAGCTCTGTCACTGGCTCTGCACCCAGCCCACAGCCCGTGGTCGGGTGCCAGCTAGTGACCAATTAAGGAACTGCAGCTCTTTGTTTATGAACCCTGAAATGCCACGAACTATTCACGGAGCTGAATTTTAAACTGGGGCAAGCTATGGAAGAGTCTATGGCACAAGTACCGCTCCTAAGGCGAGCCTGGTTGATCAGTTCTGTTCAGCTCCTATGCTAGTACAGATAGTGCAAATAAGGCAGAATTCAAAGTGAACAGGAATTAGTGTTGTAGACAGGACACATGAGATGTGCAACTGGGAAAGTTGGTGGCACACAGTGCCTGGTGTGAATATACCTGTAATATCTGCAAATCTACATGGACTCTTCAAAGAGAATAATAATCTTTTAAGGAAAAAATAGATTAAAGAGTTTTCTCCTCCCCCTTTTTTAACATCTGGTCTTTTTCTTCTCCTTTCCAGAACCTTGCCAATAGGCAGAAAGGGGAGATGCCCCAGCTCCCTCTATATGGCCTGGCTAGAAACCCTCTCGCAAGACCTCAGACCCCCAGTTATTCTGACCAGAGGAAACCAAGAAAATGTTCTGACTTTTTACTGCCAATAAAACCTGATTGAATACGTGGTGGGTTGGGATGTGAATTTTTCAGGCCAGGTTTTGGCCTTGGAATGAACTCTTCTATTTTTAGGGTGGTAGCCACTGGTAAAAAGCAAACTCTGCTGGTTTCATCTGATGGCAGCCATTGATAAAGGATTATTGATGGGAAATGACTAATCCTGGGATACATCAACTGCCCTCTCCCTTCTAAAAACTGATCTTGTGGATTCTACTCTTTGCACATCCAGGAAGCACCTAAATACCACCATATGCCAACTGCTACATACGGGCAGGGGGCTGATAATGTGTTCCTGGGTTCTCTAATACAAATTCCTGGGTGGGACCCACTGGGCAGCATATAGGAGGCAGTAACAGGGAAACCTGATGGGGGACGTGGGGAAATCAGTTTTACAGGAGATTTTCAAAGCTGCCTAGAAGATTTGGATGCCTAAATGAACTGGGCTTTCAGTTCCCCAAATATCATCCTTTATCTGTCCCATTAAATTGCTGAAAATGACCCCGTGATTCCAATCAGAATGCGATTGCTGCGTGTTACAAAGCTGGGTAATTAATCAAAGATCTTAGCCCTAATCACATAATAGTTGTACACTCCTTTGTTAGTGAAGGAAAGAGGGAGGTGAGAGGAGAGAAGAGAAGAGGGGATGGGGAAACAGGAAGAAAAATAAATATGGATGGGGTTGGCCTTAGAATTGGGTGGAAGGAAAGGATTTGCAGCATAGACGTTTGTGCCACTGATCATGGATTGCTCCCGTGCGTGCTGCTGCGGCAGTGCCACCCTCATTTGACCCCCCCACAAAGGGAACCACACTGTTAAAAAGCTGAACTGCACCAGCCTCATGACACTCTGTAAATTAGATTTACTGGCTCTTATTAAAGCTGAGGAAACTGAGGCAGAGAAGTTAAGTGAGTGGCCCAAGGCCACACTGTGACTCACTAGCACAGCTAGGATTAGAACTCGGCACTCTGACTCCCAGCCATTCCCTCAATCCTGCTGGCCATGCTGCCTCCCCCATTGTTATAGCCATTTTACAGCAGGGGACATTGAGAGAGGTGATGTGATTTTTCCAAAGATCACCCAACAGTTCTGCAGCAGACTTAGGGATCCTGAATCCCAGGCCATTTTTCTAAACAGTCTTCTACGATACAGTCAGAGGCAGATTTTACTGGGGGTGAAGACTAGGGCCCCTGTGCTCACCATAGCATTTGACAGCGATGCTGCCATTGCGCCCCCTGTGTTTGTTTCAAACAGATGCATGGGCTTGCAGCCTGGGAAATGCCAAAGCTCCAAGCATGAAGGAGAGTAAGAACACTTTGCTCTTACATGGCACTTTGTATCTTCAAAGAGCATGATGGATGTTAATTGATCTCTCTTTGACACAACATGGATCCGTTCAAGGGCAAAACTACCTGCCACTGACAACTGGACTGCTTTAAATGTCTTCATCATGCAAGGCTAGGTTTTGAGGGACCTTTCCATGGGTGCTGGGGGGGGAGAATGGCACAAGAAGCCTTACCCCATCTTGCGTGCCCCATCCAAGAACGAATCACAGTCTCAGACAAACACAGGCTTTCTCTGTGCACCTCTAGGGACCCATGTTGTCCCAAGGGGTGAGAAAGAAGTGGGGCCATGGCTTTCCCCCTGTGCCTACACTGGCTCTCACAGGAGACGACCAGGCTGCTCTGCATACCGGGGAGTGCAAGAAGAAATTGTGTCCGAATCCCTCCCTGACCCCAGCACGGGGCAATGCAGTTTCATATTGCCTCTGTGCCCCAATGCTGTGATCTGGCCCCTAAGGAAATCCTACGACCAATATAAATCAGTGTCTTCGAGGATCCCTCCCACCGATGCTTCAGCTTTAAGGAACTTGTGCAAGCAGCAGAGAATTGGCTCCGAGATTAATTTGTTATAAATGTAGCAGAGTTGTATAAAATCCAAGCGTGTCCGCCCCCTTCGCTCTGTGCCTGATCCAAGCCTTTGAAAAATGCCTTTGCCACCCAGGGAAGCAAACAATCAGTGAACACGTGGGCCTCCTCTCTAATCACATGGCAGTGTGTGCACTTTGGAGACCGCAGGATCCAGGGCGCTGGAAAGCACAGATGTTCGAAAAACACCCTGCTGAGCCACATCATCACCAACCACACCTAACTCAGTGGCTTAGGGAACAAAGTGTTGCGCTAACTCAGTGTCAATGCTTCCTGCAGCTGACAGTGCTTTTCTGGGGCTCTGACTGATCTAACAAAACAGCAGCTGGACAAGGTTAGAACCGTTCTGTTGGTTGTTGCTGCTTGGTTTCGGAGTGCTGCCTTGTGGTGCCTTGTGAAAAAGGCAGAGCTGATTTTTTTTTGAAGATATCTATTTAAAAAGGTTTAAAAACCACCAGATGCCAGCGGCAGAGGCTGTTTTTCCTTCTCCAAGGTCTAAACCATTGTGTGAAGGTTTGACTCTGACCCCTGGGATCCTTATATAATGGAAGTGAATGGACATCTATTTCCTAGCAGCACTGATTTTTTCCTTGGCCTTTCCCTGCCTTTGTCCTCTAGTCTTCTCTGATGTTGAGATTGGAGCCTTTTCCATCATTGCCAGCTCAGGAGACTGTATTGTGCAAAAAGGGCAAAATGCCATTCTGCTGCTGTACGCATCCATATGATCTGGTTAGACTCCACTCTGGTTCCAAATTTACTTCTGGTGGTGATGGCAGCCCCAGGAATTCTGTAGCAAAGAAAGGGTTTGGGATAATGCACAGCTGTTATCAGAGCAGCGTCCATGCTCTCGGAACAAAGGGAAAGGTTTGGATGCTACATTCAGTACTTTCCTATTGACTTTGTGAGATGAGGCATGATTATTTGGGCAGGTGAGGCACGTAGCATGTTCAGCTACAGAGCATTGCCAAGACACAGTTTCCCAAGGCATACACAGATGAGGGGTTGTGCCACAGCACTGGCGAAATGTACATGTGCTCAGCCTGTCTGGGACATATGCTGGTCAGATTACTTACACATTGGTAGCCAGCTGTGTCTTCCTTACTCACACTTTTGCTGTGTCTGCTAGTGAACAGCTAGATCGCAGGGCCCGGCACCCTTGGGGGACTTTATTACAGAGATTGTCCGGAGCTATGTAGTTCTCCTCCACACCCGTCCTCTTCCAGAGAAGGAAACGCTGCACAGGAAATAGTCCTATGGGGAATGAGGCGATGTGTTACAAACTCAGAAGCCACTCAGAAGGAGAGAGGCCCTTGTGACACCCAGAAGGAGCAGGAATCCCTCCGCAAAGCACAGCTAACTCAAGGAGGAGGAGGACAGAGTGAGAGGAGAGACACCAGGACCAAGTGGAGAAAG
Source organism: Mesoclemmys tuberculata (assembly GCA_007922155.1). Classification (NCBI taxonomy): domain Eukaryota; kingdom Metazoa; phylum Chordata; order Testudines; family Chelidae; genus Mesoclemmys; species Mesoclemmys tuberculata. The sequence goes on along the minus strand of ML675631.1, from coordinate 439,648 downwards.
TGTCACCACAGGGAGGGATCTCCACCATCCCAGGCGTGTAGCCTTGGAGGAGAAGGAATGCTTCATTCCTTACACTATAGCCACATGGAACAAAAACTGTAAAACATAATAAGCCAGGCCAGCTCCCTTCCTTCCCTTCACAGACAATCCAGTGCTTCTAAACACAGCAATAAAACCCCTGCACCTGCCTTTAGAGGCTGGACTTAGCTTATTCTTTATACTTTTGATCCCTTGATCCCTCTCTGCTGCATTTCCTGATTGGTGGCAATGTGGAACAAAATGCAGTGTGACAGGCAGGGCTATACTCTCACGCAGGGAGAACACCTCCTGGGGCCCCTGTACCCTACTCTTGGCTGGTTCCTGACTCGCCTCTGCCCAAGAATCTGCCCGGAGGAAGGAAAAACCCTGAATGGTGGGAGGTTCTGAATTACATTCCAAACTGTTCCAGAAACATCTGGGGCGGGAGCAATGTGGGATCTGGCCTAGGTAAGCTCTGAGCCCTTTGTCCTTCACACTTACATTCAAGTTTAATCTTGAGTGCAGAAAAGGCACGGCGACTTCAATTGTTTGTGTAGTTCATGGGTCAGCGGAGAGCTGGAACCAGTGCAGAAAAGTGACAGCCAAGCCACGCAGGAAAAGTTTGACGATAAGCATGACACTAATCTCTTCAAAGCCCCTACAAAAGACACCCCCACCCAGACGATCCTCTCCTGACATTTGGATGCTCCTGTGTGTCCACGTCACCTTTTAAAAATCTTGTGTTTGGCCTTTCCAGGTGTGCCCCTTTAAATTCATGATCCCGTGTCTCTCCTGCTAAGACCTCACCCACTTTAAGCGAAGGGTAGGAGCTGGGGTCGCTCAGCTAGTTCCACCAGGAGCACAGCCGGAACAGCCTCTAGTTCTGCTAGAGTTTTAGGGCCAAATCCTTGGCAGGTGTTAATTATCTCTCTTGACTCCTCTTTACACCACCTGAGGATCTGCCTCTTGGACTGCATCACGGTATTTTCCTCCTCACATCCCAGGGCATGGAGTCCAACTACTGATCAACAGGGCTCAAGTATATTTTTGGGGGCCCTGTACAAACTTGTAACACAGGCAGACCCCCTTCCACACACATACCCATGGGGGTTGCAGCCTGGGCTGGGTCCCCCAGGGCTTCTGGGCCCTGGTAAAGTGTACCCTTCTCCCCACCCTCCCTCATGTGGAGGCCCTGCTGATCAAGATTGGAGGAGCAAAAACCTCCCTGCTCATGGGAGTGGGTGGCTGGAATTTACTAACTGGTTGAAGGGGGACAAGTGACTAAGGAACAGCTGCTCTTCTATAGCTGCTAAGATGATCCTGCTGCTTTGGTACCCCTGGGTGAAATGCCTGCTATGCAATGCAGGGCATCCAGCTCCATCCTTTAACAGAATACCTTCTCTAGACCAAGACTGATCTGCTGTGGATGGGTCACGGAATTGGAATGAGGGTCAATTATTTTCACTCTAATTTTATTTTCTCATTTTTTCTGCATGGGAGAGTGCCCCAATGGAAGAGCCACTCCTCTGGGTCCTGATAGCAGAGTGTAGTAGAGATTTAGGGCATGTCTGTTTGTTCTGTGTTTGTATGGTGCCAAGCACAATGGAGTGGTATGCCACGACTGGGGCTGTTAGGCGTTGTGGTAATACAAATAATAAATGATCATCTTTGGGCAATCCTGGGTAAGACACTGTAGCTACCTTGGCCTAGAATAAAAAATGACAAGCCTTTAAATGTATGCAGTGTTGTTGTAGCCATGTTGGGCCCAGGATATTAAAGAGACAAGGTGGGGGAGATGATATCTTTTATTGGACCAACTTCTGTTGGTGAGAAAGAGAAGCCTTCAAGCTTACAAAGACTGGAAGAAGAGCTCTGTGTAAGCTCAAAACCTTGTCTCTCTCTCACCACCATTTGTTGGTGAGAGAAAAGAAATTGCCTCACTCACCTTGTCTCTCTAATCCTCCAAAAGACACACACTCAAGAGACAAATATACAATACCAGCTGTGAACTGATTGTGCCTCAGGGCGACAGGCTCTGGCTGCCAGAGAAAACTGAGCACCTAATGAAATGGACAAAAAATAAATACTTAGTAAATCTGATATCTTGCTTTATTTATTTTTTTAACCACGCTGCAGCCACGATCCACTTCATGTTAATGGGAGTTTTACCATTAACGCCTAGGGAGCTGGATCAGATCCTAAATGAGGAAAAAGGGTTCAGAAGAAAATCACAACTGGGGACAAAGAATGGGAAAGAGTCTCCACCCTAAACAGCATCAAATCAAGGAGGCTTTCCTTGACTTTTAGGAGTTAATGGCACTTTACCTTGAAGGTATGAGATGAGCCAAGAAATTATGCTTCTGGGATCTTTAAAGTATGGATATATCAGTCAGTCAAAAGACAGCCAGTAGGAATTGGGCATCCCTGTTTCCAGGGCAACTGAGTCAAGGTACAGAGATAAATTCAGTGAGACTTTATTGGGCTGACAAGATATACACGTGATCCAAAAGGGTAAGAAAAACATCATACCCTTCAGGTGTCTGACAGGGGCAGGTATGACCCAGCCCGTATGAGGAGACACACTATTTGAAGGTCCATTTGTCATTACTGTCCATACCTGGTCTTGCAGGGACAGGCACAATTTTTCTTCACTGCTTTTTGATGAGACATCTTTTATAATTCCCAAAATTTGAGAAAATCTGTATTTGAGACATTGGAGCAGAAAGCATCTCTCTGTCTGTTTCTCTGCTCTTATGTTAACTGTACAGTTGTGTCTCTTGAGGGTTAGGCTGTAGTGCAGACATCTCCTGAGACCATAAGCTGTTTGGGCTAGGGACGATCTCTGTTAAATAATTGTACAGGGTGTAGGTCACAGAGGTCTAGGTGCTACTGCAATACAAATATTAGATGAGTAAGTATAACAACAGCACTCAGGCATGGTGCATGGCTCTTTCCTTACATTATTTAGTGAGGTAATATCTTTTATTGGACCAACTTCTGTCGGAGAGCGAGACAAGCTTTCAAGCCTCACAGAGCTCTTCTTGAGACCTGGGAAGGATACTCCTAGCATCACAGCTAAATGCAAGGTGGAACAGATTGTTTAGCAAATATAGTTAGCTCCAAAGGCCTTTTCCAGATCGAGTAGCCCATTAACACCTCTGCAGTCATAAGACAAAAAGATTGGAGGGGGCGTAGTATGTTACAGATTGTTGTAATAATCCATTAATCCTGTGTCTCTGTTCAGTCTGTGATTTTTAGCCTCATGAGCAGCATCATAAATTTAAGCTCCCAGTATAGTCTTTTGAGCGTTTGCAGGTGTTCTTTGAGGACAAAGACTGGTAGGTCAGACAGTGAGCAATTGCTTTGTGAACAATGTGCACCTACAGGTCTTTTATCATTTTCCCAGGTGAGTTCATTCAAGAGCACGGTGATTGGTTTCACCCACCTAGTTGTTACTGGGGCATTTAGTGCACTGGATGAGGTACCTCCATGTTGAGTTAGGATCCATGGATCTTGAGCAAGGTTTGCTGTGGAGGGGGTGGTGGGGTATTGATCAGTTGAGCCCTGGAGCTGATTGCATGTTTTGCATCTCTTCTTCTGGTAGTGTCAGGTACCACTTTGAGTTCCTGAGTTCTGCTCTGTGGGGAGCTTGTTTCTGATGATGGGCTTGGAGAGGTTGGGGGGTTGGTTGTTTGAAGGTCAGAAGTGGGGGGTAGGGGTTCAGGAATGATTTCTTTCAGGATGGGTTACATGAATCAAGTCGGGGTTGTAGCTTGACACCTCCTGTGAGTTCCACTGTGGGGTGGCAGGTGACAAGTAGGGGGATGTGGTCAGAGGGGTGTTTTTTTTTCTGTATTGAAGCAACGGGACCGAGAGGGTCTGGCTAAGGTCGGGATCCCATTGTTTTTAGCACTGTACAAACACATAATCAGAGACCGTCCCTGTCCTGAAGACCTTACTCTGTAAACAGCTGAGACAGACAAGGGGGGGGAGAAAGTGTTATGAGAATGTTCGTTCTCTGCTCTGGTCAATTTCCCCTCACAAAGGGGAATCCTTGTTCTCCCTTTCCAGGGCACTCTGGGCTGAATCAAGAGCTGGGCTGTCCCCAGAAGGGGTGTGACTTCAACAACTATTCGCGGGCAGCACTTCAGGGCCACAATCAGCTTGGCCCACACCAAAGCCAGGGGGCAGGAGGGGAGGCTGCACTGCCTGCCCCCTACTCGGCCCCCAGGGCAGGCCCCTGCCAGGGCTGACCTTCCACACCCAGCCATGCCCCAGGCTGCAGCACACCCACCCTCCCACCTCTCTCCCTGCTCGCCCCGCCCCTTCTCTAAGCCCCGCCCCTCACGTCACTGGCCGGGCGTGCACGCTGATCGTCCCCCGTTTTGACACGTTCGCCTCTGGCAGCCAATCAGCGGCAGCCACAGCGCCCTCGCGCCGGGGGACGGGGCGGGGCGCGGGGCCGTGAGGCTATAAAGGCGGGCGGCGCGGCGCTCGCGCGACGCCCCCGTGCCCGTCTCGCGCTGTGGCCGTTAAACCCCCCAACGGACCATGGAGGCCGGCCGCGACGCGGAGCCCTTCGAGCTGCTCGTCCGGAGCCCCACGCAGCGGCACCCGGACCTGCGCCTGCGCGCGGAGCCCGGCTGGACCGTGCGGCGGCTCAAGGCCCGGCTGCGCCGCCTGCACCCGGAGGAGCCGGTGAGGAGAGGAGGGGACCCCCCGGGCCGCCCCCCGGGTTCCCCTAAGCGAGCGCCGGCGGGCGGGCTCCGGCCGTGACCCAGGGCTGCGGGGGGGCGGCTCTGCCGGGCCCGTGTTCGGGCAGTGGCGACTTACCGAGGCGGGGGATCCCAGCCGCCTCCCCCGGGCCGCGGCAGCGCTCCCAGGGCAGGCTCCGCTGGGCTCCCTCCTCACGCTCGGCCGCGCGCTCGCCCAGGTCCCGGGGCAGCCAACGGCCGCGCAGCGCCCGGGGGCGCTACGGGCGCCGCGGGGGGCCAAGCTTCGTTCTGGGCCCAGCGTCTGCTGGGGGGAGGGAGCGAGCGAGAGCCGCTCCCTGCGGGTCCCCGCAGCGCCCGGCCCCCCAGCAGCAGCGGCTCTCACGAAGAGGGGCTCGTAAAAGGGCCCGGCCACTTCCGCCTTTCGGGGAGGCCTCTCGGGCGTTTGATGTGAAGCAAAAACTCCAAGGGTGCCCCCCCCACGAGGTTTCCAGGACACCTGTTGCTGCCTGGCCGGCTGGCTGCAGATGCTGCCTTGCAAATCAAAACTCTCTGTGAGCATCTTAGGGCATCTGTGGGGAACCGAGAGGGAGCTTGTTCAGAGGGGGAGGAAGTTGTTTGGGGGCTTTTCCTTCGGTGTCTTCCTCTTTAGCTGCCATCAAATGTTGATGTGGCTTAGTAGCTGGTTGGCTGCTGAGGTATGTCATGGGCGACTTACTGTTGGGGAAAACTTGGCCTATCCTGCCACTTGATAAGACAAAGTTTACCCAAGAAAAAAGGTTAAAACGATGACAGGAAGGACAAGGGAGTTAAGTGGCTGCATTGTTTCATGTCTCAAGAAAATTTGGCCATGAGACAGCAATGAAACTGTTTTGGGTTGTAAGCATTAGATAGAGAGAAATCTTTTGGGCTTAGTACAAATAACATAAGAACAGCTGTACTGGATAGGACCGATGGCCCCTTTATCCCAGTATTCTGTCTTCTGACAGTGGCTAAAGCCAGGTGCTTCAGAAGGAATGAGTAGAACAGGTCATCATCAAGTGAGCCATCCCATAGGCCATTCCCAGCCTGTGATAAGCAGCAATCCTTGCTTATCCTGGCTAATAACCAGGATAGACCTAGTCGCTGTGAATTCATAAAGTTCTTTTTTGAACCCCATGAATCTTGGCCTTTACAATATCCTCTGACAAGAAGTTGACTGTGTATTGTGTGAAGAAATACTACTTTTTTGTTTTTAACCTACTGCCTATTAATTTCATTTGGTGACCCGTAGTTCTTGTATTATGTGAAGGAGTAAATAACACTTCCTTATTTACTTTCTCCACACCAGTTGTGATTTTATAGACCTCTATCATATTCCCCCCTTCGTTGTCTCTTTTCTAAGCTGAAAAGTCCTGGTTGTATTAATTTCTCCTCATATGGAATCTCCTCCATACCACTAATAATTTTAATTGCCTTTTTCTGTACCTTTTCAAATTCCAATATATCTTTTTCGAGATGGGGCAACCAGATCTTCAGGCAGTACACAAGATGTGGGCGTTCCATGGATTTATAAATAGTTAAATATGATTTCACACTGAAACAGGCAGCTGTTTTTCAGTTAAATATTCTGGTTATGGGCACTAAAGGAAACCCCAAAATAACATACGCTTCTTAAGACTAAACATAAATAGACGAAATGCTCCATAAACATATGTGAATTGACATGGTGAAGGGAGGGTAGGCACACACTGGGCTTTTAAGCAGGGTGGCTTAATTTAAATAATCAGTTTTAATTAGCTGTAAATCAGCAAGCAGGAAACCTTCATTTAAGTGATGGATGGATTTTAATTTTTTTTCACTCTAGTTACTTTTCTAAAAAGATTGATTCTCATTGGTTGGTAACCATTAAAACCTGTTGATTTTGTAATTAAATATAACCTTTACACTAAATTTGATGACTTTTTGCCAAGGATATACCACATTTGTACACACGTATTTAAGCAATTAGATAACTTAGAATCTGACTAAATATTATTTTTTACATTTTTATTATGTTGGGAAATGTTGAATGATGCATTTCTTTACTAGATTGAGATTTTTTACTTGGATGGAAATTCAAATTCAGTTAAAAGTATTTAAAATTATTAAATAAAACTACCTTTAATATGCTGGAAACCTACAAAAGATAATGTTTTGCTTTTAAACTGGTTTTATTAAACAAAGTACTATCTGTAGTTAGCAAATTAAACCTGATTTCTGTTCACTGTGTTCTTTGGGATTTTGTAATTTTTAGATACCATCCTCTCACAGCTAGTTGTTGTTTGTAGATTGGAGGAGTTTTCCTGCTTTTTCAACTCCCAACTTTGAATTAATTGGCCATTGAACTGAGCTAGTTGAATAAACTAAAATGAAGAGTATATTCTCTCTGCATCTGCAGATAAGGCTACTGCTGTCAAAAGCTAGTTTAGCACTTGAGCAGACTCTTATTTCCAGGTGCTTAACGAGTGACTTTCATCTTTCAGTACTTTGAATTTCTTCAAAACTGGCAGCAAACATGTACTGCTTAATACTTTGGTATTTTATTTAAATGATTTCAATAGGTAAATTTAGGCCTTAACATAGGTTGTAAATTTCAAATGTAAAATTAAATAGTTTTTTTAAGAACTAATCCTACTTATTTAATTTAAATGAAAAAAAATCTGATTTATTTTAATCCACACTTATTTCAAGTGTCATATGATGGACAATCTGAGCAAATTCCATGCATGTTGTGGAGATCTGCTGCTGTGGGAAATGCTATCTTTCTGCTTAATGCCCAGTGTCAGTGGAAGCATATGTTGCTTTGGGGTGTTAAAATGGCATCCATCAGCATTGGGTCAGACATATTTTTTTTTTTAGCAATTGTGTAAGACTGGCTTTTAGTAGCCTTGGTTAAGGCTTAAATTTGGAAGCAGCCGTAGGACTCCTGCTGCTTAGACTGGTGGAGCTGACATTTTCCTGTAGGGAGGGGAGCATGGGCTCTTTTGCTCTTGGATGACTACCAGTAACTCTTTTCCAGCTGCAAGAGCATTTCTATGTAAACAGCTGCTCAAATTTACTGAGTGGGAGATAATGAGTATTATGTCATGAGATTAAAAAGTGCCCGCAGTGCTGCTCAGATTGGTCAATATCCCAAAACTCTGCTTTAAGGCATGTAGAGAAGTTCCTTTTTGCCAGGATTGTGACTCGGACAGCAAATACTGGGTTTCTGGCCTGTACTACAGAATTAGTCACTTCATGCACTGGAGCAGCCATTTTATCCTTTTTCTATATATATTTGTCTAAATCTCTGTGGTATTACACATTTTGCATGCAAGTATTCAACTGAATTAATCTTTACAAGCCAAATTCTTCCTTAATGGAGATCCACACAACTACTGTTCAAATAGGGAGGTGACAGGAGAGTAATATTTGTGATTTGTGTGTATCTGACAGCAGCGTTGGCCTCTGGTGTTTATTATCTATTAATCAGCATTTACTTACATAGCTTTTCCGATGTGAAGTTCACTTTTTGGCATTTGAATGCATTTGACAGATTAGTAACCAGGATATTTTGTCTTCTCTCAAAGCCTGAAGAGGAGCAGAAGCTGATTTATTCTGGGAAGCTGCTGCTTGACCATCTTTATTTGAGAGATGTGCTGTCCAAGGTATGGCATCTACATGTTTGTGGTAGCTGCACTGCAATATCAAGTGAGTTCAAATAAAATTCTAATAGCTTAATCATTTTGTTTTTAAAATGCCTTGACTTTTATTTTAGCAGGAGAAGTTGCATGCTCTTCATCTGGTGTATCACTCCAAGAATCTGTCAGAAATGCAAGAAACCAGTGCAAAGGTAGGTTAAACTTTGACAGTGTTTCTTCCTACATTAGGTGTTGCAAGTATCAGCAAAGATCTATGGAATGTGACCTAGTTTTTTAATTACTGTATGTTTCTATAGGTTGATAGTATTACCAAAGCAGGGTGGTAAATCTTGTGTGTCAAAAGTTCTGTCATTGTAAGTGTTGTGACAGCATTGCTTGAATTGTAATAGGGCTGGGAGAAAGAACACATACGTGTTTGAAATAAATATTGTAATCATAGTGCCAAGGATTGTTTTAAGTTTCAGAGCTGATAGTACTTGAAGAGCTTTGTGAAGCTGGAAAGCTTGTTTTTCACCAATAGAAGTTAGTCCTGTAAAAGATGTTACCTCACCCACTTTGTGTCTAAATTGTCAGTCAAACCTCAGTTTCTGATTGTTTGCATAAACTTGAGATGACATTACTGCTGGGGGGAGAAATGTTGAATGGAACTAAATTAAGTAAGATTAGCTAGTGACCTCATATTTCAGACCTACAGCCAATGATGTACACAATGGTTGGGCTGTATGCAAAGAGGTACCTTCTCCCCATGCTCACTGAGTCCAGTCACACCAATTGTGATGCTCATTGGACAGAGAGGGATGTGATTAGCATTTGAATAGAGAGTGAATTCATATTAATTCTGCTGGGGCTTTCTTTGGCAACAGAACTTCAAAAACATATGGAAGAAGAAATTGAAACAAAAATGAGCATAAAAATTTCAATTTAATGTGTATTGGTGTTGTACAAAATACCATTTTATGCCACAATCTGATTTTTTTCTGAATGGATGTTAGGTGGGATAATTAATTAATGCGCAACCTTCATATCCAAAGGCATAAATTCCCACCATGAACAACATACAGTAAGGCCTAGTTCCAGTTGGATATTTGTCACAACATAAGTGGCAGACATCCTTGGGACTAGAAAAGCTCAGGCATTGCATTTTGTTTAAGGTGCATTGTCCTAGTTCTGTAGAGCAGCTTGAAGAGCAGCCACTCTCACGCTCCTAGGACTTAAGCCCTCATTACATGAATTCCAAAATCAGATACATTTAAAAATAAATTCTCCTACTATTACACTTATTAGAAGGACAGATTTTTGAAAGGGGACCTACAAAGGACTTAATAATTTTTTTCTATTTTTATGCTGTAGAAAAAGACCCAAAAAGGCTTAATGTGTTTTATGCTTCGTTTTTAACTTTAGTGCTTGTCTAAACATACAAGTTATACCATTTTAACCATACTGGTATAGTAAAAGTGGTCCAACCATCTAGTATGGATGGATGCATTTATACCAATATTAAGATACTTACACCAGTGTAGCTTATTCCTGTATTTGGGAATGGAATAGTTAAAAGAAGTACAACTTCTGTTTAGACTAGCACAGTTACCCCAGTTTAAGTTGGTGCAACTTCTTTGTGTAGACAAGCCCTAGTTTTTCAGTTATTGTCTTTAACCAACACAGCGCCTGAATTTCTAATGCAAAAAACCCAAGCAAACCAAAACTTTACTAAGCAAACTCAGGCCTTTGTGTAAGCAAAGGTAGAGGGGAAGGAATGACAAGTGATTTTTTTCCCCTTTTCAGGTCACCTTTATAGAGGTGTTAGTACTTGAATATGTATGGAAGGACTGGTTATAATGATGGCTGACAATTAATTTGTATTTTGGGAATGCCCAGAGGCTCTAATCTGGACTGGGCTCCATTGTCAAAGGTCTATACAAATGCACAGCATTTTGGTAAAATTTCAAAAGAAAATTCAATGCATCCTGTTAGCTTTGGCACAGAAGACTTTTCTCAGATACTCTTCTGACAAAGTCCCAATATTAACTATATTATTTATTTAGATTGATGAAACCAAGCAACAGCCAAAGGCTGTTTTAGGACCTAGTCAAGATCCTTCTGTAGTTTCTTCAAGTGATGGCTTGAGACAAAGGGAGACTTCCTGCAACCAGCATTCTACAGTGGAATCCAATACTAGGTAAATATGCTACATACGCTGATAACTTTCTGAAAATCTTGATTGTTCATGTCCAAATGTCTGTTTTTGGACAATCTAACCATTGAATATTAATGGTAAATGTCAGTGGAATATAAGCCACATGTGCTACTCTTTCAGAAATTTAAGTGGACACTGATAGTTAAATGGATGTTCATCTCTCCAAGCAGTGGGAAGCGTTATCTTCTCTTACATGTGGAAAATTGAATTGCTGCTACATTTTCATGGAAATCAGAACCCAGGATCCACTATAGTGATCCCTAAAAGCTTATGCAGGTAGAATGGCAATTGAAATTTATGGCCCCTAAAATTGCTTCTCCTTTGTTAGGAGATGTATTTTCTCCCAGAAATTGCTGTCTCCACTATTCTGTTGAGCCTTTGAAGGTTAGATTGAGGGGGCTTGCTTTTCACTGAGATCATAATACTGCTTTCTGGAACACTCCTTAAGCATTGCCATTTCATTTGAATGGACCTGAACTGAAAATAAAAGCTGAATTTCAGATCATGTCATCAGAAGGATGGTACATCTGATTCAGTTGAAGATAGACATTTTTCTCCTCCCCCCTTTGATTTCACAACAGCACACTTCTGGGAGGAAATGTAGATTTCAGTATTCATGCTTCTAATAAACGTTGATTGCAGTGTTTCAAGCCCAGGTTTAAGGTAGGATATACTGAAATTGTGTTATGTGGTGCTTTACCCACAATAAGATACACAGGATGGCAAAAGCTGTTGCTTGTCTCTTCAGTAGTACAAGTAGGGGAAAGACTTACAGAAGTGGGCATTCCTGTTCTTTTGTAAACAGCTATCCTGTGTTTAAACTTTAAATAAGGGTTGAAGTGGCTCAGCATCCTCTCCATGGTGTGGCTTCTGGATTCTCTGCATATACCACTTACAACATACTACAGATGTCCTGGTTTCAGCAGATTTATGCAAGACAGTACTATCTGCAATAGTAAGTTTTCCTTTTCATTCCTATTCTTTCTGGGAGCCTTGAAATAGTAATGTTCTAACTGTTTCTTAATGAGTGAATTTTTTCCTTCCCTCAAGTGTAATGTAGTTGAAAGGCATCTTACTTAGACTTCGTGATTCAAATGTCTGATATAAATATAAATGCTGTATATGACTTCTAAAATACAATTGTTTAGTTTTATTTGCAATTTCTTGCCTAGATAAAACTAAGTGCTGCAAAACTTGATACTGTTACCCAGCTTGCTACAGGGTCTTTTAAATACTGAGGTTTTGAAAGACTTTAACAGTGGAGTATTGAAATAAGCCCTTGTATTTTACAAAGATGGATGCTACCCTATTTACAGAATGTGAAACTGACCCAGTTTCTTATCTCGTCACGTGGCATGTCATTGGTTTAACTAGGACTGATTTCTATCACTGCTCTAACCCCAGCTTGCTGCTTACTAGTTGCACATGACTATAAGATTAACAAATTTTTATGCCTATATTACCCTTTGCAGAACTTGACAAAGACTCATTACTTTGATCTTATTTTCAGCTTGGCTGCTGCTTCTGCTGACAGATCACCTACACAGAGGTCACAAGAGATACCAGTGGCACCGGTTGCAGCTCCAGCCCCTCTTCCTAATCCATTTCCTGCACAAAACCAGCCTGGAAATCAGAATGCTCCTCCTCAGCTTAATGCAGGGGCCAATCAGAATTTGCAAATGAATGCCCAGGGGGGCCCTCTCATGGAAGGGGAGGAGGAGATGAATCGAGATTGGTTGGACTGGCTTTATTCAGCAACCTTGTTCTTCGTTTTTGTCAACATTATCTACTTCTACTCTAGCCTGAGCAGGTTCCTTATGGTTATGGGCGGCACAGTTCTGATGTACCTGTAAGTATGCATGGCTCGGGAAGTAAACATTTCAGTGTTGACTTAAGTAATTCAGGTGACAGCTCTTTGGAGCAGTTTGTCTGCATTGAGAGTCTGTCTTGTAATCAGGTCTCTGACAGCTTGTCTATGCATCATTACCACTTTAACTGTAGTGGTATGGTTAAAGCAATAAAACCCTCTATGTGGATGCAATCATGGTAGTATAAAAGTGCTTTTACTTGTATAACTTATTCCCATATGGGAATACGATAGTAGGATAAGACATCTTAATACTGGTAGAACTGTTTCCACGCTAGGACTTGTATCAATATCACCATAAGAAATCCATCCCTAGTGATGATAATCAATACAACTTTTGAGTGGAGACCATCTCTTAGACTGGCATGTCAAAATGTATCACAAGATCAGCAAATCTTTTACTGTAACTTTTAGTTCAACGTTTTTTGGGGGAACTGTTTTAGGCAAAGTTATAATAAAACTTTAACATAATACATCATACATAACTTGTTCAGGTTAATATTCAAAGAACCTGGCTAAAGATTCTGTCTTGCCAACTGGGGAGCTTTCCTCCTCTGAGGATGCTGGGAAGGGTGACCACATTTCTAAATATCTATCCTCATTTTGGTGCTTCTCTTGTGTACGTATTTGCTGTGAAACTTTTCAATACAAGGCCAGTCCATATTTTACTATTCCAGAATTCCGTAGGAGGAGATTGCATTTTTCCAGTGATATGCAATACTTGATCTCTTCACAACTTTTCCTGTTCATACAGTTGTGTCTGAACATGTCTTTGCGATCAATTTCCCTACCATACCTTTTAGATAAGTTGTGGCTAAACATTTTTTGCTATGATTGTTGACTACAGACATGCAAAACTAATTTGATTGCGGTGCAGTCTTAGCCACTTTCCTAACTAGAAACCAGTCAAACTGGCCATACTTGCTCTGAATGGGGAGATAATTTGTGGTGTACTTAGATCTCTGCCCATTTGGGAAGCCACTCATAATTTGTTGTGCTGATTTTCAAATAATTGTCCTCCTCTTTTATGTGCTTGGATTAGCTGTGAAATTAAGGTAGACCTTTAAATTGCTATAATTAGGCTTAAGATTTAACACACAAACAGAAGCAGTTTGCACTTCTCGGTGAAATTGCAGTCTGTCTGTAGACTCATAG